>BPLR01007357.1:0-426809 GCA_021605095.1 Caerostris extrusa
CGCTAGCTAATAGGGACAAAAAATGAAAATAAAAAAACATTAACTGAATAATCTTCGCTATTCATTTGTTAATAGATTAATGGCAATGAAATATTAATTTCAATTTCCCTATAAGTCTCGAAAATGTAAAGAAAATAAACATATGACGCGTCAATGTGAAACTAATCAAGATTTTTAAAAAATCATATATATTGAAAATAAAGATTCTAAAGCATGGAATTCATAACTACATTTGGTTACTTACATTATTCTAAAAATTTAAACAGAAACGTCTATGACATTCATGAAATATAACAATGTTCATCGAATCATTTAAAAATGAAACTCCAACTCAACTAAAATTTTATATTAATTAGCATAACTTGATTAGTGAAAACTATACTACGTTTTGTATATTTAAAGGAGACACATGTTGCAACATTAATATCCTAATACCTTATTGATCAAATATTATCTTCTTCATTCTAGTGATCGGCAATATTTTTCTGATGAATGATCCTAAAATACTTTTAAGCTAGAAGTGCGCAATCGCCAGTATCGCAGTTTGGTTAAAAATTAGTAGAGTTTTAGCAAAAATTTCTTTTTCGATACTGCATACAATGCATCTAAAAAACATGTTGGAAGTGAAACTTATTGCAATTCACTTTTATTTGTGGGAATTTAAAATTAATCTACATTCAACATCAATGTATCATTTTTTTCATATAAAGATTTTTAGTAATCACAAATAAAGATGCTGCGATTAAAATGAAAAATCAAAAGCTGCAACAAAATTAGTGAGCAGTTAAAATGAACTAAATTTCTATTAATTTGATTCAATAATAATGAGATGAAAAAATAACTTTTTGGAGTTAATCTAATTCGTCAATTGAATGACGTATAAGTATTTACCTTATCCCTATTATTTAACAAATTCCTATTTTTTTAGCGCTAATTTACTAGAAATAATGGACCTAATTTAAAGTTTTCTGTCGACCATGTTTATTACCTTTAAAAACATAATCAGAAAAGTATATCATAAATAGTGACTAATATATTGTTTATATAAATAGATTGTTATAAAATTGTTGTCTAACAATCTGCTTGTTGTGTATAATGGCTGCTCTTCATAATAACGTTTTTAACTGCTATAAAATAAAATTGCAAAAGTAAATCGGTAATATTTCATTTGTTGCTTCTCGTCTCTTATCACCACAGGTTTTATTTATTTATTCTAATGTAAGGTTCTATTTGTAAAAATGCTAATTTGTCAACTCATCCTTCGGTGTTTTTGTTATTATTATTATTATTATTATTTAATACAGTCTTTTAAATGAAATATACTGAGCATTACCTCATTCTCTTTTTTATATCATAAATGAAAAATATACTGAGTATTACTTCATTATCATAATTAAGATAAATTATTTATAATTAAAATATTTTATGTAGAATGTTTATGCTTTTTTAAGATATAAATGGATTTTTTTCACTAGCAATTTACGTATTTTTACCTTCTTTTTTGTTGTCAGTAATAACGTATATTTCAGAAATGCTTTTATAAGAAATGAAGAAACAGTTATGTGATATTGAACTATCTGATACTTTTTATCGAGTGACAACATAAACAATAAATTTGACTATAACTTATTGAATACATTTATTTAAAAAATTACGCTTCAAAATGATTAATATTAATTTTACAGATTTTGTTTATTTCAAATTAATGTTAATTGGGCGTTTATTGTAATATAATGACTTGTACCTACAATAATTCCTTATCAATCAATCAATCTTTACAGACTCTCTAGTTACATTGAGCTTAGTGATCAGTGTAAGTTCTGTATACATAAATGAAAAACAAACAGCAAATATCACTGGATATCTTTAGAACAAATAATAATAAAAAAGATATCAACGGAGGCGCTTTCTCAGCCAAAACAAACACTACCTGTGAAAATATCTCGCCATTTTTTCTCAATGAGAATTTGGCGACAGGTGAACAGAAACAACCCGAACCTGACGTCACACATACCATTTGGGGTCGTCCAGCCAATGGCCAGAGCCCGTTCTGTGAGGAAGTGACGTCGGCGAGGAATGTCGTCTAAGGAACGGGGATTTCCTGTTGCGGGAAGCCGTGGCATCCCTTTTGCTTTGGGATGGAAGAGGATGAAAATCCTTCCTTCCGCAAATCGTTTCGTTCAGGGGAGAGAAAGGCTTCGTTTTTCATATAGAACTCGTTTAGAAAAAAAGTGGGACTGCAAGAACAGTTTCCTTTATTACATTTAAGCAAAATGAAAATCTAATTTTACTGTGGATGCCAGGATATTGTTGTTTAAAAGCTAGAGGAAAAAAAAACAGGAATACTTCAAAAGAAATTTCACAAGAAAGATTTGAACGTTTGGGTGCTCAAAATTAAGCCAGGCCTGAAATGGTCATATTTTTTAAAGAAGCATCAAAAGTGTATATTAAGATCTTAAAGTTTCATTTTTTTAATACCTGATTATTGTGAACACGTACATCATATTTTTCCATTCAACATTTGAACTCATAGAAAAAACAGTTTTGACCAACAAAAAAAAGAATGCGAGATTTTCGGAATGCTCCCTAGGATACAAAAAATGGAGAGAGTTCGGATTCATTTGAAACTATATTAATTTTGAAAAAAAGAGGCAAGCAGAATTTGCTTGTAATGTAAGAATCAATTATTAGATGAAACTTAGGATTTTTTTAACAAACTTAGTGCTAGTAAATAAAAATAACTAGTAAGCTACAATTAAATAGATCTGGCCCTTGTGTTAACACACAGAAGAAACTCATGCAGTTGTAAAATAATTACATTTTGGAAGAGGATTTTTTTTTTTTTTTTTTTTTTTTTTTTTTTGTTGCTTATTATTTTTGTAAAAATTATTGCGAAAATTATTTCTTAAAACTTTCTTAAATTATATAAGTATATTTGAATTTCAATTCGATCCGGATCTTGAAAAAACATTAAATACTTTATTAATAATTAAAAACTAAATATTTTTTACAAATAACATAGATGTTTTCTTGCTTTTACCCTGAAACAGATTTATGAACTTCTCTATTTATTTCACCTCTATTATTTCTCTCTAATTTATTTTACTTTTATGAATGTGGTACTTTTTCAGGGGAAGATAAAAAATGGAAGCAGGTTTGGTTTGGTTTGTCACTCTACAGTCATTTTGTGCACCCTTTTTAGGCAAAATTAGATCATGACCTGCAGTTTAACGTGGATTCCGAACCACTAACAAACATCCATGCTACGGGCAGGGATTCGAAACTGAAGCATGTGATATCAAAGGCCAGAGTGCCAATTGGCCCTCAGGCTTCAAGGAGCAGGAGTCTAAATATCAACTTAAACTATTTTTAATGCTCTAAAAGGATGCGAAAGCACAGTGCCCACTTATATAAAATTAAACTTATGGTGCATATAAATTGTTTATAATTAAGGAAATAGCAGGATTCTTATCCTCTACAATAATGAATAGGCACTTTCTCCGAGTTTTTGCGCCTAGCCATCTTTCAATGCTGACCACAATGAAAGGCGAAAGTGGGCTCCATTGTTCGAAAGTGGCAATGTGCACGCTGACACTCCCCGATGTCAGTGTGTCGCAACAGACAAAGCATGAAGGTCACACTACATGATGTTCGAGTGATATTGAACACGAATATAATCACGCGTTCCAAGAAGATTATCCAAAAATGCAAGATACAATCAGATATCTAATTCTGTAGTTATGTAGGGTAGCGATTTCCTCATTATTAAAATAGATTGTTAGTTAAAACTGAACAATGGTACAAAATGAATTCATAGCGAACTTTCTTTTATAGGACTGCGGAAAAAATTAGAAGACTCGCTGAGAACTATAATACAGTGTTTCGGATCGACAGTCAGAGTGTCTTATAAGTTTTATATGTTTTACCAACACGACATGTAAATACGGGACAGTTATGCCAAAATATTCTCTTGGAAGACATCCAATCCTGTCTTCCATCTAATGTTAGAAGATTAGAGTAACGCTGTATCAGCGCAATATCGGTGACAAATGGCAAAAATTATATGTTAGTTAAAGGAGAGAGAATCAATCGCAAGAAAAGATCTAAAAAAAAAAAAATATAATAATAATAAAAAAAAATAAAATAAAATAAATGCATATCATATTTGGAAACATGTGATCCTGTATAAAAATAAAATTGAATATATATATATATATATATATATATATATTCATTTAATTTGTGCTTGTTAGTTTATATAGTTCCTAAAATAGTTTCCAAAAATTAAGAATGAAATAAATATGACTACTAAACAAGATCAAAAGTCATTTTTAAAAATAAAGACCCAATTATTTTGTAGATAAAGCTATATTTTTTAAAAACGATCAACAACATAAAAAATTTATTCGCTTCTAAATTTTAGTTGTAAATATTTTTCATCAATTAGTGATAAATGACTAAAAATAATTTATTTTTTTATAACTATTTTAAAAATCAAACGTAATTTAACGTTGTTTCAGTGATCAATATGTTAGCGTCAAGATTATGGGGTAAAAAATCGAAAAGTAAATATAGATATGCAATGATCTTCCTCAAGGTTAAGGAAGAGGGGGAGGGGAGAAGCATAATCTTGTCGATCAATTGACTGTTCTTTGTTTCCACATGACTGGACTTCCCTTTTAGACGTTATTTTGGGATTAGAACTTCCTTTGCCAAAAGTAGCAAAGATTTATACATCTTTCGTAAATTTATATTCATGAATGAATTTCTTAAAATAATGAAATAATTTTTTTTTTTTTCACTAGTTGTCTAGTGACAGCAATTAAGTGAGTCAGAAGAAAAAATATATAAAATAGAACCCATGAGGTCGTTGAGCGATAATGATCAATGAGGTATGAAAAGATTTCATATGTTCATATATACAAAATAATATAAATATAGACCTTTCAAATTTTTCATAAATGTAGCAAATTGCTCTTACACGATTACAATCACAACTTCTTTTTGGGCCTGAATGGCCGAGTGTTTAGTGCTCTGGCGCTCGGTGCCACAGATCTCAGGTTCGAGTCACGGCAGTACCAAGGATGTTTGTAGTGGTTTTGAATCCACTTTAAGCCGTAGGTCCCGGTCTCATATGACTGTAGAGTGTCACGGAGCCAAGCCAGACTTCTACTTACGAGTAACAAGTTACGAAACAACAAACTGCACTTCTTAGAAAATTCTGAATTTTCTCTTTTTTAGATTATATATAAATAAGTCACTGTTGTTTGAGGTGAAGTCATTCATTCGCCTTTTGCATGACACATGCGTAACAGATTTAGCGACCAAGGATGCATTACACCCACATTTTAACACTGCAGTTTGAAACAATGGATTTCGTTTTTAGGAAAAGCAACTCTATATCAACACTTTTGTCCTCATTCCCCAACAGAAGAACTTTTCGATCTACGAATTTATCATGCTCATATCTGGCATAATTTCATAAACCTTTGCTGTAGCTTCTCTTGTCACGTCTCGAAACGAGTTCCTTCAGTTCAAAAATCAAACATGCTACCAACTAAATCCATTTTTCACAATAGTTACAAATCATTATTACATAGAACAAAATATAAAAATGCAATAATAAGATGAGTTTGTTATTTTCTTTGTAGTCAAAAGGGTTCCATCACTTTTATTTTTACAATAAAAATAATTTAAAAAGAAAAAGCATATAAATGTGTGTGTCAATGTCCGTAAGGTTAAATTAAGAAAAAGAACTATCTTATCGATCGATTGGCAATTCTTTGTTTACGCATGAATGAATTTCCTTTTTAGAAGTTATTTTAGGATTAGAACTTCCTTTGGAGCAGCAGCAACAGGAATTCAATTTTCTCTCGTAAATTTTGGTTAAATACTTGTGGTCAATTTCTCAGCGATTGCATCTCGAAAAGACAAAGTTGATAACATCTGCATCCAAATGAATTTGCTATTTAAATTCCAATATTTTACAATCATTTCTAAGTACTTCCGTTATATTTTAAATCCCATGGGAACTAAGAAAATGATCCAACACATAAAAAGAAAAGCGTTTATGGTAAAAGCATTATGAAATAAAAAAAAAAAATGTATATACAGGAAAGAAATGCAAAATAAATTATAACAGAGTTCTGAAACAAAATCTAAATAGAAAGAATGAAACATAACTGTAAAAAATACTATGTTTTTACGGTGAGAATATCTATATAAATACATATATTCTTCTTCTTGATTGGCGCTCCCAGGCTTCAAGTTCGAATCCTGGCGGTGGCATGGATGTTTTGTCAGTGGTTCGGAATCCACGTTAAACTGTAGGCCCCGGTCTGATTAGCCCATAGTGTGCACAAGATGACCGTAGAGCGACAAACCAAATCTTGATTGGCGCAACAGTCTGGTGGGCCACAGCCATCTGCCTACTGGAAGATTTCGAAACAGGAAATGCTTTCTTTTCTATAGGGCAAAATTGTCAGCCCTACGCCCAAAACTCTACAATCATATTAGACCGGGCCCTACAGTTTAAAAAGTGGATTCAGAGCCACTACAAACATCCATGACACCGCCGGGATCCGAAACCTGTGGCACCGAGAGCCAGTTACACCGCTATCAGGGCCCCATAAATATACACACACACACACACATATATATATATATGTGTGTGTGTGTGTGTGTTGCAGAATAGCGACACCCATGAAAATGAAAATTAATAATACATTTTCATACCTCTAATATCTAAACGTTTCTTTATTCTGAAATATATAATAGTGCTTATTAAAAATGTTTCAAAATTGTGAAAATCTTAAACTTACAGATTTTATTTTGTCTTTTAACGCCAAAATACTTAAGTGAGAAAATTAGGAACATACGAAATGCAAGAAAATAATGATTCGAAATAGTTGGTATACTATCATAAGTGGTTGATTCTTATTTTTGTTAGACACGATTAAAATTTATTTCAATCTTTTTAAGTAAACTGGGTGCACTGTACATAAATGGTGCAGCCAATTTATTATAAATCACCGGCACAAAAAGCTAGTTTAAAAAATCACGTAAATAGTCATATAGGAAATAATAAAATTTAAAAAAAAAATAATTGGTCCTAAAGGAAAATTACTTATATTTTCTAAAGTAAATCAATTATACCTAAAAAAAATATTCCATTGGCGATCTAATCTTTCAGAATAAACACATTTTAAAAGTTTTCTTTGTTAACTTTCCAAATTAATGTTTTACTATAAAATGAATTATAATGATGCATAGAATAAAATAAGGAACCAAATAAAACAATTTACATCACAAAAATCTATAATAAATACTTTAATAAACAAAACATATTAGTAAAGCAATTAATTGTAAATTTTTGCTGTGTTGATTCGCTTGTAATATTTAATTTTCTAAAGGTACGGTTAATTTAATATTATTATTGCAAGCTGAATTAAATTGCTATTAATAAAATCGTGGGAATCTATTGATTTAACTGAAATGATGAATAAGAAAAAATAAAATGTATATCTATCTCATGGTAATATTACTCGTTGAATTTACAATAAAAATGGTTTTTTTTTTTTTTTTTTAATATTTAATATTATCGTTAAAGACGACATTTGCTTTTTTTTTTTTTTTTTTTTTTGTGTGTGTGTGTGTGTTTCTTTGTTAACAAACCCTTCCCTACTTTTTTTTTTTTTTTTTTTTTTTTATTTATAGAAAATCAAAATACTTTTGGATAAAATGAGGTTTCATCAACAAATACACAGCTGAATTCATTATGATTTTTGTTTAGTTATTTAATCTACATTTTTTTTTCTTTAAATTGTACTGATGAATATTATTTCAAGAATGTAATATATATTAGATAGTATATTATTCTTTTTAAATCTCACGGACAAAAATCACTCACGGATTATTTATTTATTTTGTTTAATAACAAATTTTTATATCGAAAGCAATTCAATGATTGTAAAAGCTATAAATATACTAAAAAATAAGAACGTTCAAATATCTGTTTCTTGAACGTCCATGGTATATTACGGAATGAAAAAATTTCAGACATTCAGAGCATACTTGTTCATTATATTATTATTATTATTATTTTTAATTTATCAAGTTTGTCATACGTCAGGATGCTTAGAAGCTTAAAAAGAAGTTTTGATTTTATTATTATTATTATTAGTATTTATTTTTCATTCTAAAATACATTAGTTTCCAAAAATGAAGGAAATGGAAAAATTACGATTACACGGCCAAAAATATATAAATTTTCATAAAAATTACACAGCATACATAAAAAATAATGATGCATCAAAATATGATATGCAAAGTATGGAGTTGCTATCGTTTAATTTTATTGGACATGAGAATCAAAAACCAAGCCTTAAAAGCATTCATTTCTTTTTCATGCATTCATAATTATTCAGTTTGAGATAATCATGTTTTAGATATGACTACTCAACATCATTTATCTAAAGAATTATGATGACTAGCCAATGGGTAAATAGAAGAAGAAGATCAGAAATAGCAAAATGGCTTAGTGTGAACCCTTCTATATTTCTTAAGACTGTTGAAGCGTTTCTAAGAACAGAATCAGTTTTTAGAAAAAAAAAAAGTACATATGAACCGCTATTTGAAGCTAATTGCAAGAAGCCACAGAACCGCTACACCAATCCATCTGAGATTTGTTCTTATAGCCGTCATTGTAAGGTAGATATCCAGATCAACTGTGCCTCGAAGAAAGCCTCGGGAAGGAGGGCTGAATGCAAGATATGATGTATATGTATGAGCAGATTCTTTGATGGTCACTGAGTTGCTATTGTCTCACGAGGCATAGCTATTGCTCAGAGACGGCATTCTTAGTAACTAAACGAAGATACCCTCACTCACTCAATTTCAAGATATGAGATGAATTTTCTCTTTATATTTAGACCCAGTCATATTTAGTCAAAAGGGTGTGTCCTTGTCCAAGATCAAAAAGGACATAATGTAATAAACAGAAAAAGAGAAATAAGACGGCATTCTCTTCAGCAATTGTTCATCCGTTCCCAGGTGCACACGGGGACTCTTTCATCCTGTGAAACGATAATGTTAGACCACACGTGAAGAAAAATTAACTTTGTGAGGAGAATATTGTTCTTATGCATTAGTTCAGCACGAACCCCGAACTTGAACCCGATTGAGCATGTTTAGAATGCTGTAAGAAAATGTATTGCCAACCAAACATTGAAACAGCAATGGGTTTTGTTGCCAATTGTTAATAAACGCCATCATTTTCAGCAGGGAACATCGCCTGCTGCAAATAGTCTTGTGTCTTTATAAGTAGTGATCAAGAGATGATCTCAATAATGAAAGTGATCTCTATCCCTCTGCCTCCCCCCATTTGATTGACGTCTTTGTTAAATTTTATTAAATTCCATTTAAAAGAAATTCCACAATTAGAATTTTCATATTTATAACCAATTAGACCTAGAAACCAATGTAGGATGCGCTGATATACGACGAATTCTTTGCTTGCATTATTGAGGGGCTTTTTAGTCACTTTCATATTAATTGGAATAAATGTTATGCGAAAAATATATTTTATGCATATATATGTCATTGTCCTTAAAGAGGTTAAATGTCAATCATTCATACACGGAGAAATAAAAAAATATATGAATGATAAGATTAGTACGTCTAAACATCTTCCAAGTTACTAGCTTCATTGAAGAAGATGTCGGGGAAAGGTTATCTCAAATTCATCAACCGATATTAATGAGAGATTATTCTTAGCTGCAACAGTCAATGTGTCTGGCCTTTCTCATTTTTGTTTTGTTTGCGGTTGCATGGATTCCCAAATCATCTAACGAGAAAGGGAGGGTATCAGCAGCAAGATAAGAATTATTCCTAAGAAGAAACCGGTCGTACTTTCCCCATTAAAGTTATTTTTTTCTCTTTATTACATCATGTCCTTTTTGATCTTGGACAAGGACACACCCTTTTGGACCAGGTGACTGGGACTAAATATGAAGAGGAAATTCATATCATATCTTGAAATAATTGAGAGAGAGTATCTTCGTATAGTTACTACTAGGGAAAAAGTTTAAGGTCATATTTAGAAAAGACAATCACAATCGAAAAATATTATTTAATAAATTCGTTCGTTTTCCTTAAATAATTTCATACAAAAGAAATTTGAAAACTAAGAAATTACCGTTTTAAATAATACTTAAAAATGATATTATTCAATGAAAACATGCATAAGATTTTAATAGCAATTATTTCGCATGTTGAACTTATTCATTATTAAAGCTCATTCTAGGATATTATAGATGCACTCAAATTGAAAGGCAACTATTCAATCATTTTTATTATAAAACTTACTTATTATTTTTGCGGAAAGCAGTACAACGTATTTTTCAGAAGGTTGAAAACTACTATTTGCATTAAAATTGTTAAACCTTTCACATATAGTTAAATCAATGACATGAATGTTCTGAAGATATATTGAAAATTCTTACTTATGCAACACATTTGAGAAAATACTAAAAATATTGATGACATTTAACATCATTGAAAACGGTTTGCATTTTTTAAACTGTTTAAATGATTATGTCTTCGTTAAAAAAAAAAAAATCAATGATTTTCATATATCTCCTACATCAATATGTAATGTTTTTTTATATTATTATTTATTAGTAAGCTATTTTAACATATCCACACCGGATTTCTAGGAAAAAACGAGATTATAAGTCTTTAGTTTTATGTGGAAATTTTTCTATATATAATTATTTCTGTTAACCATAAAAGTAACTGGAGAAATTGCAACGCACATAATTATTCTCAATAATTTGATCCATTTATGTTTTAATTAATTCATTTGCATCGCAAAAATTTTTAATAAATATTCTAAGGATATTTTATATTATTTTAATTTATCATTACTTTTAAGCAATAATGTATAATAAATTTATTATCTTTACTTTTGGTTATACTCAAAAATATTAAGCATATTTATATTATCGATTATGCTAACACCTGTCAATATTGATACAGGCCATTTGAGCGCTTACACTCTAATACCTTATTATTTAAATGGATTAATAATAATAATAGTTTGTTCACTTTTATTTTGGTCCAGCAATACTTAATCAGGATTGAGGTTATTATGATTTGGATCTCATTTCTAACGAAAATCTGCTTTGCTTAGTTTTTGCTCAAAGCATTGTATTGGATTTTATTATTATATAGTTAGGATTATTATTGCTGGTTAGTTAATGGATTAAAAATATCTTTCATAAGAATAACTAAATGTCCAAAGTATCATATAATTAAAAAAATAAATTTGTACTATTTTATTCAACTTAATTTAAGATAAACAAAATCCAAACACTTCGAGATTCTGCATAACACGGAGCAATGCTGCTTCCGCCTACTCAACCCGATTTACTTAAAATCTAGATTAATTGCTAATCACGGCCTGTTGATTTTGTGCTTCCAGAGGTTCGAAGGTTCGAATGAACTCTCAGAACAGGAGAAAAAGGTAAGAAGGACGTTCCCTGGGGGAAGCGAAAAAAAAAGATGCTGCCAAAGAGAGATGGTTTTTTCTCATCGAGGAGAGGAATGCACTTCCTACATGGAAGCAGCAGATAAAACAGGATTCCCTCACCTCTCCCTTTCGGCGAACCCCGCGGCTTCGCACTTCTTATTACACAACAAAGCAACAGACAAATTATTTTCAAACAAATGCGTTACACAGAATTTCATTCACTAACTTATTGATGGCTTTTTATTTGCAGCATACGATTCGCGAACAAATGCGGCGCACTTTTTACGCAATAAAATTTCATTTTCAATATCTTTTGACGGATACTTATTAGTGACAGACATATAATTTTCAAATGATTATATCACATATTTGCTTAATAAAATATTCTCATCGCCAACTAAGGGTTATTTACTAGGAAAAAAACAACAGAGGAATAATTTTAGAAGAAATGAATTGCATTTGTTCAATAAATTTATGAATCTCCAAGTCAATGTCTCGAACTATTTACCTCCGCATTTCCTTTAAGAAAAGAAGATACTACTTATTCCTCTACTGCTTTTCATAGTTAAATTAATTCACGTGGAAAACTTTTTTTCTACTCTGTTTGAGAATAAATAAATAGCATATCGTATTGAGAATAAATAAATAGCATATCGTATTGAGAATAAATAAATAGCATATCGTATTGAGAATAAATAAATAGCAAGCCATTTTTTATTCAACAAAATTAAAATATTCTGAGCAAACTGAGAAATATTTAGTCTTGATCTTTAACTTCATAATAGTCCAACATAGACAGAATAATAGTAGAAAAATTTAAAAACAATTGACTTAAGAAAACTGCTATAAATACAATGTATTCTAGATTTGCTGAATACAGTATAAAATTATATAAATAACAAACAAACAAAGATAGAAAGAAAAAAGTCTATATTGAATTACAAGTTAATTTCAAAAATTAATAAATTTCGATCTCAGCTTCCTTGGTTGCTCGTAATACATATGCAAGCGATATTCAATTTCATGTGACAAGTTAGTAAGTATATGGAATTATATGTTGGAAATCTATATTCTGAGGAGTTATGGAATTCTATGCGAATATTCTTCCAAATGGATTTTTTCATGTAAAGTTATGTGGAAAATTGTATCTAACTGACAGGAATTTAAACATCTATGACAGTTGCTGTTAATTTCTAACTCATCAGCTGCTTGCCGATAAACAGCATGAAATTGACAATTGCTGAAACATAAAAGAGCAAACAAAGGACGAAATTTATTACTTTTGTAGAGTTAAGTAATACTATAAAATCTTTTGTGAAAATAATTTATCCTTAATTCTTATGATTTTTTTATTTATATTACTTTGTAATGTATCCAACAATTCTACAACATCCTGCATATCTTCATAATATAGACACCACTTCATATACAAAACAAGAATGAGAAAGATATACGTCACATGGTGGGCCAGAATACTGGAGAAGCTAAAAAAAAATTTGAGAAACAAAGTTCGAATGCTCAGACAATTCCTTGAAATACTATAAATTTCTTGCACCTGTTATATTTGGTTAGGGTTCTAAAGAAGGAATATTTTCCCCTCTGCACACTAACGAAAATCAACAAATTTATGTACCCGCATAAGTGCTAGTAAAAGATGTTTGGAGGTTCATAGTTAATGTAACTTTTCGGTGGAAAGGAGTTTATTTAAAGAATATACACTGAAGTGACAAAAGTCATGGGATAGCAATATGGAAATTTTCAGATGGCAGTAGCATCGCGTAGAACAGGTATAAATGCGCAGTGCTTTCGCAGAGCTTTCATTTCTGTTCAAGTTATTCATGTGAAGAGGTTTTGACGTGATGATGACCGCACGACGGGAATTAACAGACTTTGAACGCGGAATGTTAGTTGGAGCTAGACACATGGGTCATGCCATTTCGGAAATCGTTAGGGAATTCAACATTCCCAGATCCACTGTGTCAAGAGTGTGCCGAGAGTATGAAATTTCAGGCATAACATCCCACCATGGACAGCGCAGTGGTCGACCGCCTGCACTTAACGACCGAGACCGGCGACGTCTGCAAAGAGTCGTAAATTCTAACAGACAAGCAACACTGCGTCAAATAACCGCAGAAATCAATGTGGGACGTATAAGGGACTTGTCTGTTAGAACTGTGTGGAGAAATTTGGCTTTCTTGGGCTATTCCAGCAGAAGACCGACTCGAGTGCCTTTACTGACAGAACGACATCGCTCGCAGCGACTCTCGTGGGCACGTGAGCATATCGGTTGGTCCCTAGATGAATGGAAAACCGTGGCCTGGTCCGATGAGTCACGATTTCAGTTGGTAAGAGCTGATGGTAGGGTTCGAGTGTGGCGCAGACCCCACGAAGCCATGGACCCAAACTGTCAGCAAGGCACTGTTCAAGCTGGTGGTGGCTCCGTAATGGTGTGGGCTGTTTTTTCATGGCATGGACTTGGTCCTCTGGTGCGACTGGACCGAACATTGACTGGAAATGCTTATGTTCAGCTACTTGGAGATCACTTGCAGCCATTCATGGACTTCATGTGGGATTTCGATGGGATTTTTATGGATGACAATGCGCCATGTCACCGGGCCACAACTGTTCGCGATTGGTTTGAAGAACATTCTGGACAATTCCAACGAATGATCTTTCCACCTAGATCGCCCGACATGAATCCCATCGAGCATTTATGGGACATCATCGAGAGGTCTGTTCGTGCCCAAAATCCTGCACCATCAACGCTTTCACAATTATGGACGTCTATCGAGACAGCATGGCTCAATATTCCTGCAGAAGACTTCCAACGACTTGTTGAGTCCATGCCACGTCGAGTTGCTGCACTTCGCCGGGCGAAATGAGGGCCGACACGATATTAAGAGGTATCCCATGACTTTTGTCACTTCAGTGTATATACCGATATATTTCCTCGTTGATTTGAATCCTCTAGGTTATATTTTGAAGTTTTTGTATAGTATTTAGTTTTGTTTTATTTAAATTATGATAAATTATTAGTGAATTAAAATGGTTAAACTTTTCGAAAATTTAATTTTTATTTTTTATGGATAGAAAAAAAGGTGATTCCTCCCCAAATATTTTTACTTATATTTCTAAAATGTTTGGTTAACAAAGTTTTTGGAATAAAATCTTGCTCACATTTGTACATTCTTGAGATATTGCCAACTTTGCTTTGCATCGATTTCTTTTGCATGGTTCGCTAATGTTTATTAGACTTCTATATTGCTTTTAGAATTATTGCTTGGAGGATTATCTTTATCTTTTTCGCATGATAAAATATTCATAACAAAAAAAAATTGATGATTAAATCATTTTTAGAGCATATTGCAAAAAAAAAAATAAATAAATAAATTATATATTGAAGCTGTGGACGATCTTAATCAGAAATTGTTCATCGTATTTTTTTTCCCTAAAAAAATTTAAAAACAACTGAGATTATTGCAATTTCAATATAAAAAAGACTTTTTGTTAATTGGTTAAATACAACCATTTGGTGTGTTTGTTATGAACGAACTTTCTCTTCTTTGAAGATAGCTCTGATCATATGAAATGATTTGAAATAGAAAATCTAAAAACTGTTCCTACTGTTTAAGGATTCGAAAAATGATATTTTATATTCGTCAATAAAGATGAAAAGTTTCCCTTATTTGATATAAGAGCATTGGCTTCATCTTGTTATATAAGTTACTTTACTTTAAAAATTAATTTGAAAATTACGTTTCAAGTTACTATTATTTGAAAAAAATTAAATTGCCAATTGTTCAGAATAAGTTACCTTTCCGATTATCAACACATCTACATAAAAATAACAAGAATTAGATATGATATACAACATGATTTTAAGATTACATACCTTTTCATTTGTTTTGCTTACAAGAAATTAACTTCTATGAAATGGATGTAGATCAAAATAAAGGGAACAGTTTTCCGTAACAAGTACTAAGAAATATTTGTTGTTTATAGTTTCATTCTCACTCATACTACATAATTAAGCAACATTAATTTATAGTCTGATGCAATTAAATAATAAGTTGACCGCAAACAATAAATAATAAAATTAACTAACTATTAATTTTAAAGTCGGGGTTGTTTATGTTCTCAAAAGATGAAATGAATGGCCTTTTAATTCATAAGTTTCTACCACTTTCTGACCATCTTTCTTCAATTGCCATTAAATAATTCTGTTCACATTACAGTTAAAAAGCATGTCTTACTTCAGTAACCAGACTTGTTTCTGTCCATTTTCTTAAGGCAAGCAATGCAAAAAATATATAGAATTATAGAATATTTTAATTTACATCCTTTTTGTTTTAATTATTTCCCATTAAAAGATATTTTGTAATCAATTAAATCCAACATTAAAAAATACAAACAAACAATTTATTTATTTATTTTTTTTTTTTAAGATGGGTTCAAATAATGTAGATTTCTGTTATCAATTATTTTCTATGCGTAATATTAGTAAAACAGCATTAAATGTAAAATAATATCATAATACAATATAACCATATTATAATATTTAATTTCTTCCAAACCTAAGTAATAATAAATCATTTTAAAAACTAAAATCTTTAGGTTTACTGGGGGAAGAAAAAGATTTAACATCATTTTTTTTTTCTACTTTAAAAATATAGCTACACTCTATTTACGCTAATCGGGATTAATACGCGAATAGTAATAGTTACGCCAAATAATTACACTAAATTAGGAATGAATATACCGCATTCCCCCTCATGACCTAGTGCCCATCGTACTAAAAATATAATTGATAATATTTTTGAAAGATTTTCCGATTTGGGCAAAAGATTAAATAAAACTTGAGATATAAATGAGTGTAAAAGATTAATAAAAAACAGTGAATTTCTAAATATTGGAAAAATCTTTTATTCAATGTTTTCTTATTTATTGCAGACTAAAAAAATTAGATCTTTTTTCAATAATGTACTAAAATAGATGCAGAATTCCCATCTAAGCAATTCTTTATTATTATTATTATTATTATTATTTAATTTCTATGATTATTTATTGGCAAAAACATTTTTCGCCATGAATAAAAAAAAAATCGAGGAATGTAAATATTTGACTCACTTGGGTATCAAATTTTTTATTAGTTTTTATATGATTTGTATTATTTATTTCTTTATCCTAAATTAAGAAATTAAATATAAATATACGAAATAATTCATAAGGGTTTGTGAGTATGCGTTTCGAGGTTTTTAGAAGTTTGTACATACCTGTGCTACATTATTTTTACCAAAGTGCTCCATAGCTTGAAAAAATGAATTAACCATATGACGCTTACTTTTTAACAAAAACTCTAAAGATAGCCTCTATCGGGGTTATTTTCGTTAAATTAAAAATAGAATCCAAAACAAATTATTTTTTAACCTCTCTACTATAGAAATAAAAGACACTGAAAGGACGAGGTGAAGAAAAACTTAATTCTTGCCATCAAGGGTAAAAAAATAAAAAATTTTAAAAAATGACATTCTTGTTATACTGAAACATCCATTCCTACTTTATTCTCTCACAAGAAAAAGTGGCACAACTCGCAGAATTCTAATTTGCATTTTATCCCACAAACTGCCAGATCTTTTTATCTGTTTATTAACATGTAAAAAAAAGTTACAAAATAATTGCTCATTGAAGTCAATAAGTTGTGTTAAGTAAAATTTTACTCAAGTGATAATATACTTTAGCCTTACTTTTTCTGTTTTTTCAAACCTTATCTCGGTAAGATCCGAAGATTTCGACTTGTGTCACTTTTGATGGAACTCAGCAACTTGTGATTAGCATATTTTTCAAACATTATGGGTCACAGAGAATTAAGAAAGACTTATCTGGGCCGAAACTGAAAGGAGAGAACAAGTTCGCAGCAGAGTGGCGATAGAGGGAGGCAGAGTCGCTATGTGTTGTGTGACCTCAGAGAGAAATGGCCCAGGGAAAGAATCTCATTATCGAAGACTGATTGAGTGAGTGGAAGTGCTTTTGCAAGGCTAATTTCTTGTGACCTCGATCCGGGATTGAAATTAATGTCGTTACGAACTTTCCTATTTTAAGAGCCCAGAATGAAAACAAGCAATCAATTTAATTACGAAAAGAAATCTCAACAAACATCATGCTGCAGCTTTTTGTCATTTGAAATTCGTTTTAATCTCTTTAGAGAAAAAATAATAATAATAAAACTTTAAAAATATAATATCTATTTTAATCTACAACATTCAGCGAGGCAAAAATGTTCTTATTTATAATGAAAAAGAATGTCTCAACGTCATCTTTTAAAAAAGTATCGTAGGAAGTTTTGTGTTAAGAAATCTGTTTAAATCACAGTTCATAAGCAGAGTTTGTTATTTAAAACCCTTTATTAGACATATTTTGGTCTATGGCTCTGAAACTTGGACTTTGGCAAGATCTGATGAGACCAATTTGGATATATTTGAGAGAAACATTTTAAGGGCTATTCTTGGAGGTGTTAGGAAAGTGATTGTTGGAGAAGACAGTACAACGCAGAAATTTAGAAATGCTATAAAGACCCAGATATTATAAAATTTATTAAGATCAATAAATTAAACTGAGCTACTCATGTATTTAGAATGAATGATTAAAACCCTGAAAAAGACTCGTATTGGCAAAGTCACAGGAACAAAGAGGAAGAGGACGATCCAAGTTACAATGGATAGGCGCAGTTGAAACTTTTTTTTGCTATATTAAAGATTAAAAATTGAGGACCATTTTCACCCAGAGGAATGCATGGAAATCTATTCAAAGGAAAGCTTGGGCTCACTTTGGGCTGTCGTGCTACTGATGATTTATTTATGATGAGGAAAGTAATTATTGAGTATTATTTCAATTATTATGGGAAGTAATGGGAAAATTTTCAAGGATAATATCATAGCATTTGCGTGTCGTATAGAAAAACCAGTGGAAAACTCCAATGGAACAATCTGATTGTCGATGCACGCCTCTCTGTCACAATCTTCCCGATCTACTCATTTTTTTATTTTTTTATTATTATTATTATTAGTAATAACCGTACAGCAAGCTTCTAGCTAAAAGAGACAAATAAAAATACCATGTCCTTGCTAGCACGCATGACATTAGGTCACAACTAAAGCTAACACTGTACCAAAAGATAATTCATAACTTTTTAATTTGATCTTCAAATAATTATGTCTATATCGATATCATGAACATTTTACTTTCATTTAAAAAAGCTCAAGATGTCACAATGAAATAAATAAATATGTTTTTTTTTTTTTTAATCTGTTTAGAGCATTCTATTGTTTTATACTTAAATACTTTTTGAAAAAAATTTTTTAACAATACTTTTTCACTACAAATTGTTTGAAGATTGACTCGTTTTCAGTATGTCACACAGAATAGGAAAAACAAAAAACAATAAGCTATGTTACCTAAGATGAAATACAATGTTGATCTCGATATCTAACTATTAAACAATAAATAATCTTTGCAAGATTTTGAATTATTCATCCCTGAACATCAAAACGATTTCTCATTCTTCTCCAAAAACAAAGAGCAAGTTTTGATAATAGTTTATCTCGATTGTATTACAAAATGAACAATACTATGATTGTAGGTCAAGAACTTATGTACAAAATATCAGCAATAACAAAATAATAATAATAATAACATGGATCTAAAACTATAATATGCTTTTTACTGTTGATAGGAGGAAAAAAAAAGTAGTAATGCATTCGTGCTCTACGATCATACAAGCTACCTCTAATATTTTGTGTTCCACTTAATGCACAGAGATAAAATAATTAAGATGATAATATTTACTTATCTCTATGACGGAATTTATTCATTTATTTTTTTTTGGAAGTGATGAAAAAAAAAATCATTTCATTTAGCTTTCGATTATTAATTATTTAATTTCATTTATCCTTACGCTTATCTAAACAATATTTAAACGGGGGCGAAAAATTTAAAGAGCAATAAATATATGCAAAAAATATAATAATACTATTATATACGTGGACAAATGATCGCATGGATGACCCAATGGCAAATAACAAATTGAAAATTTAATCTAATTTAATTAATTTAATCAGAGCATACCAATTTTTCACATTTTTCATAAAAGTGGCGAGTTTGTCTTTAATGAAAACTCAAAAATAAATTAAGGTGTTACATTTTCTTTTAGTCTAAGGTTGCACTATTTACAAAGCCCTGCAAATATTAGAATAAAATAGTATAAATGTATTTTAAAATATATTTAACAATTTGTTGCAATGTGTTATGCATAAGTATTAAAATTATCATTCTGCATTCGAATCAAAATAAATAGATACCATAATCATTATCTTATTAAAGGCACTATAAATTTTTCGATATATTTCTGAATTAAGGAAACACAAAGTAAAACTATAAAGTATGTCTTTTTTTTTTTTTTTCCCCAAGGAAAATGTTTTTATTAAATGAAGTAAAAGAATAATAAGTAAGTTTAAGAAAAGATATTTCAATATCCCGAAAACCAGTAGTAAAATATGATGAAAATCCCAACATTTAACGGAAGGTGGGTATAAAAAAAAGTTATTAGGTATAAGATACTATAATGTAAGACATTGACTTGTGTTTCCCTTTGAGAAAAATCATTTATCATAAACAATATCAATATTTTACTAATGTGAGGCATCCAATCCATCTTCACATGTTTTCTTGAAATTATAATAAATTTACTTCAACTTGACCTTCTTATACTCGTTTCTAAAAAATCCGTTCCCGGTTACAGGTAAAAATAATATAATAATTTCTACGACCTTAAAAGAGGAGGAAGAAGAAAGCTTCTCGTTCCAAAAGCCACTAGCACAACGGACAAGAATGTCACCTGCAACTCTGAATGACAACGGCATCACGTAATTCTGCCTTCCCACAAAAAAAAATAGAAAGAAAGAACAAAAAATGGAATCTACTCACGAATACAAAATGTCTGACAAACGTTTACGCTACTTGCAGTGGGAATTCGAACACTCACAAACACACACACAAAAAAAAAGAGCAGAATTCTTTCCTCCAGGGACGCGTAACCTTGGTGGAAGCAAACGAGTTTGACACACCAAGGGATTCTACTGAGAGCAAGCAATTACCTGTCGCTCGTGGTGTCGTGCCAGAAGATTCTTCTGCTGCAAGCATCTAATCAAGCATGTAAACAACCTTAAACGAATATTCACATTCACAAGGCATCCTAACAGAGGTTTAAGATAAAGATCATTTTAGAAATGAGTGCGAAGTTTTTTTTTTTAATGAGAAAGCTAATCTTTTATATGATTAAGAAGCGGAATGAATGATATTGCATTCTTTTTTAGGTTAATGGGGACTTTAAATGAAATTTTACACGTAAAAATTTAATTTATTAAAAATTAGAGTGTTTTATGGCATGGTGACAGGTGCTGGCATACGTAAATCAAATTAATGTAACTGAGGCTTTTCAACCTGTATATTAAAGGTAATTAAATAAATAAATTTTCCCATAACATACATTCAAATTGCAATAATTTACGATACTTCGCTTAAATATAAAAATATTATATCTATATTGAAGCAAGAATATTCTTGAATTCTGCTGCAAAAGCTTATGTTGTTAAATCATTTAATCAATGTCGTTCATGTCGTACTCTACAACTTAAATTTGAGCATTTTAGTGTTTTTCCAGAATACAGATTGATTTTTTTAAAAAATGGCAATCTTTACTAGCCTGTATAAAACGTATAAAAGGGAGAACTGCAAACAATAATAATAATAATAAGGGGAAAATGGTAACAAAAAAAAATTTCTATACAAATTATAAAAGAGTAACATGAAATGTAAAACAAAGCCAAAATGAAAAATTAATAACTGTTTAGTACAATTTTATTAATAAGTGATTATACTTAAATATCAAAACAGAACTATTCATCCAGTTTTAAAAATAACAGATATAATAATGCTCTCTAAATATTATATATATATATATATATATATATATATATGTTATTCTTGCCAATGATTCTATATTATCCGTAATTATTATTGTTTTATCTTTTCCAATAAAATAAATTATCCCAATTTTAAGAAACCCAGAACCCTAAAAATGTCCCCAATTTCACATACTATATATATATATTAGAATATTAATTAATTATATATTATGCCTTTCTTTAGATACTTACACAAAGAGATTTGTTAATAAATTACACATAGATTTTTTAAGCTTCTTTTAAATATAAAAATTCAACTAATAATTGAATAGCGATAATAAACGATCTAATATTAAATTAAATTATTTTTTTAACTATGATGTATATTAGGAGAATCATTTATATTGAGGTACACAAAAACATCGAATAATCTAAAACGCAAACAAGGTCACTGGGGTAAATTTAATTTAATCTTAGAGATATGCAGAAAATGGCAGCCTAACAGCAGTTGAAAAGGCCTTCTAAGCCAAACAATGGTGGGTTAAGGCCATTTTCAAATGGCTAAGATAACCTCTTGCATAATAAAAAAAAAAAAAAAAATGTTTAGAAATAAATTTGCAAAACAGCTATTTGTTTCTGGGAAATAAAATAATTAAAAATTGCATTTATATCATTTCTAATAAATGTTCACAACCTTTTATAATTAAATTTTTGAATTAAATGTAGTGTCTCTTTTCATGGTTTCATTTTTATTTATATGTATAAAATCAACAAAAAAAATCTAAAAGTATATTTCCTAGTCAAAACAGGATTTTTATTTTCCCACCTGGTTTATCGAATAATTTAATTTTCTGTCCAAATATTTTTAATGTAACGAAATTTTTATTCCGGTTTCTTTTTTGGGATTAATAGAAAATAAACATCATAGTATTTTTAGTTGAAATAAATATATGTTAATACATCTAAAAAAATTTTTCAAGCATTAAATAAAATTTCTGAAACAGAATTTAAAAAAAGATTGAATTTACGATGTTATTATAATACCAAAACTTATACTGCCTTTTTTTTTTAAATATAAATAACAAATATTACTGAAAATCATTATAATAATACTTTTTTAATAATTCCCTACTTCAAAATCCAATACTGCGGAAAAATACCGAAAATTATCATTTATTATTGAAGCAATATATTATTCACAAATCCATTCACGCCTTTTAATAACTAGTATTTTAA
Source organism: Caerostris extrusa (assembly GCA_021605095.1). Classification (NCBI taxonomy): domain Eukaryota; kingdom Metazoa; phylum Arthropoda; class Arachnida; order Araneae; family Araneidae; genus Caerostris; species Caerostris extrusa. The sequence continues at coordinate 22,726 of BPLR01007357.1, forward strand.
GGAGATAAAAAAATAAATAATAAATTTTAAAAGTTATATAAAAGCAGCTAAAATTGGTGTCTGAATTTGACAAGAAAATGAAAACAAAAATATCTTTTAAGCATAACAAAATTTTTTTGTATCTGCACGAATTTCAGAAGTTTAGCGTTTAAAATAGATCGGAAAAAAAATGCTCTTAATAATTTGAATACATAAAAGAGATCCGCCTTTTAACAGCGAAAGAAATATAAGAAAATACATGCAAAAAATGCAGTGAACAATGAATGAACACTGAAATTTTAACTATCGTAAGATGCTCTTATTCACTGATAAACAGGTTTTATGTTCTGAATATAAATTAGATAGTTTTTCCGCATTATTTCACATATGAATCGCAAACTATGACATAAGATAATCATACGTAATTTAAATCCATCATAAATTATTGAAAAATTTTTCTTATCCTTGTCCAAAAATACCATCATTTTTAAAGCTTAGAATGCATGTATTATTTTTTTTTTAACTAATGCATTTATGTTTGTAAACAAAATACATCTATGAAATTAAAAATCGAAAGGAAATTATTAAAATCATGCCTAAAGCCATTTTCAATTAAAAGTGATATTTACTAAGGTATATAACTATTTTAATTAAATTTCAGAACTGAAATTAAAATTAAAATTTTTCATAACAAGATGAAGAAATTTTTTAACAAAAAATTTCTAGCAATAAAAAATAATATAACTAAAACACATCATAAAATATAAAAGTGAACATGATGAAAATTAAGGAAAACCATTGAATAAAACAATAATAAGAAATACAAAAAAGTCGAATAAATTTTCGTAAATAAAACTATAAAAAAAAAAAAAAACTCTTCCAAAACGAGTTCATTTTCTTTCAGTAATTGTCAATTTCTTCATCTTATTGAATATCTTTTTTTGATTTTATTCAAAATTCATTTCTGATCTAATTGAAATCCAATTCAATGCATTTGACAGAGAAGAAATACTACTTTCTATAGAAGTACAGTTTGTTAGTATTTATATTATACATAAGGAATACAATTATGCAGCAAATTTGACACAAACTTTGTGAGTTACGAACTTTGTCTGATGACCGATTTAAAATAAAGTGAATTTTCAAACGTTGATTTCTTTCTTTCAAAATAGTTACTAGCTAGCTTTTATGTCAAATAGCTAGCTTTTATTTCAAAATAGCTATAAATTCAAATACTTCACAATAATCGCTCAAACTGTGGAACATGATCCTCAAAATAGTTCGAAAGAGGAGAAGTAACATATTTCCCGCAATAAAAATAAATTAACTTAAATAATAAAAAATATAACTCTTAAAAAAATTATTCATAATTAACCTCTTTATTTCTACAAAAATATATGCTAGAAATAATATCAATGGTTCACTAAAAAAACACTTTTTTTCTTTTTTGAGAAAGTTATGTGCAAGTTCAGTTAAAAAATTTTTGTATATAAACACTTATTCTAAATACAAAAACCGATTTACTATATAATTCATTAGTTTAATTTTGATTCAATCTGATTAATTTTTAGCAACTGTCACATTTTTTTTTTTTTTTTTAATAATTGAAAAAAGTAGAAAATACAATGACAATAGCTTTTTTTTCTTTGTTACGAGGAGAGGTCGCGCAAAATTAAGATAAACACTGTCCTTACAATAAGCAATACACAATGCTACAATTACTATTTAATCAAGCAATACACAATACTTGATTAAATAGTAATAATAGATAAAAGCAAAACAATAGCAATATATCATAAATTATAAATAAACAGTTTTATATCTCTTGTATTCATAGGGTATTAAAGACAAAAAAACGTAACGAAATTGAAATGAAATTTTTTGGAATTGGTTATATTTTCAGCTATAAATGTTTGTTAGACTTTACAATGAACTCAACAAGAAACAATTCTCTTTTCACAAAACAATAATATACAATTACAGAAAATAATATATTAAGCTTTTAATAAATAGGATAAAACTATCCGATATGTTTTGCGTAATTCTAATGGCAACATTTGAACAGAAAAAAAGATATCAAACGATAATACCGAATAATTAATTTGAAATCGTAATTTAATTAATTTAATTTTTTTAATTACTTTCATCAGTATTGAAAATAAAATATTTAATTTAATTCACAGAAAAATAATAAATCAATAAAAAACACAAATTGTTAATAATAAAATGTTGTTCTCTATTTTCTAAATTTCATTTACCAATTTTTTATTTTTAATGATTTAATTTTATATAATGGCAATATAAACAAGATAAGTAAAGGCTAATTTTCTAGGACATAAATTATTTTGAATGATACACTTAAAACTATATATTTAAGCAACATAACCTCAATATAAGGAATTGATACGCTAAACAATCATGTTTTTTATATAAAGGCTTGATAAATTTCTTTTACCATGTCATAATTAGCTTTACTTTCAAAATAAATGGTTCATACCAACTTTGGAAATTTGTCATTTTTCGTAGCTGAAAATGTTAAACTTCTGGTTATGATATTCTTTATTTATACAATGTGTCTATTGTTTTTAAAATTCTCAAGTGCACTGTTCTTTTTCACAAAAGATAAAGTTACAGCTAATTTGATAAGAAAACAAAAAACCCATACATTCGAGGAAGAAATTATTTCTACATAAGACCTTTACCATTGTTTCTTCCCATTCTATTATAATGTTAAACCTATTTAATATATCGCGGATGGAAAAAATATTCCAAAACCAAAAAGTGCTTTAAAAATAATTTTTTATGACTTAAATCCTCTCTAAATTAATTTTATATTTAATTAAAGACAATTTTTGATATTAATAATTTAAAAATATAAAAGATATGAAATCCTTTTATGTTCAATAGGAATATAGCTGTCATTGAACAAGTTAAGAATAAATAATAAAAATTAAATCAAAATAAATATTTTTATGTAAATACAAATATTAAATAAGACAGAACAAGGTAATTTTTTAAATAAAGCAAGTACGATATACAGATTACCCTTTTTAATCATTTATGATTAATAAAAACGAAATAATATTTTACATTAAAGACAAATTTTTGCCTCTAAATTTGAATAATTCTTTTTCCACTATTTATTTATTTTTTAATTACTGTTAACAGAAAAAGAGAAGTGTTATTTTGTGCAGAAAATGTGTGTGTATTAGATTTTATTAAAGTATTCAGAAAAGATTCAATCATTAACTAACACTAATTGAAAAATATACCATAATTATTATATTATTATGTATTCATGATGCCATGGGAGAAACTGTTTTTATTTGAATTTATATTCCTTAGACTCCACAAACATATAAAACGAGGCTTACAGCTGAAAATAAAATACATCTAAAATAAGTGCACGACAGAACAAACGCAAACTTTTCAAAAATAAATAAATAAATAAATAAAAACAATAATAATTTGACAGATGAGGCTCATTTCATAAAATTATTTAAAAAATAAAACTTTTAAAACGTGAAAAAAAGTTACAAACAAACAAAAAATTATATCCTTCATTACAATTGAAATAGTTGCAGTGAACCCCTAGATATTAATATTTTACATAAAATATGAAATAATGTGATGCAAATATATTATGTATATATTAAATCAAATATATATTCAACTATTTAGAAAAAAATCCCTTTTTCCCCCTACTATTGCTATCGTAATGGTATCCAAACTACAAGGAATAAACCTGACTGTGGTATTTCAAATGATTAAAGCGTTCATCTCACCTGGGGTGCGGAGGCATCCCCGTCAACAATCGAAGCACAGGGTCTTCATGCATCCAGAACAAGGGGGTAGCACAAACGATAAATAAACCCAGTGGGTCACCAATCCACAGGTATCCACATGATCCTAGAGGAGCGATTGCTCCCGAGGAACTACCTGTTGGAACAACACGGCCACGCGCTGCACTTCAAACAACAGCAGCGCCGCCACTACCCACTTATTGGGCTTCCTCGGCCATGAATTGGAAGCCTACTTACACAGGAATTCCAATGACTAGAATTAGATACTCTGTGTCAGCTGCAGATTGTATCTCTAGTTATAACTTTCTCGGTCTACCTTTTGATTTTCCTCATAATATGTTTATTGAATAATAATTTATAAAATAAAACAATTTATTTTTTTTTCATTATTATTATTTGCTCTAAGATAAGGAAAATTTAATCACTAAAATAGATTTTAACAATGTGGTTTAAACAGGTATTTTAGATAATATGATGTTTATAATTCTGCTATACTATACTTGAATTGAAATCAGTAATATGATGCGCGATAAAATATTTTTACAAACTTCTAGTCGTAATCAGTAGAGCAAATTTTGCTAAAACTGGTTTAGTCAATAAAATATAATATAAAATTTTAATGTTTTGCTTTAAACAGGATATATAACAAAAGTTTCCTTCGATTTTCTTTTCTGCTTTACCATAGAATTTGTTTAAAATTTGAATATATATGTTTAATAAACACATCCTTTAATTCAACTTTAATTATTAATTACGTAGGAAAACCATGATTTAGTTGTTCACTAAAGCTACTAGCCACTAAATTAATTTTCGTGACTAAGGGGCCTGACGGCTGAGTGACTAGCGCTCTGGCGCTCGGTGCTATAGGTTTCGGGTTCGAGTCCCGACGGGGTCATGGATATTTGTTGTGGTTCGGAATCCACTTTGAAGCGTAGTTCCCGGTCTAATATAACTGTTGTGCGTTGGACTGACAATCATACCCCGTCAAAAAAAAAAAAAAAAAAAAAAAAATCTCAGGTTTCAAAATCTGCCAGTAGGCAGACAGCCTCGGCCTACTATGGGGCTGTTGTACCAATGAAGAAGAATGCTTGGGCTTGGAATTGCCAATAATTCACACTTGGTTGGAAACATAACAAATGAAGCCTTATTAGAAGCTCCGTGTTTCTATGTCAGAGATGGACACAATAAATCCTTAGGTGGGACACCGATTAAGCACAAGGGGAGGGCAAAAGGATACTGCCATGGAGTAGCTCGTTTCAAACTTTAGTGGCATTAAGAGATATCAATTTCAAATGAGACAATAGTAGCCCATTTTTCAATAAGCAAGCCATCTTTCAGATTGAGTTCTACACTGACTCAGGTAAACACAACATTTTCATCAATGATGGAACTTCTGTGATTTTGTTTTAAGAAGTTGCACTAATATAACCCTAATTCAAATACAAATATTGTAATAGGCAACTGAATTTTCAATTTGTATTAAATCAATTAAATCAGTTGCCACATTAAGAATTTGTTGGTTCAAGTTTTTTTTTTACTTAATTATATAATATAATTTTATTAGTAATTTCTATTTAAGTGCCTGTAATATTTAAATAATATGTACAATTGAAAGTAAAAATTGCAAAAAAAAAAAAAAAAAAAAAAAAAAAAGAAATATTAGCAATTTTAAAAATTTACAATTTTGATTTCGTTGCATTTATTACAAAATGACTAAATAGATATGTATTCTAGGTAAATAGAGAAAAATTTACATTCAATTATATAGAATTACTATGCGTTCTGCAAACATATAGGCTTCTAATGATGTCATGAATTTTAAATATTATAATGCTTCCATAAACTTGCAAGTGACTTTGCATTATTTGTTCAGTCATATGATTTCAATAAAGAAAATCTGATAGGAAATAACTGAAAACGTGCTATAGTTTCTTGTACATCTTTAAAATTATTTAAGCGCGAGAACAACAACAATGATGATAAAACATAATTATAAAAAATTCTTATTAAATAAATTTCTAAATAATGGTTTTATAAAGCCTATTTTATTACATTCAATTTTAAATGATAAATGATTGTAATATATATCTTTGCTATTATACAGACACGAGCAACTCTACTAACAAATAAAATAACAAATAAGTAACAATATATCACTAGTTAAGATACATGTATAAAATTAAAGTACACATTATTACGTTTACATGTTTTCTATATAATGTAAAATCTTCAATAAATTAGTGAAAAGTAAATTCAAATTTCTTTCAGCATGAATAAATTAAAACTTAACAACCGTAGAACACATTTAGATTTGTTATATTAATAATGTAAAAAGATTATTTGATATGAAGAATCTCATGACAGCATATATTGGAACATTACATCTGTCCCTTCCCAATTGATTCATAACATTGGCCCATGAAATTGGGTAATTTTAAGATAAATGGCACTACACGTGAAGTAAGTTTTCAAGATAGTGGGTGAAGTAATGATTTCCAGGAATAACTGTTCTATATTTGCGTGTCGTATTCGAAGAAACACGGTAAACTCCATCCATCAGGCTATCGAATTAGTGTCGAAATTTACCGAGTCTATTCGTTTGAAGGTTGTGGTACACGGCAGCAGCGGAAGTTGTTCGCTAATGCCACAATTACTGCGGTGATATCATCAGAATACAGATAGGAATGAAATAAGTCGAACAACAATTGTATTATCATTTAATTATTAACAAAAGAAGATTTTACAATAACGCTAATACAGAACAGTGTGTAGTATATAAAATATCACCTTTCATGTAAATGAAGGCAAAGCAAAATTTGAATTTCGTTCGTTTACATAAATTTTATACAATACAACAGGCACGCTGTCCGAGAAAAATTAAAAATTAAGCGTGATAAAATTCACAAATATTTAAGTCAGCGTACAAAATGCCGTAATTAGATGTGCAAGATGTCAAAAAAAAAATTATTATGTGACAAATTAAGGAATTTTTTTCCATGCTCATTAAATTTGCATTTCGCGTTAATTTATTCGCCTAAACATAAAAATAAAGCATTGCAATCGACCTAGAAACAATTATATTCAAAACTTTGAAGAGAAAAAAATATTTATTATTATTTTTGCTTCTATATTAAATGCATTTTAAGCTTTTTTTTTTGGAGTCGTTATAGCTTGCAGTCTTGCCCGAGGGTTCATATTTTAATGCAGGATTCTTGCACGCGTCACATTTAAGGTCACATTGCCAGTTTTAAGCACAAACTGACGACCCTCAGAACATTTCATCATCTACGCACTGAAATCGTAAACATGTTTTTGAGGAATAAATATACCATATTTTCCTAGCGGTTTTGAACTGAGTTCATAACCTATTTGTAAGAAGAATTATTTATATTCTTACTTATTATTATTATTATTTTTTTTTTTCGCGTTCTACAAAACTACATTGTTTCTTTGTAAAAAGGATTAAAAAATATTACATACACTATTATCCAATCAGCATCACTCCTAACCGTTTTTTTTTTTTTTTTTTTCCCTAAAACGTATTTAGAGAAATATCACATACGTAAATATAGGTAACATGATCGTTAGGTGCCTAAAAATATATTTATACAAATAAAATATATTTATACAAATACTTAGACAAATATATTTATTAAAAGTTATCGATAATTTTTTTATTTATATTTGTTTGTCATATAGTGTAGAGAGAAAAGTATTAAAAAGTAAATAAAAATTTAATTTAATGCATGACATCGCATTGAATAAAAGCTGTTTTTATATTTGATTTAATTTTTATAAAAATCTAGCCAAAATTGGTCTACATTTTTATTAGCGGTTCATATACTACGATTTTTTTTTAATAAATATCCACATGTGAAAAAATTTGTTCACAAAATTTATGTGTTTTAATACATCTAGCAAATATTTTAATGCCTACTATCGAAACTCTAAGATAAAAATACAATAAATTGTCTTACAATAAATCTAAAGCTTTTACTGTTTAATAATCAGGAAAACGATGCTTGAAGGCTCATATTAAATCACTAATCTTGTCAACATAATCTTAAAGTTGCCACTGGACTTTTCAAAAAAAATTTGCAACTGGAAAATCGATGTAATTTTTAATTTGATTTTTAAAAATTTAAAAAAAAATTTTCAAAAGGCAAAATATGAATGTAAAATTCAATAATCAACTTTTTTACTTAACATGAAGATTTCAATTTGATAAGATAAATTTAAAAACCATTTAAGATTAGATGACGACTTAAACACTTATGTTATGCTTTAAAAATATCATTAAGCAGTCCAAAATTCTTCCTTTCTATCTTTTTCTTCCTCCTCAAAATGTATGTGGCCTGCAAATCAACAAAGAGCAATGATCTGCACATCTTTACATTTAAAGTTCTGATGCACGGTGTAATAATAACGGTGCTATTTTCATTTTGTTTGTAAATGGTTACTGCAACCTTCAAAAAGCCTTCTTCGACACAAATTCGTTCGCCATTCCAGCACTATTACATTGAAACATAATATTCATTCATTAATCTGTTGCCACATCTATCATAGATTACTTTACATATTCACTTTTATTTTTTATCATGAGATCACAAGTATTCATTTCTGGCAGCAAAAGGAAGTGCGAGGGAGGAAAGGGTGAGAGGTAACAGAGCAGGGACATATTCTTCGCAGGTGTTTTACCACTATCTTCATTTCCTGGAGCCACATTGACATCCGGACTGTCTCGGGTTAGCGGGACACGCGGTGTGAGAGGCCCATTTGTCACATGGCGACTCCTGATGAAATACATAGATACCGAGATGTCATGGAGGATGGAATGCCAATGGAATAGTATTAGGTTTCAACAAATTTGGATATCATTATGTATGAAATGACTTGCCAATATGTGAAAAGGGAAATGAGGGCGAAATAACAACTCATTTGTCTTGCAGCGTCATATTATATTTGTGTCATGTTTTCTGTGACGCGCTGCTGAAAGTTATTATTAGGTATTTTACATTAAAATGAAATGATAAAACAACTAGTTGGTTCACGCCCAAGCTGCAGCCGTTCAATGTGATATGCAGTCACTGTCGTTTTTTCTATCACAAACATTTGTAAAAGTTCGATGTAATACAAATGCTATAAAATAATGGATTGGTATTGCCATCCTAAAATATATCATATCCTAAATATATAGCAGCATAAGATGGTTTTAATGATTAGCTTACATAAATTCTATAAACTAGACGGATGTACTAGGGATGCTCCTTTATCTTCTCAATTTTATTTTAAACAATCGCAAGAAATTTTTGAAAAGCTTTAAGATTTTGGTGAAATATTAAATTATGGATCATGATTCGGTTATAGTTTACTAAAAAAAGAAAATATTTAAAATGTTAGAAAAATTATTTTATTTAGTGTTTCCTAATTTATTACATTTCCATAGTAGTATTGTAAACATTTGTTTGTAATTTATTTCTTAGGCTTATACATGAATCTCCTCTTTGTATGCTGTCATTAAAACAGCAGCCATCAGCAAAAAATTTTAACAAATTATTAGTTTTATAGGAATGCTAAGCCTGTTTGATAATATAATATTTATGGACGAATATTTTCAAATAAGATTAAAATATCGATAAATAGTAACGTTTTAATTAATTATTTTAGCATTTGTTTCCTACGAAAACTGTACGAAGTATTAAAACACAATAAATCAATGTAATCCTATAAATTAAATTCTTTATTAACTTTTATTAATTTACATTATATTTATATATATAAGATAACTTTGAAAATCAGAATTTTATATCCAACTTTTTAAGCGGGTGTACAACCCTGAGACTTCAGAAGTCTATATATCTGGGAATTCAATTGACATCACTACATACTAAACATTTCTATCATAACCATCACCGTATAAGTTATTTTTCAATCAGAAAATGTTGCGTAAACGCTACTGATTATCAGTAACAAGCAGAGAGATATTTAGTCAAATTAGTTTAAGTAAGAATTTGTGTTAATACCTACAGGGTTAGAAAAATTTAAGGAGTTTTAAAAAGAAAATTTTTTAAAAATTCTTCATCGAAACCTAAACCTTGTTTAAAATTCTAAAACATTTCTTTCTCTCTTCTTCTATCCTAGCTACCCCTTTTCCCCGTTATTTATTAAATAGCTAATGTTCATTTCAAAAGCAAGACAAACTTTTTCAGAATTAGAATATTAAAAATATGCATCTGTAAAAAAAAAAAAAAAGTTCACAACATTGCTGTTGAATGATAAAATGAAGCTTATTCCTTTATTTGACACTAATTTTAATGTTCATATTCTATACAGAGCTAAATCTAACGGAGAGCAAATGAATTAATGAGTTCTTCTAATAGCCCTTAGCCCTCATATAGACGAAATCACGCTAGTCGTGGACATCAAAAGGTAACAATCAGAATTCCAGCCCCCCATTCCACCCCGTTTCCGCTTCAAAATTATACAGCAAAAATGCAGTACTCGTATAACGTGTTTTGTCAAATGCTATCAAAAATTGTAATTAAAATGAAAGTTGCTTGCGGGTCATTGGAGACGATAAGTTGTATGTTTTGGAGCCATACAGATGGGATACAATTTCAGTATCATAACGAATGACATAAACTTGCTCATGATGAATACACATAAACGGCCGGCCACATAAGATATATATATATATGCAAGATTAAAAGATTTTCAGATATTCATGAAAGATTAATGTGGGAAACATGATCTAATTAGTTTAAAAAAAATACACATTTAAATATTAAAAAATATATTATTCAATATCTTCTATTTTATTGCAGATTGAAAGATTAGATATTTCGTCAATAGCGTACTACCATGAATTTCATGAAGACGCTATTATCGCTAAAAATATGCTTCATTTTAAAATTGCGCGAAAAACACAGTAGATAGTTATGATTGTTACTAAATAATACATTAAAATGCGGAAGTCTGTTTAGATTAACATATGTTTGTGAAAAACATTTTTTTTGTCAATGAATGTGAAAAACATTCATAAATAAACATTAGACTTATCACTTTTTTGCACTTAATTACAAATATCTTACCATATACTTAAAAACACTTATTAAATTAACGTAACATCGCACATTTAATTTCTTTATTTGTATTCTTTATTATAAATATATTAAATAATTTTAAAGATTTCTCTTTTTACCAGCGGCCAAATTATAGTGAGTACATCGAGCTCGCGGTCGTCACGTATCGCTATTCTTAATTCTTGAGACTTAAAACAAATAATATCAACTTCTAAATTCTTGAAGTCCCGATATTCAACAAACATGGAATTTGTATTGCATGTACAGCGAGTAATTTTCAATAATAGTTAACAAATAATTACGTACAAAAAATAATTTGAAATTTTATTATCATTTATTTCTACACCATATTACACTATGACGGAGTTTCAAATTATTTCATCTAAGAAGCAAACACTACTCGACTCGTAGCCCAGAGCTAAAGTACGCAGATAGCATGTAGAATTTGAATTCGAATCCTCCTGCATGAAAAATTCGAATTCGCTAGAGGCGAATGCTTTCCGAAAGGATTAGCCCCGATGAAGATTATTACAACGTGTAAAACATATTTCATTGATAGTTAGGTTGCCGGATAGTATTTTTCCGAGTATTATAACAATCAAATACACTCACTTACTACGACAAGTCCTTCTTTTGAATGATAATATCCTCCTATTCTATTCGTCAAAACGACCTCCCCTCCAACAACCCAAATAAATTTTCAAAAGAATAAGAAATTAATCAGATATTTTTAGATGCATAGTTCCACCATTTATGAATAACAATAATCGTTAAATGTTCAACATAGTGGCTTTTTAGTATATAATTTAAAAGAAAAAAATTTCTGAATGAAATGAAACTCGATGTATTAAAAGTAACTCTATTATTAACATTCTAATAAAATAACTAAAGTATAAACACCACCTCATTTGATTAAAATCATAGTTTTATTATCTTTCAAAAATAATTTATTCTTAAATAAAATCTTTTTTTATTCCATGTACAGGTAACAAGACTAAAAAGTTACGTCCATTTTCTGATGTAAGCAAAATTTAAAACCACACACTCAAAAAAAAAAAAAAAAAAAAAAATCAAACTAAAAACTGTCCTTATTTATAAATACTTTTTAAAATAGTTCCTTTATTTTTTAAACATTTTCAAAGAAATATCAAATAAATCAAATTCTTTTAAAAACATTCATTTATTGTACTTTAATTAACAGCAATTTAGATTCTATTCATCTTTCAGAAATTTGACACCCACACAGTAAAAATAATAAAATAATAATAATAATAATAAAATGAAAAAAAGGAAAGAGTTCATTTGACGATAAATTTACTTTTAGAATGTAAAGAAACAAACATGAATAAGTCTTTTGAAAGCAATAATTTTAACGTTCTGAAAAGCTAATTTCAATGAAGCTTACAATAAAAAGCAACATAAAGGAATTCAATTACATTTACATAAAGAATTTAGTCTCGGAGACAATTAATTCAAAACACAGTGACATAAATAATGAAATTTATATGAATAAAAAAGAGAAAGATCTGCAGGAGATATGCTAGATTACGTCCTACACGTTACGATTTATGGAAGGTTTCCTGTCTTTGTCTCTAGATTTAAGTTTTTCAAACAGGAGATATGCTTCCGCGGTATCGTCCGCGGCATTTATTATCATCCGATAGTTATCTAAAAGGAAAATCTGATAGTGTCAATAGGTTAGAATAACATCTACTCGTATAATATAATAAAAAACCTGTCATCTCAAATTTAATTAAATTTATTATTTTGCTTCGCGAAATTTATCTAAAAATAAGTTAAAATCTGTTATATGAGATTAAAACTTTGTGATTTAAAAATACCGATAGACGTTCCTCTAAAAGATGAATTAAAAGAATTTCATTAACATAAAACCATTTTTATTATTTCTTATAATTTTGAAAAATAAACTAATTAAAAGTTTTGTGAAGAAAATTAGCTGACTTTTAAATACCGCATTTCGAAAAAAAATTTGCTTTATAATACATTTTAATTATAAATATATCCAAAATAAATACGTTATATTTTAAAAAAAAATTATTTATTCCTTCTGTAAGTAAAAATTATGTATGAATATTTATCACACTTTCTCGCTAATGGTATTTACATTCGGATATTCCATATGAAAATTTAGATATTCTACACTAATATTCGAATGTTTTCAACGAACATCTGATGTTCAGCATGAATATTCGGATATTAAACATGAATATTCGGATATTTTCAGCAAATAATCGAATGTTCAGCACGAATATTCGGATATTTTCAATGAATATTCGAATATTGCGTTTCTCTCGAACATTTGATATTGCGCAGACTTCTTTTAAACAATAGGTTTACCAGCAAAGAAAGAACAAAAATAGAAAAGACAGCGGAAACATTAACATAATGTTAACAAAATTAGAAACTAATATTCAGTAGATAAGACTATTTTTTATTTTAATTTTTAAAATTAAAATTATTTCTCTTAATTTTCAAATCGCTATAGCAAAAATTAACTTAGATACAGTCATCAGTTATATTGCCTGTAATATGCAAAAAAAAAAAAAATATTTATTATCACGGATATGACTCACTTATATTTATTTTTCATCTCGCTAGTTACGAATAGTTAATATTTATTTTTAGAAAGTGAATGGTACTTCTGATGAATCACTACATGGTAAGTGAGATGCATCGCACTCTCATTAGTGAAGCAGCATTCACAGCCTCACCTTTCCGAAGACCCGTGCGCGTCGCAAACAGCTCGCCGACCTTGTGCCTTCGCACCCATCAAAATAGGGTAAAATTTCGAAACTCCCAACAGAATGTTGATTCGTCAAGGCCAACACCTTGCTTTCAGACACTCGGTGGTAGAAATTTCAATGTCTGGGGCTTAAAATAGTGATTTCGAAAACTTTTATCGTTCCGGTATCATACCTATTGATGATGCATTTTTATGATTACATACTTGCATCTTCAGTATCGGGGATCTGAAAATACAGTCGCCATATTTTAAAGGCCTTTATTTTATCAAAGATTAAAAACGTCTCATATTGTAAATGAGAATTAAATTTTGGCCAGTAAAAATTCAATAGGTAGCACACTTTTTTTAATACTTTATTAGATTTTTTTGACCGATATTTCACATTGCATTCAAATATTGCCACAAAATCGATTAATCGTTTCGTATTTATCTAAGTATGATTTGGGAATTTCATCCACTTAAAGTTTTGCTGCATCTTCAAGCCAGAAGAGAGCAACTAAAGAAAAAGAACAATATTTGAAGAATATCATTTACGATAAACGGTGTCAAGTCACTTCATAACTTAATTAACTGATTAGCGTGTCTGTAACAAAGCTCCAAAATGAAATCAACTTGTATTTGTTGAAAGTTATGTAACTTTTAACAAATTGCTAGTAATGCTAGTATTGCTTTTGCTAGTAATTACGCAAAATGCTAAATAAGACAATAATTACTAGTAATAATATTTTAAAGATAACATGGATGTAAGCAAACATTTTTTTTTTTTCCCATCAAACACTGAATATATCTTAGTGATGATTATGACTACCATTAAAATTTTCTGAAACTGTGTGTGAAACAATTTAGACCTTTTCTATCTCTTTGCTGTCATTACAGATCTAAAATTTGTCCTAGACTAAAGAAAAAAACCCATATATTTAACATAAATGTCTTTCGATTATAAATGTTTTTCAATTATACATACATGCATAAAAAAATGTATTTTAACTTTATATGTCTGGATGAGCGAACCGAGCTATTCCTTAGCGAAATTAAAATACACATGCTTTGCAAGAAAGCGTTATATGGTCCACACAATATGTTGTAATTTATCACTGCCTATAGAAATCATATGAGATTTTCAAGTATTTTTATTTTTCAGAAAAGGAAAGTAAACATTTTCACTAACTACAGATATATTTTCAGAATGGATAACATGTAATTTTCGGAAGAGGAAGCACCAAATTTTCGGAAATTTAGGAACACAATTATCATTAGTGCATCCATCTCTGCGAAAACACTTACAATGAGATTTTTTTCAATATAAAAAAGGGGGAGGGGAAGTATTCAAGTAATATTCCACAGAAGCAAATGCAGTGATAGCCTGTACATAGTTTTATTAAGCCCTCCATTTCTATGTCATTCTCAATAGATCAGATCAATTTTCTAACTTTCAGCATAGAAATTAAAGTAATCAAAGATTTCATCGACTATTTTTAATTATATAAACTCTATTCTAAATTTACAGTTGACTTTCTTTAAATTAAAAGAGACAAACGATTAAAAATACTTTGTAATTTTAAAACTATCATTTAGTAAAGACACTTCAATACGTCATTAATAAAAAAAAAAATTGTGGAAAAGTAGCTGAAGTAGCACTAAATTGCTTTGGTCTATATTGTGTTGACACTGTAAGTATAGCCAAAAACAACATATGAAATGCAAAATGAAGAGCAAATTACTTGCAATAATGAAAAGAAATAAAAATACCATACTACCTAGTAAACTATCAAGCCCATGAATTGTATTATATTTGAAACAAAATTTATTTTTAAAAATTTTGATATAAAAATACACAAGTCATATATATAACTCAAACCTTTCAAAGTCTTAACAACTGGCAAATAAAAACATCGCTTGTAAAATTATGATATTTAACATGAAAAGTCATATTAAACTTTCATGAAAGAAAAATGATCAATGTGATTTTAAAAAAGCGGAACACATTTTTCAAGGAAGAACTCCAATTGATGTTCATGAAAAGGAAATCACCGTTCAGTTTCACACTGTGAAATGAATAGCGCAAAATGCATAAAAGGAGGTGTCACCACAAATTATATTTACAAAGGCAGAACTGAAGAAATAACGCGTATAAAGAAATCACAGATAAAGGCGTGATGACACATCTTGTCCACTATAACAGAAAAGGTTTTTTCCCCAAGGGTCTGTAATGATGGGGGAAAAAAAAATTACAACTTTTACCTTCACACAGCATCTCACCGCCCCGCGATAATTAGGTACAGAGTGAATCTGCCGAATTGAGAAAAATGTATTGAGGGTAGTCGTAGGTGGAACCCACGTCTTCCGGTACTGCAATAGAGCGTCTCCACCTAAGATGAGTAATCTGTATATGTAATACAGATCGTTTTACGTAACATTTCATTAGGGCATCATTAATTGAATATGTAACATCTTTCTTTGCCCGTAATAACTTCATTCATAGTATACCTGCCCACATTATAAAAACTTAATCAGCAAAACTGTGATGGGGTTCATTTTTACCTTATTTCTGAACGATCACATAAGACAATTTTGTATTCATTTATTTCATCGATACAGTATTCAAGCTAGACATCGGAAAGAATTTGGTGTCATTCTTTAAGACATAACAAACACTAGGAAAATTTTGATTTTAATAATGCTTTTAGTAAAATTTGCTTTTAATAACTCGTGAGTGGTGCAATTTTTGATAGTTCAGTTTTAAAATTAAAAAAAAAAAAAGGGGGCAATTTAAAAAATTCCTCAAAAATCCATTTAAAAAAAAGAAAGGCTTTTATCAGTAAATTTAAAAAACAGATGAATATCCATATTATGATAATTAATAATCTTAAGATTATGTGGCATTGTATTTCCTCTGTATTTAAATAGTTTTTAATCGATAATAACTGACTACATAAAATTAAATCAAGAAAACAAGTAGAATTATTTACTACAAATATAGAACAATGTTTCATGATTAAAAATTTTTTAAATAAAAATGAAGGAATATGCAAAATTTGCTATGGGAAAATTTTTTAAATTTTCTTCTTTGATGCATTATTTATGTGTTGCTTAATTATCTAATCATAAGTAAAAAAAAAAATAGATATTTTAAAACAAAAGTTGTACTTGGTATAATCGTAGAAAAAAATTATTAATTAAATTAAATTATCAAATGTCGGTAAAAAAATTAAACAACTACCTTTTTTTCATGGTATTATTCAGTTCTAGAGTTTGAATCAGAATTTAAATTAATTTTATGTTTGGAACAGAAACGATTTTTAAAAATATATATGGATGTATAAAATTATTAATGTTAAGTTTTTTTGATAAATCCATCAAAAAAGTACAATGTTCAATAAGTCACTAATTCATCACATCATAACAAATCCACCATAAATTTTGTAAATGATCGATTTGATAGTTTAGTTGAAAAGAGAACAATTTGACACAGGAAAAATGGAACTTTAAAAATAAATAAATGAAATATTCATCGATCAAAAAAGAGAAAAAAATAGCATAAAAAACAATAAAGAATAAAAATAATAGTACACCTTACATAGAATTATTATCTAAATATCATAGTTTATTGTAATTTTTTTTTTAAAATAAGTCTTAGAGGGGAAAAGTAAATATATATTTTTGGAAACTTGTCGCTTTTATATTTGAACTTGCAAGATAGCAAAAATGCGGAAAATTATTAATACTTTCTGATTGTTATTTAGAAAAAAATAAGCACGGTTTAAGTAAATAAAATTATAATGATTTTTTTTTCCTCCATTTGAACTGGGCTGGACCCTTAAAAATTCAAGGTTGTCCAGGACTCCACATAGCTAACTGTTCGTGGTTAGACGTGCTTCTCTTAAACTGTTAAACTAAGCTCAAGAACTCATTCGATCAGCAAAAAAGGAAACGCCCACACACGGTATCCAGCTGAGATATTTCTAAACTATAATTAGATAAGCCACAGAACAACTCCACTTGATGTTTATGTTTCTCGCAGGCTCGACTACACCTCGCGTTATAGCTAGCCCACCTTTTATTTTACTTGAATACGACAAGATTCCGTCCTTTCTTCTAACATCACACTATCAGGTATTTGACAAGATAAAAATAACATCGAGGCAGCCAATTGAAAATAGCCGAATGGGATCGGCTGTGTCCAAGCGTTCGACAGCAGCAAGGCCGGGGTTGCACAAGGCCAGGGGTAGCACAGCCGATGGAATCGATCGCTCACTGCCCACCGAGGGAGGGAAAGCGGGAGAGTCAAGGTCAGTTCAGTGACCGCATCTCGGCCTTCACCCACACACCTCGGCTATGGGGAATGCAGACACCTGGCCAGTGACGTCAGGGAAGAGTTGTCTCTTGCTCGCACTCACACTTCCAGCACAGGTAAGGTGAGCAGTTCTTGAGGATCCGTTAAATCATTATAGATAAGACCGTCCGAAGAATAGATTCAGAGTCACAAGCTCTACGTGCGTGCGCATAAAATTTATCTCAGCATCATTTAGATCAGATCGCTGCTGTAAAGGAATCTCGATATTTCATATAGGAGTGACTGCTCAGAATTTCAAGAATAGCGTTTGCAATATGCAAAAATAAATTATTTTTAACATTTTGGCAATAAACGTTTTTCATAATTGGGTCAAATTTAAATTAAACATACGGATGTACAAATGTAGATGCTTTTCTTGTGGCTCGTCTCATGTTATGGTCATTTTACTTTAAAAAAATAATTGGCGACTTATTTTGAAAGCATTTTTTAAAATGAATAAATAAATTTGATGAAAAATTAAAATAAGAACATGACTTATTTTAATAAACAAGGTAAAAATTTAAATCTAACTAAGTCTAACTTATTTGGATCAACATATATTTGTGAACAAACTGTTTTCAGTCATAAATGTAAACAAAATGAAATATAGAAGCTATTCGGTTTATCACTTTTGTGCTGCATTGCATTTGTACAGAAATCAAAATGAATAATTAATTACTTATTAATTCTATTATTGTCACGTATTGATTTTGTGTGTGTGTGTGTGTCGTCCCAAGTGTATGCATTCTTGTTGAACCAACAGAAAAGTTTATACGTGACTTCTTTTAACACATATAATGTGATGCAGTTCGTTTGTTATATTGCAGAACCAAGGAGTCAAAGCAGTTTAATTTTCTATCAAAAAATCATGCAATACTTTAAATTTTTTCTTTGGATATTGCAAATGTGATAAGGAGTTGGAAGAAAACAATAAAATAAAGAAATTAATCGTTTTTTAAATACACAAATTTGCCTTAATTAGGATCCATAGGAGCCTTATCTATTTGAATGCTTCTGAATTAATATAAATTTTTATCATATAAACCAGGATTCAAAAGAAACGAAAACAATTTTTCAAGGTATTTTTTAAATTTAATTAATTTTTAAAATTAAAAATCGGTTAGGCAAATGTTCAATATATATATATATATATATATATATATATATAAATAGTTGGTGTTTTTATATAAAAGGTGAAGCTCAATATTTTAAACCCCAAAGTTTTTAAATTGTTGAAATCATCATGCCCACAGACAGCTGCCTTAAGGTAAAAATATATAAATTCATAAATAAGTGAAGAACATATGAGTTTTTGTTAAATAAATTAAACATTATAAAGACTGAAGCTATTTCCAAATTACTGAAAGTCTTTAAACATAAATTTAGGAAAAATTAATAATAATTAATATTTTTAGTAATGTTCTTCACAACGTGACACTATCTCAAAAATAATGTTTAGAATAATTCAGAATTTTAGCATAAAAAAAAAGAGATCGCGGATAATATATCGGAGATAGAGAAATGATTATTGTCATGAAAAAAAAAATGTTTTCCCTTTCCCCTCCTCCCCCCAATGAAGTTTTCTGCTGACAACCATCGTTAGAAGAGTTTTCCGAAACATATCATTTAAAAATTTCTAATATATCCCTTTATTTTTTTAGATTGAAATTCTTTTCGACTTGGAGCTGAATTATTGAAAATTATGCCTCACCTATTGCATATGGCTTTCAAATAGTTCACCAATTTATAAAAAAAAATTTTATTTAAAAATAAGTAAGCAATTGTATAATTTGTTACATATAACAGGTCGACTGAAAAGTTCATAGGCTGACACATAGATGGCGCTACTAATATTAAATCTATGTAATTTTAGTTAGCCCTAACCTTCAAAAGACACGTGTATAAATTTGACAGCTGTTGCACTATTAGTATGTGAGTTATAGCATTTTTAGTGTTCATCACGTGCAGTCCACTCGGCTGACTGTCGATTGGACTCCGGTGTGAAATGATGGAGCCATGTTTCATCCATTGTCACATATCGACGCAAAATTCGGTTTTATTACGATTGAACAGCTCCAAACACTGCTTAGAATCATCAATTCGTAGTTGTTTTTGGTCGATTGTGAGCTCTGCGCGGCACCCACTTTGAACAGAGCTTTCGCATATCCAAATATTCATTCACGATATGTCCAACACGTTCCTTTGATATCTTTAGGGTCTCAGCTATCTCAATCAACTTCACTTTACGGTTATCAGAAATTATTTTGAATAATTTTATTATGTTTTCGTCGGTAACAGCCTCTTTGGGGCGTCCACTGCATGCATCGTCCTCGGTGCTCATTTCGCCTAGTTTAAATTTAGCAAACCACTTCTCTACGGTTGATTTTCCTGGTGAAAAATTCGAATAATGTTTATCAAGCCAAGCCTTGGCTTCAATAGTATTTTTTTTCGCCAAAAGCAATGCTTTATTAAACACACGAAATTCCTTTTTATCCATTTTTTCAAACTAACAAATGTTGCTTCACTAAAAATGTTATAACTCGCATACTAATAGTGCAACAGCTGTCAAATTTATACACGTGTCTTTTGAAGGTTAGGGCTAACTAAAAATCATATGGATTTAATACTAGTAGCGCCATCTATGTGTCAGCCTACGAACATGTCAGCCCAACTGTTATCGTGCATAGAAAATAAATCTTTCTTTTAGCGATTGCAGAAGCATTCAAAGAATTTTCCACTCATCTGAATATTCATATAAATGTTGTGATCTATCAGTCGGGGTTCGTCTTCCTTCTACGTGAATTTTCATGATGGAAAGCAACAAAATTAATCTAAGCAATGTGATATTGATGACGGTGGCTTTCCGTAGGGGGTTGCTCAACAGATCAGAACACGTACATTAAAACGACGCCATGTTAAACTTCAAGTCATGACAGATTAATAACATTTATTTTAAAAAATGTCCTTCAACAAGGATATTAGAAATAGAAATATTTAAACTGTTAAATGGCATTTATAAAATTAAAGAATATCAAAAGACAGGCATGACTAACTAAAAACACAGCTCAATAGTTACAAAAGAAAATACTTATTTCCTGATGATATCCGAGAATATGACATTCATTTTATATCACGGATACAGAGATTTAAGAAGTCAGCGGCTAGTATACACCCATGTAAATTGATCGGAAAAAGAAAATCTCGCAAGTTATCAAACATTAATAGATTTGACGTCTTTATAAAATCATAATAGAAATCAATATATAATACAATGAAAAAAAGCAAATAAAATATTAGATGAGTGATGTTACATAAATTCATATGTGTTTCAATATTTTGTCGATTTTTAGGCCAAGCACAAAGGTGAATGGCCAAATGGATTATTCGTTTTTATTTAACAATAAAAAAATTATTTTGTTTACAAATTTGTGTAGATCCAAACAGACTTGCGCATACTAATGTACACTCAAGAGCCAAAACATTATGACCACCTGTCAATAACGAGTTGGCCCACCTTTGGCACGCAACACAGCTTCAACCCGCCTTGGCATGGATTAATACCACCACTTAATACCAGTTAAATACCACTTCCACCTGATCACGTGCCTTCCACGTCATCCAGGCGAGTTCATTGCAAAATGTAGGGGTGGTCATAATGCTTTGGCTCTGGAGTGTATTATTTAGCAGCAACTACATCTACTTTATTTAGCGCAATAATAAAATAAGATATTTTAGGCAATAAATATCCTAAAAAAAAAAAAAAAAATTACGTAAATATGGATCTTGCATTTAGACTAGTAGTTTATAGACCAACGGATTTATTTAATCTGCAATAAAATATACAACAATGAATATATTTCTTTAACAGTTAAATTTTTAATAAACTATATTACGGTATCTGTTTTGACATTTCATCAAAATCTCAAAATTTTTTTCAAAAAAAAAAAAAAAAAACCCTATTAATTATATTAAGCATAATAGATATATAGTGAAGTAATCAACAAGAAAAAGAATAGGTGGTCTACATCACTGTTTTACACATTCTTCATTCTCATTTCAATAGCCCATCCGGAGTGATAATTGAAAGAATAGGGAAGGATTGCCTTCATACAAGATCCTTAAAAGCTTCTATTTGTATTATACAAATAAATAGCAGAGAAATTACTGAAACATCTATTATCTAAATATTTTAAAAGCTTTGTCTACTTGATGCTCATCTTGCGCATAAATATCTAGCTCTTTTGGCAGAATTGATTATAAAAACAATCTTGATGGAGAATTCCTTTTCAGGAGACAAATTTTGAGTCCGAAAAAAACTGCACATAACACTTTAAATGTAACATGATAACCATAATCTTCGTTCGCGGACTTTCAATATTAACTTAATTAATTATATTAAAATTTAATTAATACTACAGAAAAAAGCAAGTCTTATAAAAGTTCATATTATCATGAGTGCATAATATCGTTTATGAATAAACAGACTGATCCTATAACTATAATTTTAAAATAAGGTAAGGAATATAAAAAAAAAAAAAAAAAAAAAAATTCTTTTAGACAAAAAATTTTTCTACGAAATATATAATTAACTCTGTACTTCAGTTTTTTAATAATTGTTTTTCTTGTATTGATTTAGCGGTTTTAAAGAGAAAAACGCAAATCTATACAATGAAATCTTTTATTTAATCTCATCTCTTATACAAATAATAATATTTTTTCATTTTCAGAATAATGATACAAACAACAATTCAATCATGTAATAGCATAGCTCATATATAATATGAATAGCTATCATGATCCAGAAGGACCAAGCTACATATAATTTTCATCATTTCCAAACAGTCGACTTTAAAAAGCTAAAAATAAAGCCTCACTAAAATCTCGAAACTCAAATACGGACAGTTTATTAACAATCGTCTATTGAAAATATAATAATAACTTTAAAAAAAAATTACTGCAAAGGAATTCACGATTGCATCGTGCTGCCATCTATTGAGGATAAAAAGTATGAGATATAATAGACGATAAAAATTTTTTTTAATTCTGTAAATTAAATATTGCTACATTTATCTACATTAAACATAAATAATATATGAAAAAAGGAATCCAAATAAAATTTATTTCAGGAATATAAAAAGATTTAAATTAGTGTTATTTTCATTAGTTTAAATAAATTTCGTGAAATCAAATAATTCTTTTTCTCCCATCCATTGTTTGCCTTTTATCTCAAAATTATTTTCATACATTTCCCTTCTACTTTAATAAAAAAAGAAGTAAAATCAGTGGTGCATCTAAATTATTTATAAAGTTGAAAATATAAAAAATATGGATTCTCATTTACAACGACAACAGAAAATGGAGAGTATAATCATAAAACGCAAATCATAAATTGTTTGCGATTGATTTTCATTTTAACTACTCATTCACACATCTGTAAGTGCAATAAAATAAAAACGATTTAAAAAATTGAAATATCAAACAAGTTAAAATAAAATGGTACTCCGTAAATTTAAATTGGTTTATTATTTTCAAAAGCAATATTTATAATGTAACCAAATCTATTATGGAAAGATGGGAACGATGCATTTGCGTCTATTTGGCGAATCAAATTTTTGGCCAACTGATTTATCTAATTTTTCAATGTTTTCTTATAAAGATTTAAATTTTTTTTTATTTATCATCTTCGTAGTTTACATTTTTTATAATTGAAAAAATGAATTTTCGAATTAATGTTCCAGAATATTTTTATTTCTTTTGGAAATCAGAGCAAATTGTTTGGCTTTTAGTAGAATCTTTTGACTCATTAAAATCGATTTGTTTACTGTAAATAGATGGATGTAAATGTTTTATTAGTATTATTGTTATTATTTATATTTTTTAAAGATTTTGTGTGTATCTGTATGTGAGTAAATTTTTTTCTATTTGCATAAAGCGAAATATAATGGTTCTGAGAACAAATGTTTTATTAAATTAATTTTTTTAATGATTCGCAATAATTATTTTGCTGTTCAGACAGATAAAAAAATTTACACAATTTCTTTAGAATTATTACAAAAGTTTTTTAATGTTCTGCTAATGAAGTAACGAACTATTTTTTAAGAAGAGGGGGGTTATTGTAGCATGGTTAAACGACCTGTTAAAACACAATCCCTACTTTAAATAAATTACATTTAAAGTAGAAATTTTGCATTTAATTTTTGTGCATCAAATTTAAACCAATTTTTTATTCCCAAATGATAAATCTCATTTTTAACTAACAAATTTGAAAAAAAAAAAAAAAAAAACATTACAAAACTGAGCGTTAAAATAAAATATAAATAAAAAGTCCAATATAAAATTAAACTTAATATCAAAAATTAAATTGATAATTAAAGTAAGAGAAATAAATTCCATTACCTCCATTAAAGCACTACCTTTATGTACAGCGTCTCAGCTGCGGACGTTCTAATGTTCTACAACAACTCAAAATATACCCCAGAACGCTTTTATAATAAAGCCTTTGACGATGACCACAAAAAAAAAACATTGAACTGAATCAAGGCAGACCATTGAGAAGACTCAATGAAAGAGCCTCTTTTCTTTACGAGAGACATTGGATACCGTGGCTAAAAACAGCAGAGCAGCGAGTGCCGATTTAAGCCGTCCAAATAAAATTGAACGATCCATTAAGAAAAAAAAACAGCAGAACATATGAGCAACGTAAAATTGCGTTTTGTGTGAAAGGAATAATTATGTTTAATTTTAACAAGGTTTCTTCTACTGCGGCAAGTAATAAATTACAGCATAAGAGTGATAGAAAATCGGAATATCTTTATAAGTGTGGGTGAATTAAGATAACATAAAAACCCACAGAATTAAATTTTATTTTATGTTATTCAGATTATTTACAGCAATTAAATATTAAAAAATTATTTAAAATTAATTTTGCCACAAATATTTTTAAAATTTGAAACTGAATTATTTAGTCACACAAATTTAGTTTTCCTTTTTTTTATATATTATTATTTTTTTATTGTTTATATGTAGACTAATATTTTTTTCTGAATAATACAGTTTTGTGCATTTTGAAAGAACTGAAGAAACACTTTAAAACAAATGAATGCCGAATTAAAATTAATATTGAAATAATGATAAAATTTAATTTGTATCACTATTCTTGAAAGGGCATGTTTCAACATACCCTTACATTTGCAGACTAGAATTCTCTAAAACTGCCAAACTTTAAAATAAATTATTATCAAAAGTACGTCCTATTCTTTTCAATACAATCACCTTAAGCAAATAAAATATCATAAAAAAAGCAATTATTAGATATATATAATTGACTAGCATTTTCGATACTGCTAAAAAGACTAGTTATTAAATAGTTCAAATTACTTATTAACACTGCCTATTTAGTTGATGAGCCACAGAAGAAATCGATAACAAAGCAATAATGTATTTGATCATCTGTAATCTGCAACCAAAAAGGAAACTGATAATATAAACAAAAATAAACTAACACTTACATTTGTTGGAGGTGCAGGGAGGAGGGGAGGAACTGGGGACTGGGATCAGTAAACAGTCCAAAAGCTTGTGAAAGTCTGTTTCGGACAGTCCTGGTGAGGGAAGGGTGGTCAGCAGTGGTCAGGAGAGCCTGTGCTAGAAGCCCCTTGGTGTCTCAGCTCTTGCTCTCTGTAACATGGCAAAAATTGTATTTTTATACAAAATAATCATTTTGAATCTATTTTTTTTTCGAAGTCTATTTAACCTCAGAAAAAAAAAAAAATAAAGATATACAAGTAAAATATATGTGATTTTTTTTTATTTGGGTAATTTTTATACATATTACTTTAATGGATGAGTCAAAGAGATCTCCATTATTTTTATATTGGAAAATTGCAACAAGTATGCAAAGGGAATGAAACCAGAGCAAATAAATTTCACTACAAAAAGTTTTTGAAATTAAATTTAAATTCATCAATTCCTTGACTGAGACATGGAGCTCAAAATTTTACAATGCAATGAAATTTTAAACGTAAATTAATATTCTAAAAATTGTTTGTCAAAAATTCATATTTTCATTTGTATATTTTTTTTTTTTCATGCGTTGCATATATGTTCTTGTAATCAGCTCATATATGACTTAATTCATTTTTTTTTTTAATATTTATTAGAGTCAAGATTGTAAATATGAAAATAAAAAATGAGATGTTTTGTTATTATTTCACGAATGCCGATCTTAACCATCCTAATTATATGTTAAATCGTTAAAAATGATAGGCGCTGCCAACTAACTATTATAGACTGTCTGCTACTAGTTGACACTAGTATAATTTAATTTAATTCAGGTTCTTTTTACTTTCATTTATTTTAAAATCTCTTACACTTATTTTTATTTACTTTAAAATTTTCTTAGGTTCATTTTCATTTTAAAACTGACGCTCATTAACAATTGTTATGAATAACTTTCTAAAAACCTAGGTCTCATTCAAAGACAAAAATACCTAGGCGTGACTAAGAGCTAAAGTAAACGATTATTGTTCCGCTTATTTCAATGGTCAGTTAGCCATTTTCAGACAATGCAACTGACATACCAGATATGAGGTTACAAAGTAACAAAAATTACAATAAGAATTTGCAATAAAGGCATACAATTAATATAGCTAAAATAATTATAATTAAATATCTAATTTAATTTTTAAAAAATTAAAATTTGCATACGAACTATTATTTTAGCTGTTGGAAAGGAGGTTTTCTTTAATTAAAATCTCATAACTCAATCAAAGGGTGAGGCACTATACATAAATAAATCATTGAGAACAGTATAAAAAATAAAAAAATTTAACAATATTAAGATTCTACTACATGTCTACGACTAATTAATTTTTAGAAACCTCATAACATTAATGAAAATTGATAATCAAATGTATGCAATTTCGTTAGAGTTTAATTAAACATACTAAAAGAAAACCAATAAGCTATTGTTATTAATCAACAGTAGAATTTTCATGTCAAACTAATTCGGAGTTTCAAGAAGTTTTTCATATTGTTGTTGTTGTCACCACGATATTAACTTCAGCAATTAGTTTACATCTTTTATTTGAATAATTGAAAGAAATATCCCATAACCTACCTGTTGGGTAACTTGGGCGCCAGGGATTCCATGCTGACGATGCCCCTGCGGCTGGGGGTTGCCCGTGCCGCCATCCACCCCAAGAATCGCGCTGTGTGTTGTGCTGGCCTCCATGCTCACCTGCAACGAATAACAGAATTCAGCAACATTCAAAAACTCACGATATTCAATTATTGAATATTCGCGAAATTTCATCATATTAGTGAATAAGAATTTTGGACTCACAATTTTGTTGGTTTGGGGGATATATAAATTCTAGAAAATAAATATATCATATCAGATATATTATAATGATTCAATGGTGATAATTAATATCAATTACATTAGAAAATGAGCGAAATTATAGTTAATAATAATAATAATAATACAAAATATTCTATTCTAACAATACTCCTTCCGAAAATAATTTTTTACAATGCAGAAGTTGTTTGATGTTTTCTATAACTAATTTAACTCAAATAACAAACTATTACCAAACTCCATTAAAGTAATTAATGTTTATTTTCATACGAAATCCTTTTAATTATTTTTAATGCTTATATTGTCATGTATATATAGATATAAAAAAACATTTTATGCATGACTCAAATATATCCATATTACCATGTTTTTAAAAGTGCTATAGATTTATATTGCGTATTTTAACTGAAAAATTAAAAGGCATAAATCACTAAAGATACGCGGCACTCGATATATAGCGCCTCTGATAAGGTGCGTCATCCATTCATGAGCGTATTTTATGAAAAATTAGTACATCGCTCATTTCTTTTTGCTACCGACACGCGCGATATAATGAGGAGCTACTGTATAATAAATGTAACATTAATAAACTAAACTGACTGCATGCAAAAGTCAAGAAAATTCTGACAAATACCAAACATAACACCGAAAAATATTAACAATAACTTCCTCGAAAAGAAGCACTTTTCTACCTCGAAGTTAAAAAGCCGAACAGGCAAGGGGTGCTTTTGATGAAAATCGAAAAAGCGATGTCGAGACTTAAAGAGTGCTTATGCCGAAAATCTGTTGACTTCAGATTGTACTTACGTTAAGCTAGAGGGAAAAATGTATAACTCCCTCCCCACTCGACGCTATCCCTAATAGCAAAAGGTAATTATTTATCACTGAAATATCAAAAAATATACATATTGGATTAAACACAAGTGGCATTCTAATATTCCTTATTTTTGCGTTTAATAGTAACAAATCATTCTAGGTTTATAAAGTTTAAAAAAAAAACAAATCTTGGAGAAAATCCAATCTAATCTGAAAATCTTGAAAAAATTTAAATTGTAATATGATTCATTTGGTGAGTGTAATTCCTAGATTTCTCTCTATAGAGAGCTGAGTGACCATCGTCCGAACTAGTAAAAGACGAAGATCTTGTCCTATCTACACCACTGCTCAGACGATCGAATAATTTACCATCGACAAGAAGACGGAAAAACATTCATGGAGAAGTCTCTAACAGGAATTGTGAGTGTAAAACTTTTCCTTTGGCAGCTACAAACTTTTACGATACTAGGGAATTTAACTGGAAACACGCGATGTTGAACCGGAAGCTTACTTTTCTATGCCGGGAATGGCCACGATAAATCTGTAAACCGAAATGTTTTTCATTAGGCTCGAGGAAAAGGAAGAAAGGTGCAAATCGCCTAAATGTCATCAGTGGAGGATTCGTTCAAAATTGCGGTATCATAATGTGGATGATGTACAGCAGGTCCCCATGGTGCATCTTGGATAACTTTGGACTTAAATCAAAATGACCCACATTCGTACACTATATCTTTAACCTTAAATAAATTTTTACATTTGAAAATTCCCCTACTCACTCTACTTTGACGATACTGCAACAGACTTTGATAGATTTTATTCAAGGTGTGATAAGAATAAATTGTTTTACAATTTTGTGATTTATTGATATTACTTAGTTATTGATTAATTAAATGATGTTTCACCATAAGTGCCAATTTTCAAACCGTTGTAATCCAAAGCGCGATACTGTTGTTACAGAATAAATAATTTTAAGAAGTAAGGAACTGGAGAAAATAATAAAGAAAAATTTAATTCAAAACTCGGTTTTATTAATCAAATATATACATTTGTTTAATAAACACACAGCATAAAAAATATCCCTCAGTGAAAATAGAGTTACTTATATTTAAAAATGTATTGACAGGGTAATGCAGATGAATATTACGACAAAACCATTCATTAAATTAAAAACACGGCATAACGATTGTTCTTTTAATATCAGAGGAAATAATCTCAATGATTATAAGATTGGTAAATGTTGAAAAAAAATCAAAAATCTTTTGGGTACTTAAACATTGACATGCACTTTTTCATTAATGATTTCTCTGTATATTGTTGAATACAAAATAAATTGACTTTAATCATAAGTTTCTTTATGTACATAGACAGATAGATAGATAAAAAAAGATATACGAATATGATTATGCCTTTAAACTTATGAGCCACCATTTAAAAAAAAAAAAATTAGTTTTGTTGCAAAAAAAAAAAAAACAAAAAAAAAAAAAAAAAAAAAAACGTCTTTTTGAGATTTTATAGCAAACATAATTTTCAGTAAATGTTCTTTCCAAATATTGAGAATTTTCTATAAGAAGACCTAAGTTGGACCTGTTCTAGTAAATAAATAAAAATAATAATAATAATAGATTAAAAATATTTCAAAAAATTTAAATGTTATCAAAAATACAAACGCATGATTAATTTATTCTTTCCTCACAGATAAAATACTAATTACAATAATTAATTAAGTAACAGCATGCTCTATTGCATACTGAAAAAGGCTCTGCAATATTCAATTGTATTTCCTTTAAACTTATATGTTTCTACACAAACAAGGAAATACTTTAAGGATTTAAAAATAAAAAGTAAAAGAAATGAATAAATTATTAGAATTTTATCAATCATAACTACATTCCTGTGTTCATAATAAAGAAAAATTGGCAAATGCTTTCTTGACGTTAAAAATGATAATTATTAGAATCAATGAAATTCTGACAATGCACTTTTAATGCAATTAAATACATACTATCCAGAAATTACGTAATTGACTAATAAAATACAAAAATAATTTCATTTTTTAATATCTTATAAAATTATTAAAAAACAGTTTGAGTTAATCTAATTAATAGTGTATAATATACCAGTTTTATTTCGCAAGAAAACCAAATGAACAGACTCCATATTTCTTCATCAAATGCAGGTTAAAAATACTAATACAAAAAATATTAAACAATGAAACGTAATATAATAGAAAATTTTAATTAAATGAAATAGTATATTTGTACATATTCTAAATAGTTTTGAATTTTGGTATAAATATGAGTTATTTCCACTTAAATTTCAAATAATTAACATCAAAGATCGAATTCTATTTTCAAAAATACTATTAAAGGTTAATATTTTTTTATTATTAATCTAATCATATATCAGCCAACCATTAAAATTTTTATAACTTTCTTAAATGAGGAATTACAAATTTTTTCCATGATTAATTTCATTTGCCTAAAATTATACTTTTTAAATTCCAAATCAAAACCAAAACATTAAAAAAAAAAAATGTTTGAAAATTCAGCATGAAATTTTTTTAAATCCGATAAAATGAACTGACTAATTTAAAATATTGGTTAATTCCAATTTAGTGCATATCAAATCATCAGCATAACTCAAAATGATTAAGAATTAGCGTAGTTCTGAATTTTAAAAAGCTGAAATTCAATGTAAACTAATATCCATAGCGACGAAGTCTATATCAAGAGTGATTGTGAATATCGCTGAAATTTTCTAAACTGCATATCAAATTTTCTGAAAATATACTTGAAATAAATTAGACACTCACCTACCCCATATTTTCAGAAAAACTGCAATATAAAATTTGTCAAGGCTAAGCCGAAGCTTACATTCCCATCTTCAAATTAATATAAAATTCATATTACGTTTAATATGAGTATCGTAAAATTATTTATGTATAAAAACATAAATATGTAGATAAATATGCATTTGTAAATCGCTCATTTTTAATTGAAACACTTGAAAGACATTAGTATGGAAAATATTAACATAAAAATAGTGAATTGTTTTTTTTCAAGAACGTAAAATCGTTATTGTAAATACTAAATGCAATTTCTATATATATATAAGTGCATAAATTACCCAATTAATAGGAAAAAAAATATTTTGTTTATCTAATAAAAGAAGATTTACTATTACATGAGGGGGGTTCGTTAATCCGTTAAATTTGTTTGCTTTTATGTTTCATCGTGCTGTATTGTGTTCTTTCTTTTGTAGGTGTATTCTTCTTTTGTAGATTTTCTGCTCTGTAATAGATCATGGGGAATGAAAGGAAATGAAAGTTTTAGACTGGTGCAATTAAATTTTCATAAAGCACTGTTCTTTAATACACAAAATTATTTACAGCTTGAAAATTAAAAAAAAAAAAAAAAAAAAAAACTATGTTTGGCCCGTAAAAAAAATTATTTTAAAGGAATCATCATATGAGAAAATGGATAAAATGATTTTCTTTTTTTTTTCCCCCTTTTCCCTTTGTAATATATATATATAAAAATTTCGAAATCTCTAAAAAAAAAAAACAAAATAAAACAATACAAAATTTGAAATCTTTCGCATACAAATATGGAATCATTGCTTCAGAAGTATTAATTTCACAATGAGATTATGTTAACATTCATTTCTCTTTCTCTTTTTTTTTTTTTTTTTTCCCCTCTACATTCCTTTCCAGTTTTTGGTATTCAGTTCGTCTGATAATTAAACAAGGTCATATGAAATAAGGAAATAACTTCAACTTGATTAAGTTGAAGAGCTAGACTAGGGATGCACAAGTTTATACAAAAAAGGGGGCCGCATATACTCGCGCTGTAACTTGAACGCGAGCAGTTAAAAAAATACCCACCATGTATGTTACATATTATATATTTATATCTACTCAGGCAATAAATTACGTTCATCGGTAATCGCTCAAAATTGAAAAAAAAGAAAATAAGTTTAAAAATAAAAAAGTATAAATTTTCAAACAATTTCATTAAAAAACATATGAAAAGAAATTAAAAAAAAAAAAAAAAAAGAAACGTTGGCAGTCGTCAAAGAAACGAAAAACTGATCAAGGACACAAGAAAAGTGATCAAGAAAATGAAAAATCCAGCTACCCAAAACAATACCCATAATTTTATGGATAATAAAGTATTTTGTCTAATACTTAAATGTTTACCTCTTATTAAATTAGAGCGTAATCATGTTTCATGTTATCTTTTATTGAAATCTGAAAGTTTTTTTTACCCATAAAATGGTATAGGGGGCAATGGCAAACCACGTGAGGATATGATGGGTAACGACATCCGTGAACTAGACCCATTAAATATTTTATAGCTACAGCAACATTTCTTATGATGAAAAGCTCGCTTTTGGTTTCGGTTCAGAAACAATACTTCAGAAAATTTAATAATAACAATTTTTAACACTTTAATCACTTACATTTTAGTTAATATTTTTTAACACTCTTTAATCTTTAACAATCTTAAAATAATTGTTATATTTTTGAAGTATTGTGAATTTGAATCGTTAGACAAGCGATTTCAAACAAGATATTTTAGTGGTAATCAGAATGGATTTGACAGCAACATTTGACATCCATTTTCCTTTCACGCATGCATCAGTGTCTGTTCTTCAGAAGAATACAGGGATAATCTGAGAAATTGCATGAAATCTTCGTGAAACGACGATATATGATTGAGTGAACGGATTTTTGCAATCCGAGGGCTTATTTCCAAATGCAAAGAATAAGGAGAGAGAGAGCTACTTATGAGGAAAATGTTGGTTACGAGAACCAGTTCTTCAGGTTAGTGTCGTTCACCTTTCATTTCGACATTTCTCCCAAAGTCTGCCTCTTCGCACACAAGAAATGTCCACTCGTATACATATAATCCATTACGATTCGATAAACCACTGGCGATAAGAAACGACATGGAAGCAACATTTTTATCAGAAGCTTGGCTTCACATACCCATACAAATCTGCATCGGATGTCGAGTTATGCATTACGAACATTCAAGCTGTCTGAAAGATTCTGACGCAGATTTATTTACATCACTTCATTATCTCACCGAAGATAAATGCTCTATTCGTTCAAAGATAGATCTATAAATGGATTCAAGATGATAGGCAACTATGTAGCTTATTCTAAAATTTCTAATTTTTTATAATCATGTACAGTTTTTCTTTTTTAAAATTTAAAGGTAATATCCACAAAAATAATAAAAATATTGGATTGATAATTACGATTTTGTGAAAATAAGCATGGTTAAATGTATAATAGTAATTACAGAGTATACAAATATATAATCAAACTTTTACTTGATAGTAATACTTACTTACATTTACTTTTTATATATGCAGAAATAGAATATTTTTATTCAACACCAAATTAAATATTTAATCTACAATATCTGAGAATCTGCTATAACTACATATATTGGTGCACAATTATCAGAATTTACAACTTGCACTTGATTGCATTCTTCAAAGTAACCAACACATATTCCGCATTTCAGATTTATTTTATATTAAATTGTTCCTATTGAAAAAAAAAATTAAAAGTAGAATTATTAAGTAAAAAAATTCTTCACAAGTGAAAACTTCTCGTATGTCAGCATTGACGATAATTTCTTCTGTATAGTAACACTACTTCGCAAACATTATAATGTCAGATTATATAGGTCATTATTCTGAAAAAAAAGGAACTCGAAAATACTCCAAAATGTCAAGACAAAAATAGTGTAAGAAAAACTCGCTATATGTTGAGTGAGGTAACCAGTTTGCCCCTGAAATCTTTTTACAACGGCTGCACATGTAAATTGTTGACTTTTTTTTAATTTTTTTTTTTTTACTGTATACTTAATGTTTTTATAAAGTGTAATCAAAATACTCCAAGATAAAAAAGATAAAAAAGGTGTAAGACGCACTCGTTATATTTTGAGTAAGCAAAACTCGAAACATATTTTGTATGATATTTTTAACTTTCAAACAAACCTGAAGTATCAGATATAAACTCTATAGATGTCAAATAAGATGGCTAAAATTATATTAATAATAGTTTCCTGGATCAGCTTGTTTAAAATGTTACGTAAATTTAAAAAATGCATCTTTCAACAATTTAAAAAAATATTTTGACAACTCAAACAATGCTATAAAAAAATCCACGCATAAAGAAATTTTTCATACACTGATGGCGTGTTTGTTCGAGTCTTGCGAAATTAAGTGATCAAAATTATTTGATATATTTAATTACCATCTAATATTAAAAAAAAATTTTATTAGTTATGTTATATTTAATATTAATTAATGTTGAAATAAATAATATTATCATTCAGTTAAATTTTTTTTTTTTTTTTTTTTACAAAAAACAACATATTATGTATTCTGATGAGTATAACAAATTTTATGCTTATCATTTTATATAGGAAAGATAAGTTGTATTTTTTTTTTATGCATATTACTACATCAGTAAAGTGCAATTACTCTCAGAAACCCTTATGCTAGTTCAGAAATTTTTTTATATATATAGTAACGAAAAATAAAAAAACTTGCAAATATGGAAGCAAACAAGGAGTTATAATCTTTTAACTTCATCCGAAAATTTATATTTGGCTCTACGGTATGATTATAAAAGTAGCTAGCAAGAAAAGGATAAAAAAAATTTGAAAATGTAAAATATTAAATTAAAAACACTGTTTCGTTGCATTTTCATATAATTTTTTTCTTAATTTCAGGAAGGAATCCGGTGATTCCAGTAATTTAATTCAAAGATAAACATACAAAAATCTTTTTTTTTTTTTCTTTTGGCAGTTATTTGAATAGTTGTCTCGTAGAAATAACTTACGTTAATTTTAACGTTAACGTTGTTTAACTAAGCCTATTTTAAACGGTTCAATTAAGCAGGGTTTTTTCATATATGTAATGAAAAATAACTTTCTCACTCTAACTAATTTCAAAATGAATAAAACGGAAAATAACAATTTTCACCTTTTTTTTTTAGGAAATGAGAACAATTAAAAAATATTTCTTCTTTGTAGTTTTTAAAAGAAAATTTTTAAGGTAAGGATACAAATATTGAATTTTTTTGTTTGATTAAGTTTTATTTTTCAGACATCAGTAATTAAAGGAGCCGCAAGAGATTACAAAAGCAATAAATAATAAAACAGTAATAATAATGATCCAATTACATGACATTAAGCGTTAATAATAAACGAAGAATGGAAAAAACGTAATACATTCAACGCATACGGATTTCTTTTACACAAATATATAGCAGTTCTACATACTTATACATAGCAGATCGTTAGGGGTCGTTATATAGCAGTTCTACGGCATACTTAAATTTTTTCAACCTGTTTAATTTTAAAGAAATAATAATAAAAGCGCCTCTGCAACATCTTTTTAATTTTTAAGAGCAAGTTTTTAAACATAAAATAAAGTTTTTAATTTTAAAAAAGTGACTTTTTATTTATAAAAAAAATATTCATTAAACATTTATTATTTTAATTTAATCAAGAGAATTAATTAATATTTAAAAAAATTAATTTAATCAAAAGATTTAATTAGGAACAACTTTTTCTTTTTCTGACTTACTTCAAAAAGAATAATTTTGCAATACGTTTAAAACCAGCTGCATTATTACATATGTGAATTCTGAGGGAAATAAATAAATACTACTTATACTAAAATAACTACTTAATTACTGAGAGCGCTTTCGACAATTTTAGGAATTTTAATTAAAAATCACACACATGTTTAATAACATGCATCCTTATTTTATTTCAACAAAAATAATATCGAAATGCGAGCATTTATTTCTCACATATACAGTCATTATAATTAATACAATAAGTTTCAAGAAAATATTATCTTTATCTGAAATACTTTCTAATTAAAACTATTTTACAATTTTTATCAATCAGAAATTAATATAAAATCCTTTTTACTTCAATATAAAATAATTTTCTTTTTTATCTTGGATATAAATGAACCAAAAGAAAATACTTTTTTTTGCCATTGACGAAAGAAAAAAAACATTTTCCATCTCAATAAGTTATTTAATAAAATAAATTCGCTTCCTTTTGGACTGTTTATTAAAAAAAAGAAAAGAAAAGAATATTTTCATAACAGCAAATTAAAAAGTTCCAATCCATCATTACAATTCCGAAAAAAGTCTAAGCTAAAACGGCGAAAATGTCGCCAAATATAGCGCCCTCATGAACAGCTGAATTTTCCAGGAGATGGTACACCTTGAGTTGTGGGATGAAAGTTCTCCCCCGTTATGCCACTCAGGTGCAACAAGTGGCATTTTCTGCTTACAGGTGATACAAAGGAATTTTCGTTCCCTTTGAATGCTTTGAAACGGAGATGGTTACGAAAAAAAAAATCTGGGAAAAAAAGTTTTTTTTTTACAAGACTTCCAAGATTTTCTTAAGAATAAAATATTTAATGATATGATTGTATTACTGTATTGAGAAATAAATCATTAGATGTTTTATAAGATTGTAAAATTGTATAATATGCTTATACACATTTCTTTAAACTATATTTTAAGTATATAGAATGCAAAATAATCGATATTTAAAACACAAAGGGGTTTTTTTTCCTCCCCTCAATGAGAAATGCAAATAAGTATCCGTTAAAAAAAAAAAAAAGGTTGCTTAATTCTCACGGCTTAATGTGAATGAAAATGAACTGTGACAATAATGATAGTGTGTAAACGTTTCGCATCAATTCGCATTTTCTGGAAGGAACATGGGTTTTCTACTGTTTGATACACAAATGAAGAATTTTAAACTCTGGAATATTTTCCCAAGTCATTAAACCTCTCCCCTCTTTACGTGAAGAAGGAGTGGGTAAATTATGACCATAAAAGTCACAAAATACAAACAAAATGAATCAGTTTTTAAGGAAGAGATATTTTAATAAAAGAAATAATAAAAATATATATAAATTATAATCGGCTGGGACGACATACAGGTAACCAATAAAATTATAATTTAATATGAAAACAAAACGCATAGCATCATCAATCTTAAAAAATAAAAAATTATTAGAATTCCAAACGATTTTTTTTTTTTTTTTTTTTTTTTTGAAAAATCTCATTTTCACTTTGAAATAAAATTGTCTTTGCTTTCACCAGACGATATTTAGAACAATTTTAAATTATTTAATTGGCAGCACTTGAAGAAATTTTTAAAAATTGAAAGTGGTCAAAGACATGAATGAAAGTGATCAAGGATGCGAAAAACTCTTGCTTCCCACAATAATATCCGAAATTTTATAGGTAATAAATAAAGATTTTAATGTATGAATAAACTAAATTCTAATTATTTACAGAAATTAAATATGAACTCGTAATACAATCTGAATTTATATAGAATACTAAAAATAAGGTTAATAATTTAAAAGAAAACCTTTCATAATTGAAGAAATATAATTATTTCCGTTGAAAATTTTACAATATACAATTACATACTATTAAATTATAATGTGAAATGAAATCCCCTAAAAAATTAATAACTTATTTTAAATAGAAATGTATTAGATCAGAAACATAAAATAGAATATCAATAATCTCTAAATTAATAAGTGCATATGAAATGCGTTTACATCGTTATCATCGTTGTATTGTCATAAATTTAATGAAACATTTTTACGTTCACATTACTGCAATTGACAAAATAATCCAGTTACATTTACAATGAAAATTTTTCCATTAAATTTAATATAATATTCTATATACATATATATATATATATTTATATTCCGTTAAAAAAATTTTTTTAATTTTACTGCACAATTTTGTACCAACTATATATACAATTTAAAACAAAACTTGAAGAAAAAAAAAATGCATTTTTTTTCTCCTTTAAGAAAAATCTAAAATAACTTTTAATATTTAAAAATATAATCTGATTTATCTTGGTATCTTAAACAAAGATAAATAAGAAAATCAAAATGAAGTCATTATTTTATAAACAAAACGTTCATGAATATAAAAATCTTTTACGATCTTCGAAAACAAAATAAATTTTCACAGATCAAAGTTATACCGAGAAAAACTTCCAGATAGAACAAAATTAAATCATTATGTTTCACATGGCTGTTAATATATTAAATAATGCATTAGTTTCGAATCACACATATCGAAATGCATTCATGATCAATTCAAAACAATTTTCAATTAGAATAAATATTTAAGCTTTAAATTTTAAGTCAACAGTCTTTTAAATACGATTATCAAGTAACGATTTTGGAAAAAGTTACATTAATGTATAAAAACTAAAATTTTGAAATAATGTAAAAAAAAAAAAGAATACAATTTAAATAAAGCATTAAAAAAAAATGTGAAGCATAAAAAACATAATATATTTATTTAAAATATCTAGCAAAAAAATAGATCTTCCTTTTTGTACATAGTCAAGCATCGTATTCCAATACTTTACACCACGAACAACACACGGACGGGTGATAAAGGGAAGGATCGCCTATCAGGAGGAATTTCATGGGTAATTTGCCCTGCATATGAGTACGATATAGGAGCAAACTCGAAAAATTCCCATCAGGCAGTCTGAAAGTCGATATGCACGTTCTTGTACAAGTTGTTATAATCCTAATCCGTTTCTAAACGCAATACGCCAACGGATTAAGACCTAGGTTCGTCGGTATGCTAACTGTGTTAGAATATACACTCAAGAGCCAAAACATTATGACCACCTGTCAATAACGAGTTGGCCCACCTTTGGCGCGCAACACAGCTTCAACCCACCTTGGCATGGATTAATACCACCACTTAATACCAGTTAAATACCACTTCCACCTGATCACGTGCCTTCCACGTCATCCAGGCGAGTTCATTGCAAAATGTAGGGGTGGTCATAATGTTTTGGCTCTGGAGTGTATATAATGTTATACATTGGCGGGT
Source organism: Caerostris extrusa (assembly GCA_021605095.1). Taxonomy (NCBI): domain Eukaryota; kingdom Metazoa; phylum Arthropoda; class Arachnida; order Araneae; family Araneidae; genus Caerostris; species Caerostris extrusa. Next base: position 61,806 of record BPLR01007357.1, read on the forward strand.
ATAACATATATGTTATACATCGGTGTATGTCACGAACAGCCCATAAACGAGTGATGAAGGGAAGGCATTGCCCACCGGATAGGCTTTTAGAAGCAACTACCCTGCATTTACGTGTCATATGTCAGAAAAAAAAAAAACATTTCATCATGCAGCTTGACTGTCGACGTGAGACGTTTATTCACGTTGTCACTATATCCATCGAGACTCCAAAGCAAAGGATGCCACTAGCGGATTCGATCTTACTATGCAAATTTCCTTGGCTATTAATAGTATTGGAAAATGATAACAATAATAATAATGAAATTTGCATGAAATCCCTGCATGGAGTATGTGGTTCATTCTCCGCTTATTACTGCTTTAGAGTTTATTTTTTCCCTCGATATTTACGTATATCATATGTATTACGTATTGCATTCTTTTCAGAAATTTTTATACAAAAAAGTAAATTGTATATCTGATATATAATACTATTACCTGCTTTTACTAATCTTCTCAGAAAAATAATATTTTATTTTTATTCGTCCATAATATGTCCTTTTGTTTTACTTCCTTTATTTATTCGATATGATTTATTATGATTATCAATTATTATTGATTTCATAATAAATCAATGATATTACTGATTTCGATTAAGAATTTCTTTTAAAAAATTCAAATAGTCTTTTATTAAACAAAGTTTTTAATTTACCCCAAACGAAAAAAAAAAAAAAGGGGGAGCGTTTTAGATATTTTACAAAAAGGAATAAATTTTTTTTTTTTTTTTTTTTTTTTTTTTTGGAAAATGTACTTAGTAAATACATTCTACAAACAATAACAGAAAAAATAATCCACTGCCCTAGTAATCCATGCAAAAAAAAATAATAAAATAAATAAATAAATAATAATAATAAAAAAAAAGTTACAAGTTGAAACATAATATTACACACGTAAAAATAAAGAGAAACAAAAAAAAAAAAAAAAAAATTACAGAAACAATGTTTCCATATGAATGCGCATGGAAGATACAATCCAAAGGAAAACTAACAAGCAGAATTATGGAAAATAACACAAAAACGTTAGGGAAACAATTTAACAAAATATTTTATTCACTAAGTTAATACACACATTTGGTAATAGCATAGGATGATTAATTTTTACATTTATTTTATTATTTTTTTCTTCTTATTTTTTAACACAATTTATTTCTTTAACACACTAGTCCCATTTAAAAATAACTAGAGCATATCAAATTTTTAAAATGTTTTTCTTGAATATAATTCGATTCTAATAAAAAAAAAAAAAAAAGGTATGGAAATAAAACTATTACTTAGTTTTACTGCATTAGGAAAAAAAAAAAAAAAAAATCGAAAAACGTTTTAAATTATGAATTCTTACGCAGAAAATAAATACTTAATAAATAATACTCACATATAACTACGAATCACTGAATATTTACATTTCGTGTAATTCATCTTTCAAATTAAGTTGAATGTTCTTTTCAAATTTATAAAATACGTAGTTTTATTAAATGTTAAAATAATTCAAAACTTCTTGTATGGAAATTAATTTTTAAATTAATAAAATAATTAAATTTCTTGTCTTAATTTGGATATGATTTTTACAATGGAATGTCTGCAATGATGTCGTTTATTATTATTATTATTATTATGCATTGATCTTTTAATCAATTGTACATTTAAAGATATTAAATATTTTACAAAAAAGTAGCACAATATTTTAATTGAATAAATAACTAAATATAAATAAGGAATAAATAACTAAATATAAATAAGGAATAAATAACTGAATATAAATAAGGAATAAATAACTAAATATAAATAAGGAATTAAAAGTATTCTGCCATTAAAACATATAATAAGCGTCAGAAATAAAATTACATTAACTAATGTAGCAGAACACTATAATTATTCAGGAAAAAAATCATTATAACGCATCATCATTTATCTAAATCAATGCATATAATTGTAAGTAAAGATAAGAAATCGAAAAATGCAATTTAACATGGTTAATTTACGGCAAGAGTAATTTTTCTGGGAATATGGTTCTTAAATATTCGGGAATTCCACGCTCCATTGGCATAAGTTGGCGACACGTCGAGCTTCATTACACATTCCAGCAACCCTAAAGCTATCTGTTTTGGCTGACTGCTTATAGAAGCTCTGCCTCTAATGTGCCGCGAAGTTAACTCATTTTCAAAAGCTTATAACATTACAGAATGCTCAAATTATAACAGTACATATTACAAAACGGATATTGATGAATCCAAATCTCATGCATAAGATCAATGACACGTTTAAACTATAACTGAATGAAAAACGAAGTTTATATTTAAAAAAATAATCATTACCGCTAACAATATAGCTATCTAAAATCCAAAAATATTAAATAAAACAACAATAAGAAATTTTATTTGATAGCGTCACTTACCTCGGCCATATAGCGAAGATGAATACATTTAACGAATATAATCCTTAATCAGTTGTTGTCAAAAACAAGCACGTGCAACAAATTTCGAAAGAATTCTACGGATGATCATTGCAAGATGAGAAGTTCACAAAATTAAATACATAAAAACCACACATGAATTACCGACTTTATATAACACATTTAAAGAGATATCAAATAGAATATTTACAACTTGCAATCGTTTCACGATGAACATTCCTCACCATTTTGAAAACAGTTAAAGCGTCCAAAGTTGTTTTGCAACAGCGCCATCTATAAGAAAAAAGCGGAATGACAGTTAGAAAGTAACTTTTTTTACATCGTAAATTTTTTACAGTAAAAATATAAGTGTTTTGTATTCGTTTCCTTGTACAAGAAAAAAACTTAATTTATGTATCCAAATTTTATAATTAAATAAAAATGCTTTTCATAGAAAAATCTTTTCAATCAAATTGCCATTAGATTTTAAAATATTTTTAAATGCAAATGATTAATTTTGCATAAATTAATAAGATGTAAGATCAACTCTTTAGATGATAAATGCAAGTAATTTTTTTAAAAATCAAACTAAAATTCTATATTTAAATAAAATGGAAAGAATATTAAAAATTAAAACAATTTAATTTTTTTTATCTTAAATGCTTATTAAAAATTGTGAGTGCCACAAATTTAAAAAAAATACATATATCTTTGTATTTATATAATAACAATTATGTTTGCATGTTCATATATTTCATTAGCTAAAAGAAAAAGGCTTAATAAAAACGCTAGATAAATTTAATGCAAATTCATTTTCTATTATTGAGAGTAAAAATTCGACAATGCACAATAATATACCCACTGAATTCTATATTTTCAAAAATTAAAATTAAAAAAATCGTTCATAAATTTCTGTACTATCAGGGATTAATTTTTCATAATTATTTTTTTTTTTTTAAGTTTTAGAACAAGCATGTAAAAGTAATTTTAGTAAGAAATTAACGAACGACAAAAAAGGATGGTTTCCATCATAAAATTGCATGCAAGTAAGTAAAGAACAAATAAATGCGTAAAAATTATATATTAATGTTCAAAATCAAGAAAAGGAAAAAAAAATCTAAGAAAAGAACTCTCAATACATAAGCATGTGACTCAGGAGATCGTCTCCTTTCTTCCTTCTTTGGATGTTCCAAGTCAAAATATCGTGTGCACTCACATTTTAAAATAATTTAACACTAATACATTGGGAAACGAGTTTTAGCACTAAATACAACAAGTACAGAATTAAATAATTTTCTCTGAATCTTTCTTAGAATAGGCTATATTTCCTATACTATTATATAACTATTCACTGCATTTTCCTTTCAATATAATTTTCTAATTCGATTTATAAAAAAAAAATACTTTATAAGAGACTGGTAGACAGCTTGTTTTATGGCACAAGTGCCAGTTTTCTAAGCTGCTTCGCACAATCAGTAATAAAGTAAATGTTAATCAAATGCTTTCACAAAAAGTGTATTTATTCAAATGAAAAAAAAATACATCATGATTGTTTAAAATCCAATTAAGACATAAAATCAATAATAAAAAAGCATATTGTAAATCTAAAAAAAAAAATAATAATAAAAACCTTGAATGTATCAAAATAAATCTTCAAATATGTAAAAGTCTTAATTTATTTAAAAAATAATTAGAATTTGTTAAATTTAGTCTTTTCCCCATAACCTTCATACGATTTCGTCTTTTTTTCATATCTTTGTCTCGTCTAACGTCTTTGAAATAGTTTTTTTTTTTTTTTTACGCCCTCGTCTCGTCCAATGGTTATGGCATAATATTCTGTCGCGTTAAGTCCGGAAATACCGTAGATTATAATATTTTCACCGATTTCAGTTTCTATTTCTTCAAGCCTGTCAATCGGCATGAATTCCATTTCTTTCCTTTTAGAAGAACTGCATGCTATTTTTTACTATTAAATGTTATAGTTCTTGAGTTCTGTTTTCTCTCTTCAAGTAAATGCTTACTTTTTCAGCTAAGTGGATCTTATGGTTTTATACTGCAATCCAGGGAAGTCATTTGGATCGGTAGCTGTTAATCGTTCAGATGTACAAGTAGTAGAATCGCTGCGTTTAGAATATGGCAACGATTGAAGTTTCTTTAATTGTGTGCAAATAAAACCAGTTAAACTTTAATACGAGACAAATACACTATCGATAGTTGTTTAAATGAATTCAGCACTCGTAGATATAGCTTTAATCTTAGTAAAATCCCCATAAGATGACAAGGAATGAGTTGCAATCTGTCTGGTTTTGAGATGAGACAAACTCTGCGCTCGTTTTACGTAGGATTTCATTTTGGATCTAACGCTTGCGAATCATTATCTTATACCTGATACTCCAATAACGCTAGATCAGCAGTCGCGGAATTCATACTAACTTTAATTATGCAGCCACATAAATTAAGTAACTCAATATTAAAAGATGCTGAGTCTCAATGGAACTTCGTAAACGGTACCCAGTTACCAAACAAATTCTTCATAATATGTAAGTGACGGATTCTCTTTTCCTGTTGCCACTTATGGCAGAGCTTTCAATTCTAAGGATGTGGTTTCTCACAATAAACACATTTTGACATTAACTTGCATTCTATTTATGAAGACTTGCACAGTTAGAACACATCAATTTATTGCAAGATATTTGCGAGTGTTCATAGCTTTGGCAATTGAAACACAGTAATGGATTCGATATATAGGGTTTGTTAGGGCATTTAAGGCAGCTGGCTTTGATATATTTTGGCAGAATTGAACCATAAAAACCGTGCAAATTTCTTATTTAATGTAATAACAGGAAACACAGAATTAATTAGAATGCAGGGAAAATGTATGCCTTCGCCATGGCAAAACGTTTTGGAGTAAGAAAACAACATAAAATGAGAAAAACGTTTCCTGTTTCCTGCCTTCCAAAGACTCCTCAAGGAAAGCAGATTCCTCTTTTAAGCCTGATCGGGATCTATACAGTCAAGATCACTTCTATAGATGACCTCCACCCTTAGTGAGATGTGCAGACTGCAACCGTCCCTTGAATCCTAAATAAATTCAGCCTCGAAAGGTTGATAATTACCAATCGATTGATATACCCGGAAACTGAGATGTACCACCCATCTATTAAAAGCAAGGACCAAAGAGATGTATTGTGCAAAACTAAAGCGTGCAACTCAGTCTCTACTCAATTGTCCGAATCCCCTTTTCCTGGGGCACGGTTGCAACACTCGGCAAACATGTAGAACTGTTAGAATACATTGAGAATAAAGTCAAAGAAACATCAGTAAGACAAAAATAAAAGAAAGAAAATAAGCAGAAGCACAGGAAATATGGCAAAAGAAATATGAATTTTTGGACATTTATTGCTTGTGGTTATTTTTCGTCTTATCCAAAACACAAGAATAAGACAAAATAAGAACAAGCAATAAATGTCCATAAGAAAACATGACGAACAATGATTTTTTAAGCGTTGTAACATGAAAACAAAAGTAATGATTATAATCTGACGATGAAAAAAAAAAAAATGAAAGACAAAGATTACTGCGATTTAAAAAGTGCGTGAAATCCGTACACATCTAAAGCAGATGTACTTCGGCGGGGCTTATAAGAGACAATTATGTTCTACAGTATGAAAGTTCAGTAATATTTAAAACTTTATTATTTTCTAAAATAATGTTTTCTTTTTTGATATTTTTTTCAGTGTATGGAAGAATACATTCTTTTTCTATAAATTGTTTTATTTATTGTTGCAGTATTTGTTTTATTTCTTTATAAGGAAGATTAAAATTAATCTTTGCCCGTTAATAATGAGTTTTGTTTTGGGAAGCGGGATTTTTCATTTCCCTGATCACTTTCAATTTTGGAAATTTTCACTATGATCTGTAATTTTTTTTTTTAATTTCTTTCACGAACTAATAATTATATACAATCAAACCTATTTTTATGTAGTATTTAAAAACATTTCATCAAATGCATATTATGAATAAAAATTCATTAAATTACAAAAAGCAAGCGCATGAATGCCAAATATCCAAATTTAAAAAAATTCAACAGATGCACTTCAAATATTATATCATTACATTTCTGCGAGGTACGAATACGAAGTAGTGCTACATCGTAAGACTTCGATTTACATATTTTCTAGGCGGACTTTTTGTGCTGTCCCTATTCACCTCATAATTTTGGTTTTTTTTAAGGACTGCAAACAATATGTTTTATAGCTACTTATGAAATTTCGAAGATATTTTTTATGCGATTTTCTCTATTCCCTGCACTAAAAACAGGTTTTTAAATAAACATTTTAAAATTGTTCTAAAAAGAACGTCTGGTGAAATCGATTTGATTTCAAAGTGAAAATGAGATTTTTCAAGGAAAGAATATCGTTTGGAATTCTATAGTTTTTGATTTTTAAGATTGCTGCTATACGTTTTGCTTTTCTTACATTAAATTCTAAATTTTATGGATAATCTGTACATTTGCACAGAATATTAATTTTTTTTTTTTTTTTATCCTTCAACTTATTCTATTGTATATGCGCAGATTACATCATCGATTGATCAATCTATCATTGCATATCGCTTTGTAATAATAACAAAAGAACAGCTGCTGAATCATTAACAAAGGAAAATTCTTTAGTGATTTTGATTGTAATGACCTTAAATACGGGCGTAAAGGGTTGTTCCATTATCGCATTATTCATAATGTGCTCCAATTTTGGGAAGAATATAGACGTGTTAAGATCCGTGAAGAAATTGTGTAACGCTTTAAACCAACACTGGTGGTGGTGTTTAAAACGCGATGATGCTTACGTCTATTACTGAGGATGAAACATGCATCGACAATACCAGTGTAACACTTACGATCTCTAAAGAACTGAATTTTGAGTGTCTGCCACATCTTCCTTATTTAATTTTACAAGAGCGGAAAGATTGAGAAAAAGAAAAAAAAAAAAAAAATAACAGCGAATATGGAATGGTGTCATTCTTTATCAACAAACTTCAAAAAGTTTCAGGTATGATTATATGCAGGAAGTTACAGTATCCTGACTCTCTTCAGGGACCAAAATGCTGTCATTTTGAAGCCTTTAAGAGAAACAGTCATTTGATATATTTGATATATAGAGTCATTTGATATATCAACAGCATTCAAATTTGCTGAAGAACATCGTAGACCAACAATGAAAACTAAGCGACGTGGATTGCTGCGTGCAGACATCATTTTGCAGCCTGACAATTTTGACTTCATGATGCCTGTGCAACGCTTAATATCATTAAAGAATTGAATTTGGAGTGACTGTCACATCTTCGCCATGTCTCTCACTCATTTTTACATGTGTGGGCAGTTCAAGGAGGCAATGGGAAGAAAGAAATTTTGATTGGATGGCAATCGATGCCCTCTGTGCCACAGGTCTTGAGTTCGCGCCCCCGGATGTTTGTAGTGGTTCAGAAATCAAATTTAAACCAATGAAGGTTTACTCAAATGACTGCAGAGCAGGGATGGGCAAACTTTTCCGGTCGCGGAACAAAATTGAAAAAAAAAAAAAGTTTGGCGGGACAAGATAAATTTTTCTAAAATTTTAAAAACAATGTACAAGTATTACAATTTAAATATGTTAATGAGATGAATTAAATTGCGATTTCATTTTTTAAAAGTTCCTTATATGGAGGCTGGAAGTGAGATGTACTGATTCTAAGGAACGAGGCTAAATGCTCATCTGTCTGTCTACTTCTGAAATAATTCTTTCTAAGGTTCATAGTTGAAAACACTTGTTCACATATATAAGATGAAGCAAACATAGCACTGATTTTCTGGGCGTGAGTTATTAAATTTGGGAAACTTACTTTCGATGATGATTTGTAAAACTTCAACTTTGGCATATTTAGAAACAACTGCTTGACATGATTGTTAAATTGCAACTCAATTAATTCAACCTGTAAATCTGACCTCACTGTTTCACAATTTAGTTTGAAAGGCATGGTAAAATTTCCAATTCTATTTGAATGGCACTGAAATCTTGAAATATGTTCGAACTCAAAATGCAGTTTTTCAAGCTATCTTCATAATTCTTAAAAGCATATCCATTTACTGAGGGCATTGAATTTAACCTCAGGAAATGAGATAAAAAATAATAACATTAAAAATAATTTTTTAATAAAAAAAATAATTTATGGATGTGTAATTTATAAATATATATTTCTTTTAATTTGCCTCGGACCACAAATTAAAATTCTATCCGGGGCGGGCCGGATAGAACCTTCCGGTGGGTGGGAGTTGGCCGCGGGCCATGGTTTGTCCATCCCTGCTGTAGAGCGTCAGGGCTGACAACCCCTAAAGGCTCGTTCCCAAGGCGTGCGGCTTAAAGCGTGAAGAGTTGACCAACTTTCAACTCGAAGCGGAACTTTCACTAGGGCGTAATTTCGCTAACTGGCGCTATTTCTGACGTTTTTGCTGTAAAGGTGTAAAAAATGTTCTTGCCTGCCGCGTCGTCGCCTCGGTGGGAAGGATAACCAATAAAAATAAAACATCTCCTATCTCGAAATCTGCCCGTAGACATGGCCTTGGTCCAAGAAGTACACCGGGTAGTGCAGATATTATAAGACATGCAGCCAGTCATAGTATTTTTTCCTCAACGGAATTCAGTTACTTTAAGCATGGGAAGACCATGCAAAAAATTACATGTTTTCCTCATTCTTCCAATTAATAATTTCTAAAAAGGCCCTTTTAATTTTCATTTTAACTGAACCCATTTCATCAAATCGGCAGGTCAAGAAAAACTCTTTGAAATAATTAGCATTTACTAAATATTACTGATGATTAAGAAATCATCTTATCATTATCCATAATCCTTTCCATGGTGAATTTTTCATTTAAAGCATTGATTTTGAATTTATTTAATGAATACCTTCAAGTCAGTAAAATGAAAGCCAAGGACCCTTGCTAGCATACAAAAAGGAACACTATTATTTGTTAAAACATTAAAATATATTTACAAATTCAATAAATTTTTATCAAAGTAACCAATTTTTATTCAGTATGAATTTAAAAAATTGCTTCATGTAAATGCATTCAATAAAATAATGCACTTATAAGAAATGCAGTTACTAAGGAACTAAAGTAGAATATGTGGCTTAAACAGTTGATTTCCGAATTGATGATTTTCCAGATTAATTCACACACTGTGCCACAAGGTAATTTATACACAGCAAGATGGCACTTTAGTGACAACCAAGATCTTCAAAGTTCCAAGGAAAGTAGGCATTTTTTTCTATATATGCAGAATTTTACACACTAAATTTACACATTTGCAGAGAAGAAAATGCAAGATTTTATTAAGATCATTGCAAATAAAAGATAATGAATAAATATATTTTTTTTTTTTTTCTAATTTAAGCTCATAGGCTCCTTATTAAAATTAACCCTAATTCCCAACTTACTCAATCTGAAAAACGATATTAATCATTAGAGAAGTCTTGACTGTTTCATTACTTGAAGTATAATAATTTACTAATTTAATTTTAATTACCTCCTTGCTTACTTTATATTCACACAAGTTAATAATATACTAGCAGATATGACCCAGCTTCAATAAATGTTTTATTTGGTAAGTTGTAAGAAAAGTTGTACACAATCATACCAACAGGGATTTAAAAAACAACTTTAAATGAAAATTGTTTCAACTTATTTCTAAGCTGTTAAACAATGACATCATTAAAAGGTATTGGGTTTTTAAATAATTTTATTAGTTTTCACTTAATTAAAGATTTGCCACAATTTTTAACTATAAAAATTATAATGGAATGATAGAAAAATGCTATACCTCACAAGTGTTAACTTTTTGATTAGAATAAATATTAACACATGCACAACTTCACATTTTTAAAGATAGCAACCAATTGATATGTGTAGTTTGCTTGTAAACATGAATATTTTACAGACAAATAATCCATAAATATTGATATATCCATGTCATGGAAAAATAAATATACATCCATACCATAGGGAATTCTAATGCCCATATTCTATGTAAACAGATTATTATTATTAAGCCTTAATATCTTTAAACAGATAAAATGGTATTGCATCAAATTTCGAGTTTACATTACTCAAATATAGCTCAATTATTAAAAAAAATTTTCTTTTAATGACTGGCAACAGAGAAAATCAGAACTTTCTTAGAAATGAAGTTGAACAATGCAATGAACGAGAGCCCTTAAGTTATTTTCATGTAATTCCTTCATGGTGAAACTTTTGAAAATTATGCAATATATCAAAATTTAAAGATGGCACTGGAGAAACCATTTTATTGCCAGTACAGTTCAAGGAACTAAGTCTTCATGATAACATTTAGACTGCTTCATATTTTAAATAAGAGAAGTGTCACACGCTTTTTTTTTTTTTTAACCAACCTCACATGATTTAAAAAACTGTATTTATAAAGATGAAAGAATAGTAAAAATACTGCTTAAGTTTAAAAGAAAACCAATAAAAAAAAGAATTATTTTATCAGCTAAAAATAAATAAAATTGTTTCAATTAACTATTCCCTCCTCAATATATATATATATATATATATATATATATATATATATATATATATATATATATATATATATATATATATATATATATATATATATATATATATATATAAGTATTTATTAGTATATTTAAATGAGAGAGACAAAATTTATACATAGGATTTTTATTATTATATAAAACTGTACATATAATAAATACAATCATACCATCAATAAAACAAGCACACAAATATTAAAAAACAGCCAAGAAAGTATTACAAATAGTTACAAAAGATTTCGAAATATAATCAGTGTTTGTTAATGAATACAAAAATGTACATAACATTTAAAATTTTAAATCAAGTGTATCAAATAGATAGCAAAACATTATAGAAAAATGGTATTTAAAAAAATTACAAGGAAATTTGTAAACACCCAGATAGGACTTTTTGGCTACTGATATAAAAAAGTGAAAAAAAAATATCTTTGGCTTTTGAGAAATGGAGCAAAAGCAATCACAGATTTAAAGATTAACTTGTTTTTTAATGATAAAATTTAATTAGAAAGTTCAAATTAGTAAAAAATATGAAAAGGCGAGGAAAAGTATTACTATATAAGCTTCTAATTAATGACCAAATAAATTATCTCATACTTAAAAAGATTCCTATTTAAATTCATTTTTTTATAGTACTGTTTAGCTCTGGATTAAAAAATATTCATTGAATATTATATTTGTTTAAACACCTTCCTGGTTTTGAAATATGGATAATTTAAAAGGATTAATAATTTGCCTCAAGTATAAAATACAACATATTTTAGAAAACACTTTACTGGATCATAATATTAAATTATGCACCAATATAAATTTTTTGTAAGAATTATGTTAATTGAATAAAGATACTGAAAAAACTAACTATGTCATATGATATTTTCATGCTTACTTTCTGCACATTTAACTAACACATTTCATTACATTAAATCATTGTGTTTATATAACATTTTTTAAATCATCTAAAATTAAATAAATTAAAAAAAATGGAAGTTAATCAATATAGTGTTCTTTTTTAAATAATTTAATCTATCCAACGTCACCGATATATTAAGAAAGGAAACATTAAAAGTATAAACATAGTTCTTAAAATATACAGAGAATAAAGGAAAAGTGTACAAACTGAAAAGAATGCAAAATCTTTCATTGGTTATCACAAATTTGAATAATACTATAAAGTTAGTTTGACAAAATTATCAGTTAAAATTCTTAAATAAAATTTACACAGCAAACCCACACAAACATTCACTCGCATACAATAAACAAATTTCAAACAAAAAATAATTATATAGATATCTATAATCAGTCTCATTATTTTAATCACTCTACAATGATAAAAAAAATAATAAATCCATCACTTAAGGGCATCATTTGTAAAAAGAAAGCAAAAGCACTATATACATGAAAGATGCAGAAATTATAAAATAAAAATCACCTTAGTTATTTTACAATTTAAGTATTGTGCTATAATTTTAAGTACACAAATTAAATCAAAATGAAAATATATAAACAAAATACATTTTTTTAAAAACACATTCATTCAATGAACAATCTTACAAATGTAACTTTTATTACAATTGCAAGCAGAAAACATTTATCACTTGAGATCTTGGAATGAATAAAATTTTTTATAATATTGTTGTTTAATGTAAAATTGTGTGTAAAAATCTTGTACATTTAATATTGTATACAAATAACTTTAATTTTAATATCTTTAGTTAAATATAATATTTCAGTAAATTTAAAAGAAAAAATCCTTAAGGAATTTTTAATTATTCACATACTTACGAAGAAAAGACTAATTAATAATTAATTTTCTTATCACATTCTAATTTATAATCCTTAAATATTTATTGAAAATTTATCAGAATCATTTGATTTAAAATAACAAAATGTAAATGTTTAAGAATATCCAAAATTAAATATTTTATTCATGTATTCCATTCCAAATAATATAATTATTTTGAATTGTATTTTCAGAAATAAATGTATGAAATTGACTTTTGAATGTAATCTACTCTCCAACAGTGTAAATATTTAATAAATCTCTTATTCAATTATGCAAATATCTTTACTTTAGCATCTGCTAATGAATATGAATTATAAAACAAGCATCACTTATTAATATTTAGTAATTAAATGACAGTTTAAATGTACGTACATAATAAATTTTTAATTTAATTTATCAAAAACAATGTATTCACTGTAAAAATAAAATAATAGTATTTTTTTAAATTTGTATACAAATGCAAAACCAAAATGAGGCTAAGCACATTTATAAACATATTGATAATTTTTTTCAGGTTGAGTTTCAATATACTAGCAACAATAACTTTCAACACATAGCAGGATTAAATGATATTGAAATAGTTTTGTAAGATAGTCTATTTTTTCATAAAATTCTAACAAATAATTTTATATTCAATTTATTTGATTACCTTGTGTGTCAAGTCTTTGAAAATCTGTGAAAAATGTATAAAAAGTACACAAATTAAATGTTATTTAAAAGTACAACAATATAAATTGATTATTAATTATATTTTAGTTATAAAGTGACAATTTTTATCAGCTATCAAACTGAAAATATTTGAATAGTTTTATAAAAATATATAGAAATAATACTGTAAAATATATCTAATATAAATAGCATAATCAACCTAACATTTTAAATAGCTGATTAGATATTTTCAGATAATTAAGTTGAGCTCTTAAAGTAATTTAATAATATCAAAAATAATTTAAATATGAAATTAAAAACACATGGTTAATATGTGTCTTAAAATTTGACATAATTACTTTAACAAAGATTTTAAATAAGTTCTTATTATAATAACAGTCATTACATATCACTGAAATTGTTAAATTTCATTTAACAAAACAGCATGATTCAATGGTATAAGCTGAATACTTTTAAAAAGTGACGGAATGCTCATTTTTTTCTTTTTTTTTGTATCACAGAGAATATGAATAAAAAATTTTTTTTTGATGCTATATCAGAAAAAAAAAAGTTTATCATAACTTTACAGTGCACAAATAAAAAAAAAAAATAACAAAAAATGAGGAAGTCAATAAAGAGATTCGTATTCTGGACTATTTCAGCATTGCTATAACACATTCAATGCATCATAGTACATCAATTATAGAGAAAATGGCACAAAATTATTTAAATACACTCTAAGTATACAAAAATATTCGATAAAGGTATTCAGAAACCACTGGAGGAGGGGGAAGTTTAAAGAAGTGAAGCCTACTTTATTTGTGTTCTTTTCTAAATTCAAATAGTGCTAAGGGAAATAAAAATACATAAATGACAATATAATTACTATTAAGAAACAGAAAACAGCAATTAAATTATTAAACATGTTTATAATTTCTATAATGTAGTCAATCCACTGTACTTAAGTAAGACTTTTACAATGAATAATTCACAATCACAATTTACTAAAGAGAGGCAAGCCTCCTATAACGCAGATGAGAGCAGTGCAAGGCTAGGATTCAGCATGGCTTTTAAGTATGACAGACCTCACTATAGGCTGGATGGTCCTCTTTAAATATTTACAATTAGTTAGGCCATTTCACCATCTGAAGCAGAAAAAAATTTTATGTAGATTATACTTTATAAACCAACATTCTACTTTTTGTTTTCAAATTACTTCTATTATAAAAAGAAATAAGAATACAATTTTCTCAAATAATAAGTTAAAAAAATGTTAGATCTTTTACTAAATCTTACTTAAAAAAGAACAATAAATTATCATCAGTATTATGTAGAGATGATTAAAACATAAAAGAATAATTTACAATCAAACGAAGAGTAAAAATAAACAAATTTTAGAATTAAAAAATAAATAGAATTTAAAAACATTCATTTTCATTTTGAAAAATGTCAGAATTTCAACATAAAGAAATAAATTATCTTATTTAAAAAAATTAAAGCATTCTCACATCATTTTATAATTTTCAGTTATACAAATTGAAAGAATACAAAGAATTTTGAAAGAATACAACATTTTACAAGAAAATATACCAAAAAAGAAAAATATAATAGAAAATACACCAATGTATGAAATAATTATAAAATTACTCTTTGCGATATATTCTAAAGGACTTTAAGGAAAACACAATGCCATAAAATTTTTATTAAATACTTTTAATTTTTACATCCACAACAGGTATTTGAACATTTACAGGAATTGCATACTCATATCCACCTTTGGATGCCATCTGATGCTGTAGGGAATTCAGCTTTAAAAGAAAAATAAGATTTTTTTATCTAATGAATTTGAAACAATATAGTTTAATTGATAAAAATTTATTTAGGATAGTTCAAAAGAAGGAAACCCAATTTGATACTTGGACAAAATGAAAATTTTATTCTTTTCAAAAACATTACTTTATAATAGAAAATATTTCAGGCACTTGGTTTTGAAATCACTCATCAGTAATACAGGATATTTACTGTTAGAAAGTATAATAAACTGTCTGTTAAAGGCAATAAAAAAGGAAAGCCCTTTTATTAGTCTTATTTAAGATAACTGGCACAAATTTGTGTCACAAATCATATAAAAAATAATTTAAGATACCTTTTATATCATAAATATTTATAAAGAGGTTACTTATATAATTACTATAAGAATCATGAAAATTTTATTTTGTCCAAGATTACTAAATTTGTAATCCAGTAATATAGAATATTTGATTTTCTTAGAAGCCAGACCGTTATTTGATGTTTAATAGCATTGCACCTAATTTCTGCCATGAGTCTGAATGAAAAGGCTACGAGTTTAATTACTATCTGTCAAATTAAACCTACTGCAAATAATAAACTGACATGTTTGGGCGACATGCTCCAATATCATTAGTAGCATTAGGCTTTCACTGCCTGAGAAAAAAATTGATTCACAATCTGAATGTGATTATATGTGTAAAGCAAATTAATTTTCCTTATCAGTAGAAATAAAGAATTAAAATTCATAAATGCAGTTCCAAAGTGAAGCATGGAGAAAGAAAAATAATGGTTTGAGGGTCAATGCCATCAGTTGGTGTTGAGGTAGATTTATGATGCATCATTTTAAATACATGAATATATTGCAACATCGTGCAACAATTTACAGCTTGGAAGCCAGTATATCTTCCTGCATGAAAACTAAAACACATTGCAAAGATTGTGAAAGAATGGCATTCTTTAAATGGTACCTGCACAGCTCTATATCTCTTCAATCACAAATTTGAATTCCTCTTAACAGAAAAATTTAGAAAATACAGATTTCTTAAACAATGCATGGTTGCAAGAGTGGTCTGAAATTATGACAGAAACCAAGCAAAATCTTATTGCTTCAATGTCTAGGAGAATACAAGGCATCATTGCTGCACAAGACTAAGTTATACAATATAAAACCAATTTTAATCACATAAATTATGCTAATATTCATTTTCCTTTTGTTCTATTATGCAAATTTAATATTTTATTATACATTGTTTTATTTACATAAAACAAAATAAATTAAATATAAGTGCATTATTTATATTGTCAATTTTCTAATGCAGCTTTGATCAATTAGAAGTGAATAATAATAATAAAAAGTCTATTTTTTTTTAATTAAAAAAATTCATTTGCCCTTTTAACATGGATATATATATTACTTCAGAGTGAAATTTATTTAATTTCTTTAATATTTAGAAAAATTATTTTTTTTTTAATATTACTGATTGATACATAGTAATATACATAAATCAAATGATTATCAACTTTATATATTATATTTTCAAGATTTGTGCTTGTTGCTCTTTTTTTTTTTATTAATTTAAGTTATCTCATAATATTATTAAATTTTTTATAGGATTGTTTTGGCATTAAATATTAATATTATTAATATATATATAGATATAGGATGAGGATTATATTAGCTTTCTATCATCTTGAGTGATAGTTTTTTATTATGTTCAGCATATCTTTTCCTTTACATTTTTTTTACATGTTTTAAAAATATTTATCATTGTATTTAAAATAAAAAATTATTTCATTTAAATGAAGTTGAGCAGCAGCAATCATATCAGGTAATAAAAAAAATAAAATAAATAATAACTGAAAAAAAAAATGATAAAATCAACTAACAAGTGTATGATGAATTAAAAAAAAAATTGACTTACATGAACATTCATATCACCAGATCCTACATGAGCTGTATGCCTAAAATTCGTTGGGCTACCAATCATAGATCTATCAATTCTATGCCTCCTCTTCTAAGAAAAATGAGATAACATAAATAAAAAATATATAAAATGAACATATATTTAGGTAAATGTTACATTCACAAAAATATATTTAAAAACAAAATATTATATAGTGGATAAAAAAAAGTATTGGCGATTGCCTATAAATGATCATATTTGCTAACAAAGTATGTTTACAAATTTTATTTTAGCATAGCGATTACAGAAGGAGAAAAAAGACAAACAAATATAACGAAATTTTCATTTAAATATTTTTTTAGTCAAAATCTACGAGAAAATCCAAAATTTACATGATAAAAAAGTATTGGCAAAATTATGAAATTGACAAAATTATGAGCGAAAACAAAATCAGTATATGTTTAGTACTTTGTATGCATACCTTCTGCATCTATAACAGCTTGTAATCTATTTCTCATAGAGAAAAACTAAGGTCTTTGTTGTACTGTTGGGAATTTTGTGCCACTCTTGCAAGAGTAAACGTTTGAGGTCGTCTTTACTTGATATTTTATGTTTCTTGATTTCTAGATCCAGCAGGTGCCATAAATTTTCAATTGGATTGATGTCTGGCGATTGAGGTGGGGTTTTTAAATTGGCGAGGAGCATTGTAGAGCAGCCATTCACGGGGTGAGATTCGCTGTATGCTTGGGGTCATTGTCTTGTTGAAAACAAATGATGTTCCCAAGCCAAGATTTTGGGCACTGATTTTTAAGTTATGGCGCAAAATGTCAATGCATGTACGTGCTGTCATAATACCATCAATAAAATGCAGGTTGCCAATTCCATTATCTGCCATACAGCCCCAAACTAAGACACTGCCTCCACCATGTTTTACAGTAGCAGTTAAATGTTGCTTTTCCAATTCAGTATTTGGCCTCCTCCACACATATCGTCGTCCATCACTGCCGAAAATGTTAAACTTTGATTCGCCGGAAAAAATAACTGTATTCCAAAACTCCTCAGATAAATCAATGTGGGATTTTGCGAAATCTAACCTCTTTCTCCTATTTATTTCCAAGATGAATGGTTTCTTTCTAGCTGCCCTTCCATAATAACTTCTCTTGTGTAAAAACATTCCGTACAGTCTGTACGCTGAAAGTCTTTTCGAAGTGAAAGCAACATCTCTAGCTAACTGGGGTGCACTTATTTTAGGGTTTTTCTTAACCTTGTTAATAATGACACGTTCTTCTCTTGTAGAAAATATTCGAGGTCGTCCACTCCTGTCTTATTTTCCGTTGATCCTGTTTCCTTGAACTTTTTACAACACTTCTGACAGTAAATAAACTTATATTGAACTGCACTCCTATAGCACGATAAGTTAAACCTTCATTTCTGAGCCTAATAATCGGGTTTTTAACACTAACGTCCAACTCCTTCGATTTCGAAGTCATTTTACTGCAGTAATCGCAAAATAATGCATAGACACTTTTGGAGTAGTTTTGCAGATTTTATACCGGTAGAGTTTCTTATCAGTCGAAACACGTGACTTCAATGTAACAAAATTTGTAATATAGCAGTTAAAAAACTTGCCGACACTTTTGACATGCAAATTTTCGTTTTTGAAAGAAAAATCGTAGAAAATGCAAATTAAAATAAAAGTTTTACTATTTTTATATATCTAAGATGTCTTGTATTTAATTACGACAGCTAAAATTGCATAACATTTTATTTATTTGTCAATATGAATAAATTAAGGCAATTGCCAACACTTTTTTTACACACTGTATATGTTACTGTATACATTTAGTAAAAAATTATTTTCCACATAAAAACATGAAATTTAAAATTTTCTCACTTCCAGAAGTTTTAATAAAGTAGAAGAGAAAAAAATGTAAAGAAAAGTATTTTTACAAATTATTATTTTTGCACATGGTCTCAAAAAAATACTTTATGAACAGAAGTAAATTACCAATAAAACATTATTTATGGAAATAAAATTATTTGCACAAAAATTGTTTCACTAATAATTGCATATTGTGAAAAATGTTGAAAAAGTAAATAGAGCCCTTTGAAGTACATTAGAGCAGACGTAAGCTGATCAACATCCAAGTTTCATTGATTATTTCTATCATCTTTTGTCATTTTTTTTTTTTTGTGCTGTAGTTCTCTGTAGCATTTGTATGGCAAAATAAATTAAATTAGAATTAGTGAAAATGTATTACAACAACTTATTGTATCTTAGCATGCCAAAAATAGATACATTAATTAACAATTATCAATCTATTTGAAGTAGAGCTACTCCTTTATTAAACATCATATAAAAAGGGAAAACAATGCTTATTTTAGTGCTTTTCAAATGGATCCACAGACAACAGATATTTATGTTTTAAATTTCCAAAAAAAAAACTAAGAGAATGAACTGAAACGATTTATTTAACATGGCAAAATAAAGGATATTTTGTGTTGAAGAAAAGATACTTTTGGCTAAGTAATCATAAAATACTTGCATAAGATGTAGACAGATTTTTTTAAAAAGTTGAACTAGTAATTTAGAAAAGCCACACATTGCCAATAAAATTATCAAAAAAGGTTAACAGTGTTCAAAATGAAAATTCAGGATTAAAAAATAAACTAAATTTATTCTGAAATTGCAGAAATTCAAATATTCCAGAACAAATAGACATTTTCATCACTTTTTATATTTAACAAAGGCATTTTCTTTTTACTCTGAAGCAAAATCTGTAGAGAGAAAATCATAACTTAAAACCATAAATTGTCATTCTGATTCAAAATCTCCATAACAAAGGAAAAAACTCAATGAAATTGTTAATCATTTCAATTTTAACAAGATTACAAAGTACAATACAAAGTACAATACCACCGATAAAGTAAATTATGTAATTTTTAGCAATTATCAAAATCATGCTAAGTGGTTGGTTGGTTCAACAATAATTTTACCAAATTAACATAATGTAGAATACTTCACAGGAGGAGGTTCGTCAGTGATACAGCACGAGAAGCACTGGATCCATATTTCACCCATCCTCCCGCCAAAGTGAAAAAGCGCGAGGGCGCCTCCTGCCTTCAGCCAGTGGCCTCAGCTTTACTTTTGCAAAGCCCCCCTGTAATGGAAATGCATGAATAATTAACAAAAAAAAAAATTGAACTTAAACAAAAGAAAATTAGCCTAAAACTAAAAAGAATAATTATTACTTGTTATTATACTGTTCTGGTAATTAATCAACATTTTTCCAAATAAGCACACTTGCTTATTAGATATTTCAGAGTTACCATAAAGTACTACAAAATAATTATTTAATTTTATTTCAAGAAATTTGCTATACATACACAGTTAAATATTTATGAAACTTTAATACAGAAGTATTGCAAATATTTTTAAGTACTAAAAAGGTAAATCAGCAAAAAAGGAAAAAATATTTGATGCAAATAAAGAAAAATATATTTTTAAATTAAGCGTTTATTAATTAATAACACTTTTTATTTTTACAATTTATAAAGAATAACAAAGAATTAAAAGATTCATAAAAAAAAAAAAAAATTACTATAAATGAAATTTGTGTGTTTTTAAAAATGGGTTTTCATGAGATTTCTAAGAATCAGAAATTTTCTCATCAAAATATCAGTTCAAGACTCAAATTCCTTTTAGTAAATCAGAATCAAGAGTGATTATAGGTGTAATACAACATATTAATAGATACTTTACATTTCAGTAAATAAGGCATCACTTAGTATCTAACATAAATAATAGCACAACTACTGAGGTAGGGATGATGACCCTTATGATGTATATAGATTACAGCACTGTTTCAGATGACTAAAACGTCAAACTTGGCAAATATTTTCAGGGGCAATTGTGAATACTGAAATTTTAAACTACATGCCATACATTCTGAAACTGTACATTACACAAATTAAATCTCCCTCACTAACTTTCAACAAAATTTCAAAAATAAAATTTATTCAGGGAAAACCATCTTACATTTGATATATACTTGAAACTCATATTAATATATTTCAGAAATTGAAAAATAAACATTTAAGAAAGGATAGATTTTTAATTTGTTACTGATTTATCAAAAACATCACAACAATCACCCCTGTACTTTGAATTCTTGTAATTAACAGATAAAATATTTTGTAAATTATTTTCCAGGAGTAGAAGAAAATAATAAAAACATAATAAAAGTACAAAAAAATTAAACTTGAAAGTTAATCATTTGTTATGATAAGTTATAAGCATTCATGCACTTTTCTTCTACTAAAATTAAT
Organism: Caerostris extrusa; assembly: GCA_021605095.1. Classification (NCBI taxonomy): domain Eukaryota; kingdom Metazoa; phylum Arthropoda; class Arachnida; order Araneae; family Araneidae; genus Caerostris; species Caerostris extrusa. Next base: position 83,292 of record BPLR01007357.1, read on the forward strand.
AAAAATACTCAAAAATTTATGTGTAATTTTACCTAAAGTGATATACTTGTTCCTCATCTTTAATTTTCAAGGAAAGCTATATTCAGCTTTTTAATCTAATGTCTTTCACATTCAGGCAATTAGCATATTTTTTATTTTAAAATTTCAAAAAAATTATAATTTAAAAATAATTAATTTCAAAATTAGAGTTCTATTCTACAAAGGAAATAATTTCATACAACTGAAGCAAAAATTATCAGATGTAAAAAACTTATTTTGATTTTTAAATAAAAATTTATGAAAAATTTAAAACCTATCATTAAATTAATGTATAAATTTTATTTTTACCAACAACAAACACATCTTGAGTATGAGTTAATGAAATTGAAAAGAAGAAAATAAACTTTCTACAAATAAATTGTAGAGGCTGGAAATATTAAGTTTGGAGAATTTTTCAATAGAAACAAAAATTAAATCTTGAAATTGATGTCCGTAAAATAAAAAGATTATCACATATGGTAACTGGTATCCCCTCCCCCAACCAAAAAATAATCATCAATTCAAAAGTATACATAGTTTGCATAATCCACTACTATACGCCTACTCAAGAATCTTTCCAAAATGGTGGTCATTATAGTAGCAGGTTATGTGAGAAGAATTGTTTCGAAGTGAATCTAACATGTTTTAGCTTTATTTTATTCCTGGCATCGGTATGTAGCTGAAAAAGAGTTATTGGTCAATCTTCTTTGCAATTTTGGCAATGTTACATGTGTTACAATAAAATACTTCACTTTCAATTGCTTCCAAAAATTTCTTTTCATTTTAAGATTAATTGTATTTTAAATTAGTTTTGCTTTATGATGACAAGTCTAAGTAGAACACAATTGTTAAACCATAGTTTTGACATCTTGAAAATACATTTTTTTTGTTTTAAAAAATGCATTTTTAATAAAAAACACAGTAAGATGATAGATCTTCCAAAAATATTTGCAACAAAGATTATTAACTTTAATTTTTTTTTTATTTGCATTTTCAATTTCTCTTTAAAATCAATTGGTCACCATAGCACAATTAAGGTTTCATTATCTTTACATTGATAAAATTAACACACTTAATCACAATTAAATCACTCATCGTAAAAGATTACTGTCTCATTCACACATGTTTTTAGGTAACTAGACAATATAATTATATTCAGCCATGCAAATTTTCATAAAGTTTCTCATGATACATTCAATAAATTTGACATCAGTAAAAAAAAAACATAAAAGCTGATTTTCTTGATATCAGTATTAATATGCAAATTAATATCCCTTCTATGAAATCAATATTTTTAGCAACAGGAGAGAATTAAATTTCAAAGATTCTGGAATTCCAATATTGGCATCAAAATACATTGTAGCGTTATCATTATGCAATTAAATTAATTACGATTGCATTGATTTTAAACATCACAAAAAAAGAACTTCAGAATACTCTGATCATTAATGGTAATCCTACAGGGATTATTCATCATTTTTTTAATTTGTAATTTTTCCATATTGTTATATTTGCCCTATCTACTTGGAAATGGATTTCTTGCATGGTAACCTGTTTCCTTAGTAATCATCCAGACAATGTGATGGAAAGAGTTCTCATAGCGGACAGACGGCAACTTACATCATAACGCTATTTTATCAGAACTGCCTCTTCCTCTCTTCTACAATTTGTTTAAAATGTATGATTTAATTTAATTTGACTAATATAATGATAAAATACTTTTTTAAAAATCATAAATTTGTAGTCTTTACAGATTCAGTTTTCAATATTCTTCTTAAAATGAGTTTCCACCATACTACAATCTTATATTATAGAACACCAGTCAATGCCTCATCTGTACATTTTGACTTCTAATTGGCTGGCATTCTACAATAAGATATTTTGATGGAAACCCACCTTTACATATATAATCAATAGTGGTTCATCAGATATTAAAACATATTATTAAGTGATAAATGCCTATTAATTCTTCTGGTCGGCAGTACCGTTTTATTAGAAAATCATAAATTGAAACCAAGCCAATATGTGAAACAAAATAGATTAGACAGACAAAACCCAAGCTCAAATATATTTTTTATGAATACCACAAAATTACTCGCATAAGTTTCAGATAATAGCTTAAAATTGAGCAAAACTTAAAAAAGTTTTTCTAATGTGTTCTAAATCTCAAACAGCAACAGTGAAACTATATACTGTTGTACAAAATTTTGAGAAAGAACTGATTTTAAACGTTTTTATCATAACTTGCTTTTTATTAATGTTTAAATATTAAAACAAATTCAGTACTCTCCTTCATAATTATGAAAGAGAGTACTGAATTGAACTTTATAAGTCCAGGGTTAAGGCTGTAAGAAAAAAATTACTTTCTTAGAGGTCTTTTTTTTTAATTTGAAATTTTTTTTCACAAACATGACCCCTTCATCTGTAATTCTTTAGTGTTTCAACCCAATTTCTTTTAAAATGGGTATGTCATATTGGCTACTTTGATAAAATGGCTTCAATTTGAGAATTGTTTTAAAAAACAATCAGGAATGAAAAAAATTGTATATATAATGAAAAACTAGAGTCATTTAGGTGGAAATGTCCCTATTGGAGCCATAAGAGCAACAAATTATGACATTAAAGCACTTGTGATTTAAGGATTTTTTTTTTACACATTGAAAATGTAGGTTAACAACCAAAATAACATTTTCAAGTAGACAACAGATGCAGAAGTGCTGTAAAAGCAGCCTCTCTGCAATTTAGGGTAGAACTTGATCAAATAATTGGTTTACCTCGTATCCTCTTTCCCAGGAGAGAAAAAGATATTTCCCCAATATTTTTGAAATAAAAAAAGAAATTTGCATTAAAAAAAATTTTTTAAGATATCCCAGAGAAATATGGGAGTGCCATACTGTTTCCAGTGATGCATAATGATAATGCAATAAATAAAAACTACTAGTCATCGTAAAAAGCCAAATGTAACAACTTTTTATTAATTTGACAAAGGTGCAGTTGACAAGGCTAATGAAATGCAGTTATTTAACAGCCAGAAAAATCTAATAATTAGCCTATGATGATAATTTTTTAGATCACTATGATAAATGCTTGAAATATATTATCAAATTTTTTTTTTTTTATCCAATAGAAGCATGGAAACGCCTAATAAATAGACCATAAATGATTGATGTCAAAACAACATCTGAATTCAGGTGTGGTGGTATAACGTTTGGTCATGTCTAAAGGAATTTAAAAAGGAAGAATAGGTTGTTCTTTTGCAATGCCTTTAATGCACATACAAAATTCACATTTACAAAGCATAACAATTAACACTAGAACTACTATTATAAAGCTATTCATAGTTACATGTAGAATTCTCTAATAGTTTCACTCACTAATTCTAATCTAACCAAGTTCTTCTTGAACTATGCTGCATCTCAATTCAAAAGAATGTTATCTTATCTGATTGTTGTCAGAAGTCTCATTGAATAGATGTCCTAGATCATAGACCATGTGGTGGACATATGATAGTTATTTTCCTAGGATCATTAAAACTACATGGGAATTGTAAAATGATCATGTCTAATAGACATTCTGGTGCTAACAGACATTCTGGTTCTCTTGTAATTAAATTTCAATTAATAAAATCTTATATGAAATGGCAAAAATACCAAATATGACTTATCTGCAGAAAATGTTAAATTACTACGTATAAATATATATAAATTATATATATGCATGTGTGTGTGTTGGAAGGGATTCCTTATTACTTATTAACTTCTTGAACTATAAATGACATCACTACTCTGTATGTCAGTAACAGATAATTATTCCAGTTGTTGAAGACTGACAATTTGCCTAAATTGTTTGTATTTAAATGTTAATGCATTATACTATTATTTTTGAAGGACTTTGTATTATTTAATCTTGGCAACTAATCTACAAAATATAGTGTCAGAAGTAAAAGACAAATCCAACTGGGATTACAGAATTAATCAGAAGCAATTTTTGAAAAAAAAAATTTGAGTTAATGCGCAATGTTAAAAAAAAAATGGCATAAAACTGAGAAGTTTTTTAGAGAGGTTGCTGTTGTAATATTATACGAAAATATTATTGTAATACTGTATTGTATGGAATATGGCTGGCTTTCATCAGGCATTGATCACCAACCGAAAATTTATTATTTAACATCACAAATCCAATATAACTGTCAGAAACATAGTAAATTATGAAAATAAGCAGTTATAATAAATAACTTTTTATTATCATAAAGCATTTTAAAGAAGAATTTTGGATTGAAAACAAAAAAGACTTTTGTGTGGCTTGAATGGCAGTTTATTCAAAAAGAATTATAATGAAAATTCTCAATTAAAAGCTGTGAAGCATTCAATAGATCTTAATTTTCATCTGGAACTATTTGACAAGTTATCAGAAAATAGGTTCCAAGGCACTCGATCAGAAATTTTTTTTTTTTTTTTAGTGGAAAGAACAAGAAACTCAGATTTGATTTTCTGAAATCCATGACAAATAAATCAATGTCTAACTGGAATGATATTTTATTCATAAATGAGAGAAAATTCACCATATTTGGCTTTGATGTTGATATAACTTGGGATTCTTTGATATCAAGTCCCGCTTCGCCAAACCGAGTTTTGCACCAAGGCAATTGAGATTGCCAAAGTGGCAATGGTTCCTCAATTCAAGCAATGTGTACAACAACCCTTTTTCATGATCACTTATCTGCTTTTGACCAGCTGTCCAATTTACAATTTATATCATTTTAAGCATGCTTGTCCAATATGATGTCTTGTGGATTAACATTATTATAATCCAAGTAGAACAGTAATTTTGTATTAATTATTTATATAAATTATTATTACATTTAATAAAAATATGCAAATTTGTATATCAAGTATAAATTCATTCTTTTAGCATAATTTCATAATCCTTTAGCACCTACATTTATTTACTAAAAATTAAGTCTAATGAATTATTATATATTTTAATATAAGTTAAAAACATAATTTTTAACCTTTTTTTTAATATATTATGCAGAAAGTATAAGTGTATTAAGCTTAGAATCTGTATTTCAATACTAGAATGCACTGTTTTTGGTTAATTACTCAATATTATCATAAAGTAATGTACTTATAAAAGTAAAGCATAACATTTATTTTGAGTGATTATCTTGTAGGAAAAAAATGAGGAATTATGAGGATGTTCCTTGTAAGTTTGTGATAGAATTTAAAATTATTAGTTCTATTTGTGCAAATAATAGAAATAAAGTAAAATCAGGAGGTTTACAGGAGCAGCCTTCATAAGTTTATATTAAATAAATTTAAATATTAAAAGATAGCATTCTGTAAGAAACTAAAATATCAGCAATTTCAGATCAAGCATTAATTTTTTTCTTTCAATAATAATTTTTCCCCCTTCCCATGTTTCAGTTCCCAGGAATTAAAATGAGTGAAAGTTTGGAAGGAAAGGAGGGAGATGAACTTTACAACTGGGGATGAATATGAGAGGGGGAATTTGGCACTTACAAATTGGTGGAGAAGAAAAAAAAAGAAAAAAAGAGGACTTAATATCAAAATTTTCCCTATATTTAAAGAGAAAAATGAGTTTTAACTGAAAGAATTTAATTGGAACAATAAGGTATTGAGGAGTGCATATCTGCATCAAAGTTAAAGTAGTGTTTATTGATATAATGGATCATATATGTTAAATACTTTAAAAGAAGTATAAAAGTACTCGGCTTAAAATTCAGACATTGTTAGCAAGTTTATTTTGAATCAAGATAATCTTCTGAAATACATTTCTCTAGAATTTTGTTTATGCCATCTTAATAATTGTCAAAAAGTTATTTAAACTCCACCTTAATCACATTGAAATCATGTAAAATATATTGCAGAGTTAGAAAATGAGATGTTAAAATGAAAAGGTGAAAAAAGTAACACAAGACAAATGGTATAAAATTGGTACAGAAATAAAAAAAATCTAGTGAATTCAATGGCAAAACAAATAAAAGCTGCTTTGTAAATTTTTAAGAATATCCTAAAAGTACTACCTTACAAAATATGCAGTATTTTCTTGACTTTCTAATTTTTTATTTCTATTCAGTGACTTTTGCAAAATGATTTTTCAGCTATTTTTTTTATAAAATAAGTAATTGTATAAAATTTAACTGTTTATTTATAATTATATACAGATATTATTAAGAATGAATATAACAAAATCAAAATTAACCACATACTATTATGGTTTTTCTATAAAATTGAAGAGGCCATTCAATTTCTAAGCAAACTGAAGCTATAGCAGATACTTTAAAATAATTTATATTTATGTAATATTATGATGCATCCTCAAAAGGAAAAGTTAAGAATTAATGTACATCTAAAATATTAGAAATAATTTAAACTTGATTAATTTTTTTCCCCTTGGAATTACAAAAATATTCAAAGAAACAAACGTTATATATTATGGAATTTAATATTAATTCAAATTCATATAACAATTCTTTTCACCACATAAAATTAAAACTAAAGCATTGAAATTTGTAAGATAAATTAATATTTGGCCTAAAAAATTTAGCAAATGTTAAATTGACCTTTATTTAGGTACAAAATAAAACTAACATATTTGCTTTCAATTCTTATTATTTATATTGCATAGAGTTGGAACATACAGGATAGAAGTAATTACAGACAGATTAATGACAGATTTCATATTTCAATATTGAATTGAAAAGTATTTATAATTTAGAAACTTAGTGTTAAGGTAAACACAACTTCTATTACCTTAGTGAAGCAATGATTAATGAACATTTTTTAACTAAACAAATGGAAAACTTAATTTAAAGGAATTTAAATTGCAGAAAATAAAATTTTCCATAAAAACGTTATTATTCTTTGCATTTATAAATCCAATCACACTAATAAGCAAAATTGACAATTTTATTATAAAATCATATCTTTGGAAAAACTAACACCCACAAAGTTCCCAATGAATTAGTACATATTGAACTAATTTAAATTTAATAAAATACTGCAGAAGTCGTTAACGGATTAAATAAATCCAAATCTAATATATGATTTTCCATAAATGTTATTAAATTAAACGACAAATGTTACGAAAATAAGAGAAAAAAAAAACTGACGGTGCTCTTAATATTTTCAAACTAAACTGATAATGCAGTTATAAATAAATAAAATAAAAAGGCTTTGCTTTGAAATAATATAGTAAATAAAGAGTAGAAATAAAATCATCAAACTTACCCAATAAAAAATCGAAAATGTAAATTTATGAAATAACTTTCAAAATAAATATTTAATTTACAGACTGAACTTAAAACATGAGTTAAAATTTATTTTGTAAGAAAGAGAAGATTCAAGGAACAGGGACAAGCAAGTTTAAAAATTCTAATTAGAAACTAGTCCCATAAACATACACTTGACGAAAGAATGGTAGCCATCTTTAATTACTCAGAATACGCATTGCGGTTAACAGTTACAAAGAAACCCAAGCCAACAACAGAACAGTAGTTTCGATATATTTTTCTTGGGTTAACTTAGTTACCCATTACGAATAGTTGATGATGGGGCTTAGGAATCACCTAACAGGATAAATAAGCTAACTTGTCTTGTTCCATTATAATTCTTGCTATTATATATATCACATTTTTAAAGGAGAAGTAAATCTTATTTTATTATCAGAAATTAAATATTTAATATCAAAGAAAAATACTTTTAATAAGAGCATGTAGTAATGCAAATAAGTTTTTCCTAAAAGTAATTTTATTCTTTCATTTCAAATTTTAATTTTATTTGAAATTAGTGTTCAAGGAAGTTTTTTGTGTGACCTTCAACGAATTTAAAGAATATAAGTATGCTTATTATTCATTACTTTTTATGTCTGTTTTTTACAAATAAATACATTAGCGTTAAAGTAAAAATTATTTATTATCAATATCATATTATTTTGAATTCAATAATACCATTTCTTTCAGATATAACAGATTTTTAAAATGTGTAATTTTTACCGATGAATATTCTTTATTAGTACCATGTTATTTTGTTTGACCAATCAGGATACCTGAAATCCCATTTGTCTCAAAACTACAGCTTATTACGCAATCCAAATATAAACAAGCTGAAAGCCGGTTTGAATGTAAAGTTTGCTTTGTTCGTATGAAAATTTTTTTAGCAGTCTTATTTTAAAATGTTTTTATATTAATATCACTTAGTGTTAATAATGTAAAATTAATTGAATAATAAATAAAATATTGTTTTGCAAACTATTTTCGACACGTGCTTTTCTGAATTCAATAGTTGTATTATTTATGTATGTATTTATACTAAATAATTTCTAACAATTTGATGATGTAAAATTTAACATTTTATAAATATTGCTTGTCGTACGTTGATAGTCTTCCTGTTGTAATTGATATTTCTATAAAAAATTTATTAGTAAATTTTAAATAAAAGAATTGCAATGATTTATGATTTTCTTTGCAAAATTCCATTTTTATATTTGTTTCATATTAGCTTCAGGTGCTTAAAATTATACAAATTTTACTCGGAATTGATATTTATTTGCTATTAATTGTTTTTAACATTTTTATTCTAATAATGTATATGTTCTAATTTAATCTTTTAATGCAGTCATTTTCCTGAAAAATGTTGAGTTTAAAGACTATTTCGAGCTTTGGTTTTAAAACTACAACCATCCTCATGCAGGGGTTCAGGAAGTAAGATAATAATTTTTTAGTTTAGAATATGTATCAGTTATATTCCTTTTAATTTAACTTTCTAAAATATTAAATGATTTACTTGTTAATGCCTTTATTTTCTTTTTTTATGGAAATTGAATAAATCTAAATATTTCTTATATCTTCTCATTCAAAAGTCTCTCTTTTTTTTCTTCTTTTGTTTGAAAAATACAAAGTAAATTTTTATATCACAAAAAATCATTTATATATGTGTGCATATATTTTGAACTTATTTTTTATTAAATATCAAGACAAATGTAATTTTTATTTGTTACGGTAAGTTCATAAAGATTTTAAAAGTAAATGGAGAAAAGAAATATTTCTTAACCATTTATTTTTTATTAATATTTCACAGTTTAGTATTATTAAAATTAATACTGAAAGAATTAATTTGTGATATCTATTTAAAAAAAAAAAAAATGTTAATGGCACTAAGTTTGTTCACTATGTGTGAGAATTTAATATAAAATTATTTTAGTTTTATTTTATTTAAAATATTTATCAATTTATGTGCTATTTAATTCTTTTTAGCTCTTCTACTTCATCTGGAGAAGTTGTCAAAGGAGTTATTGCAAAGAAAATTCCATCTTTTGTTAAGTTGCAGAAAGATAAAATGTATTCTTGGTGCTCTTGTGGACTCAGTAAAAAACAGGTCAGCCTTTCAGTTGTAATCAGCCATCCTTTAAAAAAAAAAAGATATGAAAAATGAATTTGTAACATTTTATAGAAATTAATTTTATGCTTGTGCTATTTTCACCATTACAAACTTTATTGAGAGAAATCACTCATTTAAATTTTTATTTAGTTTCTTTTTTAATTAACATTATATTTTTATGTGAAAATTGATTTTTTTTTTTTTTTTTTTTTGTGTAAAAGTTATATAAATTTGTTTATTTTCATTTATAAAACATGCAGCACATTTTGATTTTTAAAAAAATCATTAGTTAATGATCAAAATATTAATGAAATATTAAAATGTATGAAAATTAAGTTGAATAAACTTTTTCATGTTTTAAAATTTATATTTATCAAACAAGACTAATTTAAATGATGTGTACATGTATTTTTAAAATTTTATATTTATGAGATCATCAAATCTAATAATTTCTAATTGCTGAATTTGTTTCTAATGATATCATTTGAAAAATTTATTTATAACTCAAATGATAATTGTTTAATTAATTTACTTTAACAGATGCTATTATAATTAGTAAAACTTCTAGTTGTATGTGTGAGATATTGCAAGCATTATATATATATATATAAAATGTTTGATACATTTTATTGCTATAGCTTACTTATTTATTATTATTATTCCTTATCCTTATTGTGACTTCACAAGAAATTGTCAGTAAATGATGTGAAGCAGCTGGCAAACCTAGCCATTGCCACTTATAGTTCTCCCACAGGAGAATTCTTAGTATTCATTTTGTAGCCAGTTAAAATATGGGCTTTAAAAATCAGGAAGTATCGAAAATTAAAATGTTTTTATTTTCATGCGTAAATTATGTACAAAAACAAAAGATAAAATTAAATTGATCATTTATAATGTTTGTAGTATATAGTTTTAATTGTGCAATTAAGGACTATGAAGCATATATAATATTACATTGCATTACCTTTTAAAAGAGCTAAATTTTATTTAAGTATAAAACATTAGAAAACTTTGTTTATACCTATCAAATTTCAAAATGTATAATCCTGTAGTATTTGTAAAAAAGAACTAAAATTTCAATCTAAATTTTTTCTTTATTAAATAAAGACAACTATTTAGATATATCTTATTATATTACATTTGAAGATATATTTTAGGATTTGATATATTTTTACATAAAAAAATTATGAACAACAAATTTAAGATTTTTTTGAAATGAAATATAAATTTTATGACCTCATTAGTAAGGTAAACATTTAAAACTAAAAATAGGCATATGTGCCCAAGGCCTAATTATATATTGGACTCATTTTAGTTTACATTTATATCAATATATATATACAGAAACATTTTTTAAAAAAAAATTAAATTGAGCATTCATAAATTATTTCAAAATGTATAAGGTCTTTTCTTTCTCGATTTTTGCAGCCTTTCTGTGATGGTTCTCATAAGAACGATCCTCAAAAATTGCAGCCTCTCCGTTTCAAAGTTGAAAAAGATGGCATAGTGCTCTTATGTCGATGCAAGCAAACCAATAATAGGCCTTATTGTGATCTCACTCATGTGAAGACTTGTAAGTCCTTTTTTTCCCATATGATTGTTTTTATTATTTAATTTTATCTTTTAAAAGATATTAAATCAAATTAGGTTTAAAATCTTATAAATTCTTAATTTAAATAAATTTCCTCAAATTTTTTAAGTTTTGCGTTTTTACCTAATAGAAAATTTAAATCATAGAACCCCTTTTCCCATGTACACACAAAAAAAAAATTACCCTAGTTAAATTTATACAAGCTATAAATATTTATCCGAGATCTTAATGTGTTAAATTTCTTTGTTAATTATAAATTGGAGTGGTTACATCAAGGTTGTGTCTGTAGTGATGTCTTTACCTACTTAAGGCATATGGGAAATAATTTAAGAAAATAATAAGCAAATGTAGTCTATTATAACTATAAATTTTATAAAAAGACTGATTCAATTTTACATTTAACTATCAGTAGAGGAAAAAAGTGTAATAAAAAAAATTAGCCAAAACTAAATTGAAGAATTAGAAATAGTTCCTATAAAAAATTGAATAAAGAAAATAATATTACTTTATTTAAATAAATACTTAAAGGGAAATTTGAAATTATATATTATTGAATATAAATTAAAAGATCAAAAGAATTCATCTTTAAATAATAAGATAATTCCTTTTTCAAACTTGATTATTATTTTAATGGTTTCTATAAAGTTATAAATATTAATTATAAATAATTTTTAATTATGTCAATCTTTTTAACATCTATTAAGTTCATATTAGGCTTATTAGTAATAATACAAATTTAATGTTTCTTAAATATTCAAAATTCTTGTTACAGATCATTTATAATGAAAAGATTTAAAAAAACTGAAATTAATAAATAATACATAGTTATTACTATTAAAAACTTATTAATAATTTTTAATATCTATTATTATAATTAATGACTTAGTATGCTTATTTCATAGTAGAAGCATTACCATAAATATTATAAAGTAGGTTATTTTATTTTATTTTTACTTCTTAAAAACACATTAAATGGAGAAACTTTTTTTTTAGACAAAATATTTAAAGTGAAGAATCTGAAATAATTTAGGATCAAAGTAATCTCGATTACAAAAAAATTAAGCTTTAAAATATATAAATAGACTATCGCACAATATAAAAAAATATTTATACTTTTAAGTAATCAAAATTAACATGTATGCAGATTTAATTTTAATAAATAAGTTATTTAGATAATCATATTTATTTTGTCATAACTTTTATAAAACTTCACTTTTTTTTTTTCTTCTTGCAGTTATTCCTGAAGGATTAAGAAAGATGTTAAACATAAAGTTTTGATTCTTAAAATTATAAATTACTCTTGATTTCAGGAATGTTGTTTCTATAATTATGTATAGACTTGATTCTATTTGTTATAAATTTTGTGTTTCTTGCTGAGTATTGTACTTTAAAATGTAGCAGCTTGTATTGTTAAAATAATTTTTTGTTACAATTTAGTTGATTTTAAAATTTTATTTTTTTAGTCTTGGATTTGTTAATAAAATGATTTCATATTAAATACATATAAAATGTTCATTTTTTTTTTTTTTTTTTTTTGCCTCATTTTCAAGTTCAGTTCAATATTTTTGACTTAATTTTATTAATCACTAAATTAAGTGAGTTCAGTATTATCTAAAGTACACTACAACTAATTGATTACATCTTGCAGTTTTTAACCAAGCAATTCACTGATAAGCGATTACTGATTGATAATGTCTAGTATCAGAGATAAGCAAAATAATAATAATCAATAAAATAATACAATTAATTTAATATTAATTTGAATTTTATTAATTTGAATTTTAATTTATCATATTCGAACATGCTTGATGGACAAATACATATGGAAATATACCAATATTCTATAACCCAAGAAATTTATGAAACAATTGCTCAGAGTGCTACAAAAACTATTAAATTCAATAGTGACAGGAATATACCAAAATTTATTAACTTTAGAACTATAAGCAATTTTTCAAATACTACAAGAAGTGCTACGAAATTCTGACAGAAAAGTCTGTTAAGTGATTGTTAAATTAATTTTTATAAATATAAGCTGTTATATTAATTTTCATGAATTTTATTATATAAATATAAACTTTCACACAGTTTTGAGAAAATTTAAACAATCTGTTCATTTTAAATTGTCTAGCTGTCAAAATACAAACTATAGAATATATAATTTAATATTGAGAAATTAGGGGCTTGAATGGTCCAGTGGCTAGCGTTCGGTACTACAGGTTTCGGGTTCGAGTCCCATGGAGTGGTGGAGTGGTTCAGAATTAGTGGTAGTAATGGTTCGTGGTTCGGAATCCACTTTAAATCCGTAGGTCCCGATCTAATATGATCATAGTGCGTTGCGTATTGTTACTCCGCGTCTGTAGCTTATGTTCAAGCTACACGCACCCCCTGAGAGTAGTGCTAAGTGAGTAATGTTGATGCAGTGCTTGCCTTAAGGCATCCAATACAACTGTTTTGCCAGCTGCATTAGAACAATATACACTGAAGTGACAAAAGTCATGGGATAGCAATATGCAAATTTTCAGATGGCAGTAGCATCGCGTAGAACAGGTATAAATGCGTAGTGCTTTCGCAGAGCTTTCATTTCTGTTCAAGTTATTCATGTGAAGAGGTTTTGACGTGATGATGACCGCACGACGGGAATTAACAGACTTTGAACGCGGAATGTTAGTTGGAGCTAGACGCATGGGTCATGCCATTTCGGAAATCGTTAGGGGAATTCAACATTCCCAGATCCACTGTGTCAAGAGTGTGCCGAGAGTATGACATTTCAGGCATAACATCCCACCACGGACAGCGCAGTGGTCGACCGCCTGCACTTAACGACCGAGACCGGCGACGTCTGCAAAGAGTCGTAAATTCTAACAGACAAGCAATACTGCGTCAAAGAAATCAATGTGGGACGTACAAGGGACTTGTCTGTTAGAACTGTGCGGTGAAATTTGGCTTTCTTGGGCTATTCCAGCAGAAGACCGACTCGAGTGCCTTTACTGACAGAACGACATCGCTTGCAGCGACTCTCGTGGGCACGTGAGCATATTGGTTGGTCCCTAGATGAATGGAAAACCGTGGCCTGGTCCGATGAGTCACGATTTCAGTTGGTAAGAGCTGATGGTAGGGTTCGAGTGTGGCGCAGACCGCACGAAGCCATGGACCCAAACTGTCAGCAAGGCACTGTTCAAGCTGGTGGTGGCTCCGTAATGGTGTGGGCTGTTTTTTCATGGAATGGACTTGGTACTCTGGTGCGACTGGACCGAACATTGACTGGAAATGCTACTCAAAAATTCTGTTCAGCTACTTGGAGATCACTTGCAGCCATTCATGGACTTCATGTACCCAAACAACGATGGGATTTTTATGGATGACAATGCGCCATGTCACCGGGCCACATCTGTTCGCGATTGGTTTGAAGAACATTCTGGACAATTCCAACGAATGATCTGGCCACCTAGATCGCCCGACATGAATCCCATCGAGCATTTATGGGACATCATCGAGAGGTCTGTTCGTGCCCAAAATCCTGCACCATCAACGCTTTCACAATTATGGACGTCTATCGAGACAGCATGGCTCAATATTCCTGCAGAAGACTTCCAACGACTTGTTGAGTCCATGCCACGTCGAGTTGCTGCACTTCGCCGGGCGAAAGGAGGGCCGACACGATATTAAGAGGTATCCCATGACTTTTGTCACTTCAGTGTATATATATATATATATATTAAAAAATTTATAAATTTAGTTTTTTTTAAATCTGTTTCTCATGTTGTTTGAGGAGAATCTGTTTTAAATAATAACTATACTCTTGCTTGCTTGTTTGTTTTTTATTTTCTAGCTTCATTTTTTTTTTTTTTTTTTTTTTTTTTTTTTTTTTGTGACATGACAAACTTTATACCACTACAACATGTATATGCATGATAAAAAGATGAGTTGTTGGGTGTTGAAATTAAATTAAATTGTAAAATAGGCGATGTAGTACCTTAATTCACTTCACCAATTGCACTATGTTCAAGTTGGCTCACATTTATATTACACAAACTTAAAATAAAGAAAATATTTGTTCAGACCTAATCTAATTAAAAAAAAAAAAAAATTATACCTCAGTCTCTAACTTTTAATTAAGCAATTAATGAACTTATAATTTTCCTCCAAAATAATCCTTATGCTTTTACCAACTAAGATATTGTATGTGCATTTCATGTTAAAAAATTAAACAAGAAAAAAAGGACTGTGTGAACTTAAGATATATTTTGATATTGTTTTGAATTGAAATGGGTTTTAAAGGTCGGGAAAAACTTTTTTGTTTAAAATAAGCAATATTAATTTTATCATTGACATTAAAAAGAATAAAAGTTTAAATTTCAAAATATAATAAAATATATGATTAAATCATATGCAGTGTATAATTTTAATGTTTTAGTTTAATAGTTTATGTATGGTAAAAAATTTTGAGAAAAAAAAATCCTTCTTTTAGTGCATTTTGCAATAATCATCTATGTGCCTTACCTTATTTTGTTTTGTGATTTTTATGATTATCTTAATATGAATATGAATAAGACAAATAATAAGTTGAGAAATTAAAATTTGTGTACATAAAATACCATTCAAGATTTTGCAATTTTCATATATTAATCATGTTTTGAGATAGGGGCTACAGTTTTCTTCACATTCAAATATTCATTATTTTTACAAACATAATATTATTGTTTTTCTTTTAACTTAGTCTATTCGCAATATTCCTCTTCCTAAGCGCCCCAGAACTGTTGTGAATATAAGTCTTTGCAACTTTTATAAAATTAATAACATATCAGCACTTATTCTACTCATACAGAAGTTTCTTCCTACTCCTCTTCTGAAGGGGGCAGTTCCTTTTAACAAATTATTTTATAGATTTCTACTTTTTACTACTTGTTTATTTCAAGGAAAAATTAGTCAAATAATAAGAAAAAATTATGTATTCTTTTCATGTATACTTAACATGCTTATAAGTGTTTTACATTGCTATTTGTTATATTTGATTATCATGGGTGAAAACCATCGTACATGATAGAAGTACAGCATTTTTGGTGCCAAGATACTTTATAAATTGCTGTAAGCAATTAAGTATCTGTTTTTACTGTATAAATATATTGTTATGGGAAGATTTTTTTGACATCTGTAAAAAGGAAAAAAATAAAGTTGTTTAAAATACTGAATAATGTATTTAAGCATCAAAATTGTAAAACTAGACTTGCAATATTAATATGAAATAATGAAATTAGTACTCTGCTGGACATTCAAAATATGACATTGTAAAGGAAGTGTCTTATAGCTTTCAAATCTCCATCATGTGTGAGTCATAGAAGGACCAGCAAATGACCATCACAGTAGCATTTAGTAAATTTTAAATAATCCTCGTAAGTAGTTTAGAAAGAGGAAAAAAATATTTTTCCTTGTTGTTTTGCAATGAAAGCTTAAATATGGTATTTTAAATAAAATTACAGTTATGCGAGCACATGTCTTAAGTTTGACTGAGGAAGAATTTGTTATGAAGATAATCCATTACCTTTCCTTAATGGTACTCGCATCAAGCCACAATTCTGGGCATATGAAAGCTGTGGCTGCAAGAGAGACAAACTTACGTGAAAGTCAGTGGAACCTTGCTAATGCCATTGAACGAGACAGCAGATATTTTGTAGTTTATTACGAATTATAGTACAGCATCAAGAATTCTAATTTAAGAAATAGGATTTGTTAGCACACACCAGTGGAAAATGTTTTCTTACAAAGTATCCAAATGCAGGCGACATGAACTTTGACTTAATACTTCAAGCGACTGCACAAGTGTGTTCGACACATGAACAAGCTAATCTCGTCGTAAACGAATTTTATTGTTGTCTACAGTATCCTAATGATCTCATCCAAGTCTGGTATCAACACATAAACTGTATGGCTCTTACATGCATCGCCATATTACTTATATTATAGGACGCAAACGGATTCAACACAATCACCCATCTAGTATTAATTGCAGGTACCACAACAGTCACCCGTATGTTTATGAAGTTTTTGGAGCTTGCCCTCGCTTATCTTCAAGACCTTTGTGAAGTACATTTTTAACATTAAAATACAAGACCACATATGGCGACTAATGCTCAAAAATTTTTCTATTTCCTCCAGGTTTCATTGTCTTCTGGGGCCTGTGTTTCATCAGATTTAACACTCATTGAACAATGTCTGGCTTATGATCGACCTATACGGTTGCAAAACATTAATTTAAATGCCTTGTGAAAGCATCGTGGTAGTGACAGATGCCAATCACAAGTTTAAAAGCTTTTTCATTCAATGCCTGGAGGTGAAGCAGGGATTATTGCTGTCCTTGTCTATTCTTTTACACAAAATATTCATTTTATCGCTTTTCGCGAGTGGAGCTGAGATTTCATCTTGTGTTCATATTATTTGATAAAGAAGGCTTTGATAGTTATTCTTCTTGATGGCTTTGTATTTTAAAGTGATAGAAAAAAATCTTTATCTAAAATAAATAAATATCTTAATGATAAATTAAATGCATTTTATATATTAAATCCATCTAATTTGAAAATAAAGCTACAATCTAACAAAGCTTGATCAAGCTACACATTTTTAGTAAAATGCAAAACGTTGCCAAAAATTGTTCAAACAAATTAATAAAACAGATTAACATCAACAACAACACATTTTGGTAGCTACGCTTCAGGAAGGAGTATTTGAAACAAGTATTTGTTTATCTTTGATAAAAAAGCAATGATAAAATCAGTTCAATTTTAAGCTTGCATACAGATACTTCCTTTCTCCGTTGTCGTGATCCAGTCTCTCGCAGATGGAATGTGTTCATCACGCCATTCCATGGCTGAGGGTAGACATGCGAACGCAACGGTAAAAGTCACGATATATTAGTGCATAGATTTCACAGTTGTATGACCGAATAATACTTATTTACATTTCGTTATTAAACTAGTACAAAAAGAAATTTACATAAGTATTTTTTTCCTAAAGATTCCCACCTAAAGTAACTAAGCATGCTTTAGGGAAAACGCAAAGAGCCGCGATTTGGGCATCCCTATAATAAAATATCAAAGATAAAAAGGATAGAAATTAAAACACCATGATTCATTGTAATCTTAAAGAGCTCAATTTCAAAAAGTAGGCCTTAAATGTATGAATAATTTAAAGTTGTCCTTTTAATATGGTTTGATTTGTCATTTTTTTTTTTTGCACACGAGGGCTAATTAGACCGGAACTCACGGTTTAAATTGGATTTCTAACTACTACACAATCATCTATGGTACTGGCAGGATTCGAACCCTTAAACTTGCGGTATAGAGCGTTAGCTACTCGACCATCAGACCCCAATCTTTTTAATAAGACTAAATATGCAATCTTTCTTAAGATATAGTGTTGTGGGTACGGGTCACACGTTCGGGCACCTGATTGTAACTAGGTGTGGTTGGATTGAGATACTTGAGGCATAGGTTGGAGACCTCACAACTTTATTCACAAACGCCAGACACGCAATTAGAGAATACAATATTTAACACATTTAAATACAGATAATTATAGATTCGTGGAAGGACTCCACTTCTAAAACGAAAACTCGGATACACGCAAGGTGTGCGAAATATACTCTAGGTGAGAGTCTGTAGGCGAACTAATGCACTAAATATATTTCCTCTCAGGATGAGAACCTATAAACTAAACGTTTCTCAGCAGGTTGTGCTATACTTCCTCTCGGGTTAGAGTCTTGAAGTCGACTGACCATTTTCCTGAACGCCACAGGGGCGCTCTTGCCATGTGTAGGAAGAAGCACAGTTACTAAGGTAACCAGTACTTAAAAAAATTATCTTATTCTTCAAAAATATGAAACAGATAAAATGAAAATTCGATAATAAGTTAGAGTAATAGCTACTAGAATACAATAATTTAGCTTTGAAATGTCGAAATAATGATGATTTTATTCTGTAATCATAAAAAACCGACATTGACCTTTTAAAAAGCATCAAATTTTTATAGCATGTCATACTGTGAAATTCGTAAGCAGAATCCAGTTCCTGTTATTTTTATCTGCATTGATGCATTGGACCATAACTCTGACCAGAATAAAGCTAATTGATTTCTGAAGTTGATCCCACTGACATATTCTTCTTTTATTTTAATTAGTGGAGCAATTCTTCCTGAGTGAAATAGAGCTTCAAAAATTTTCGTTTATAATTATAAATTTTATAAAACCAATAATAATGGTAATAAAAACAATTCATTATTACTATGGATGATTTAATAATATAAAGCAACATTATACTTATAAACAACAACAAAATTTAATGAACAGAGGAATTTTAAAAAAAAAAATAATGTTACTAGGAATTTGCCGATTTTTATTTTAGTTTTATGAGGAGGTTTTATAGACCATTTTCTAAGAACGAATCTAATTGTCAGAAAGAGACGTGACTGTAGGTATATAATAATATGTAAATAAAGATCTCAGTTTTTTTTTAACTAACATACGAATTTTCTTTTATATTAATTCAATACTCAAATCACTCTTCACTAATAGACCATTAAGCCTACATACAGAGGACTCATGTTCGAGACCTTTCATGGTTTGCATTGTAATTACTGCTTTCAAAAGTGAAGAGACTAAGTGAAGAATATGGTATCATATATGAGCGTTTCATGTGAGCAACCAGGCTTCCTTATAGGAATTTTTCTTTTTCTCTGTAATAGTGTAAGGTAACCATAAATAAATGACATTTAAAAGGTTATATTTTCAAAACTATTAAAAAATCAGTAATTCATGAAAAGTATTCCAAGCTTTTTTTTTTTTTTTTTTTTTTTTAATATTGCACATCTTTTTTCAACATCGTGCAATTATAACATTATAGCCTTGAAAACAGATTTACCAAATATGAATGATTTTTGGGCCATATCACCAAAAAATGAGTATAGGACTTTTTTTTTTTTTTTTTTTTTTTTAATGAAACGATAACTGGTAGTAGTTTTAGGTTGTATTGCAAATATGTTGGAAATATGCCTGGTCTGTTTGCAAATATGTCTGGAGGCAAATATCCTTCCACAATTGCGTGAAGACAGTACGAATTTTGTGTTTTAACAAGATGGAGCTTTATTCCATTTGGCTTAAAAATATTCGTAGTTGCTTAAAATTAGGAATGGTGCTGCGAGTGATGGTGATTATTCTCTTTTCACAAGATCCTCTGATCATAAACCATGTTTTTCCTTTTTTTATGGTGACATAAAGATCTTGTTTAGAAATCATTATTGCCAAAAACAATGGACTTAAGTAATGCTTCAGTCCTTCATTAATAACCTTTTACAGTGTAAGACTGTAGAACAGGCTTCATTACAGACTACATATTTGTCGGGTTACGAAAGGTTCACACATCGAAGACTTGTAGCTGAGAAAAAACGCCCACTTGGAATACTCTTTTATTATTTATTACTAATTGTATCTTGTGTTACAGTTTTGAAAATACAAATTTTTAAAATGCGGTCACTCATTTATGCTAATCTTGTAGTATTTCAGCGATTATTAAAATGGCGATGCTTATAAAGCAATTTTCATTTCAAAATTGATTTCGTTAACTATTAATTGGTGATAAAGAATTGCTCCATTCTTTCCATTCAAACTCATTCTGTCCTCACCCCCTTCCATTTTCTTCTTCTTTTGTGTTTGTGTGTAGGATTCCTGTGGAGATGGGGTCGGAAGAGTTTCCAGTCCGTTCCATTTCAACCTCTTCTTTCTTCGGGAAATTTAGAGCGGATCGGAACCGGTCCCACCTGAGGAGGTGGAAAGCATCGCGCTGCGGCCTTCCACTCGCCTGTTGCCGAGCGGACAGGATAAAGGTAGCTCCACCGATCTGAGTTTTAACATTGCGAATATTCTGAGACTACTACCACTCTCCAGAAATGTTGGTGGGACTTGTTTTTGGTGGATCCTGGCTTTGAGCGGATCCAGGGGTGAGATGATGATGTGTATGATATAGGAGTCGGCATTGCGGATGTAACGGGTCCGGCTGCGGATATCAATATGGTGAGGTATAAATACAAAGGATTCTTTGTTTTCATTCTGCTGAATAATGAATCATTAAATTATTGTAAAAAACCAATAAATTATGTAATTGTTTTCTATAAAATATTTTAAAAAAAATACTTCGTATTCATTCTGCTGAGTAATAAATTATTAAATTCTCGGAGAAAAACTAAGCCATATAATTGTTTTCTATAAAAAAAATACTTAAAAAATACTTTGTTTTACAAATTAAGGAAATTTTTATATTTCAACTAGTATATTTGATTGTAATCATTGATTTTATGAATATTTAATGAAAAGTAATTCAACTATAAAAATTCCTGTTGAATATTCTTAAAATAAAATATTTTGATAGATCCAGGACATTAGCTTATTTATTTATTTATTTTATAAAAAATTGAAATATTGACATAGTGCCTGAATTTAAACTAATTAAATATTTTCTGTGGAATTTTTTTTTTTTTTTTTTTTTCATTTAATATTTGATGCAGTTAGAAAATTATAGTTTAAAAAAGCAAATGCAATAATAAATGAATAAAAAAAAAAAAAAGCTTTATATCGTTATTTAAAAAATATGCATTAAGGAGAAATAAAAAATATTTTTTTATCTGAAGCTTTTAAAAGATTGAATCAGTAAATGGAAATTAAAATTATAAAAATAAAACAGGATTTTTTTTTTTTTTTTTTTATATTAGCTGACATAATTTTGAAAATAAATATGTGATGACATATATTTTGGTTATTAAATAAGTATAAATAGTGTTTGTTTACCCTTTTATATAGATTTTAAATGTTGTTGTTATTACCTATGGCTTTATTGGAACTCAATCCATACAAATTTGGCCACGTGGAAACAAACCGTGGAAACAAAAAAAACATATAAACAAATCAAAATCACGAAGTAAAAAGGCCTGACATTCTTAACAAAAATGACCAAAAGGCTTTAAATTTATATTTGCATGTTTAACATCGTTCTCAAAAGTTTTATAGCATACATATGAATCTAATATAATGTTTAAGAACTATGATAAAATTTTAAGCAACGAAGATCATATTATACATTTCTAAACCTTTCTAAATACAACTTATATTATGTGAGAAATAGCGTCAATGCACTGATATTGGGTTGTGAGAAAATTTTATTCAAGGATTTCTTAGAATCATTGCAATGATGTATGGGATCTTCAAACATACTAAATATTTATACTAATCTCAAGTATTCACATTAATATTGAACAGACTAAATCATTGCAAAGTATGTTATTTAAGTGGGGAAAAACCCACTACGCTTATAAAAAAAAGAATTGTTGTTGTTGTGACTAATCCTCAGTGTCCGGCAGCGTGGGATTGACATCTCATGAGTAGTCTACTCACGGATGGAGGGAAAGGTGGAGCTTCTGTTGTGATGAAGCACCTTGCAGGTAGAATTCTGAACTTGGCTCTGATTCGCTGAAGAGGAAGGCAGTGCCTTCGGGGGACTTTTCTAAAAGTGCCACTACTAAATAATCCTAGTAACTTACTAACTACTAGTAACACTATGAACTACCCCTAAAAGTGCTACTACTAATCCTAGTAACTTACTAACTACTAGTAACACTATGAACTACCCTAAAAAGTTACTACTAACTAATCTAGTAACCTACCTTTAACTACTAGTAACACTATGAGACTACTAAAAGTGCTACTACTAAATAATCCTAGTAACCTACTAACTACTAGTAACACTATGAACTACCCCTAAAGTGCTACTACTAACTAATCCTAGTAACCTACTAACTACTAGTAACACTATGAACTGCCCCCTAAAAAGTTAACTACTACTAACTAATCCTAGTAACCTACTAACTACTAGTAACACTATGAACTACTAAAGTGCTACTACTACTAATCCTAGTAACCTACTAACCACTAGTAACACTATGAACTACTAAAAGTGCTACTACTAAATAATCCTAGTAACCTACTAACTACTAGTAACACTATGAACTACTAAAAAGTGCTACTACTAACTAATCCCTAACTACTAGTAACACTATGAACTACCCCTAAAAGTGCTACTACTAACTAACCTAGTAACCTACTAACTAAGTAACAATGAACTACCCTAAAAGTGCTACTACTAACTAATCCTAGTAACCTACTAACTACTAGTAACACACTACCCCCTAAAAGTGCTACTACTAACTAACTAGTGCTACTACTAACTAATCCTAGTAACCTACTAACTACTAGTAACACTATTTGCTACTACTAACTAATCCGTAACCTACTAACTTTGAAACTACTATTTCGTATCGTATGGGAGAAAACCCGGAAAACCCTCAGTAGTCCGACTAACGAAGCAAGATGCTGAACTTCATAAACCATTGAGTCTCCACATTTTTGAAACAGTGTCTACAAAATGCCCCTAGCGGATTGAGGGCCTCAGCCCTAATGCTCACCAGCGGTGCATTGTCACTGAGCCACTAGTCAGGCATAAAAGAATTTCTGAATTAATTAAAGAAATAACGACATTGAAATGCAATGAAATTTTGATGAATTTGTGAAACAATTTTATATTTTATAAACATATTTATAAATGGAAGTCATTTTAGCGATATTGAATGCTATGAAATATTAAAAAACAAGCTTTCATAAAATGTCTGTTATAATACGAATGCTGCAACGAACATTTACATTGAAAATCAAAAGTTACTTTAAAGTATTTATGAATCAGAAGCAAAATCATTGATCCGAAATAATTCGATAAATAAGATAAGTAACTAAATTAGATCAACTGTAAGCAAAAAATTAAAATATCCGTGATGCAATAGTTAGTCTGATTTTACTTTATTATTGAATTTTAGTGTTATGTTCCATTAAAAATATCCAATTTTTCAAAATATATGCTTAAATATGAAAACAAAGCAGTAAATACATAAAAATCCAGCTTAAAGTCGGTCATGATCAAAACAAAAATCATCCACAAAACCGGTTGATCATTACTAAATAATTGAAATCAATATTATGAAATATGCAATTATTGCTTTTCGCAATGCAACATATTGGAATAAAAAGCAGTTTTTGAATTTTCTGATAGTATTTTATTGTACAAATTACTTATATTTATAATAGTAAGGAAAGTATTTAAATGAACAAATTTTGAAATGTGTATAAGACAAGGAAATGAATTTTTTATTTTATTTTTTTTTTTTTATTTAATACCAAAGTCTTTGTACTACTCAATGAAGGTTTAGATTTTTAGATTCGATTTTCAATTTTATAACATATAGATTTGATAAGTAGGTTTTTATAACGTCTTAACTGTGCTGTAGAATACCTATATTTTGTACTCCAGCTTTTACATGAAAATGTTTGTATTTAATGATAATCAGTATGAGTATATGGGGTGTATATATACGCTAATGATATATAAATAGGTAAATAAAAATAAGTTAAAGTCTAACAAATAACCATTCATATTTGTAAAACATATAGAAATCAGTAAGAATATGTAAAAAAATTGGTTGATTCCGCTAGCAAAATATTGCTCAGTTCGAAGAAAAAAAAAAAACTTGAAAAACTATTATTATATTTTTAAATTATTAAAGTGAAATTTGATAAATTTATGAATTAATTTTAATTTGGAAGCAAATAAAATTGCAACTACTAATAACAGAAAAAAGTTCACTTTTAAAAATTTGTGTTCCTTTTATTTCAAATGTACAATATTTAATAGGAAAATATTTTGAAATTCGCCTTATGCACCATAAGAATCAAAATTTGCATCTGTGACAGTACACTGTGAAACTAGCAAAACTAATGTAGATGGCAATATAATAGCTTATGATGTTTCAAGATTGAGCAAAAGTTAGACAGTACTTGCAATTTTTGACTGACTTTTTCTACATGTAAATGCACTGTATCGGCCATCAAAATCAATAAGCCTGTTATTCAAATTGAAATATTTTATTTAAACTAAGTATTAATAATGTACTAGATATTACCATGTATTTATAATTGATTGATCATTAAAATATTAAGGATAATAGATTAATAGCGATAATGGCGAAGTTGATTAATTGACGGTGAATTAAAACTTGATTATTGGTTAAAATTGACTGATGAATATGGATTTTATTACTGGGATTTTTAAAAAATCCCTTAGAACATTTTTGGGATAATCAGTATAACATTAACTTTTAGGATTATCGATATCGGATGAGTTACTTTTTAGGACTTATCTTACCTTTAGAAATTGATGTTTAGATGAAATTGATGCTGAGTAATCATTTATTTGATGCAGCAGTAGCAGCCAAACTGGTCCTTGTGATATTATACAATACTTATCTATCCATTTTAGATCTTTTCAAAATAGTTAATGGCATGCGTTCTAAAAAACATGCTTTGCAGTCATCAAGTTGTCTATGAAAAGTTTAAGTTTAGTACGTGTAGCAGAGTAGGTTTCTTTGAGCATAACACAAACGTATATAAATTACTTTACGAAAGAGTTCAGGAAGGCATTTTCTATATAGGAGCAATGTTATTTTATTGAAATAGTCCTTTAGCTAAAATTATCAGTAAAGTTCATGGTGCAAATGCTGACTGTAAAAGGCTTCATGTTGATTAAAAATATTCATCAACCAGGCAATATTTGGTTAGAAAGCAATTATTTCACCTCATTAGATAATGCTGACATTGTTATCAAACGGCAGGCACTTTGATCAAAGTCATTCATCAGAATAATATTAGAAATTTAACAGATTCAGCTTTACTCCCCGATGCAATACTAGATGGGTTTATGGATGGAATACGAGATGGGATGGGTTATTCTGTTTTCATATTGTGACACCTCAACTTTGAACAAACATTTCCAAAATCGGCATTTGGTGTGAGGAAATTTTCTATCTGGAGCCTAATGGAGCATTCCGGCTTGCAAGTTTGATATGCTTATCTACAGCATAGATAAGGAAGCCTTTGTCCTGATATCGCATGTTGGCTTTTGTTTCGTAAATCCCAAGCAGCTATCAAATAAACCTGTCAACACTACATTGGAGCTACACCAAATATCCATTACACAATACCAAAATATTGCTTATTTAGCAATATTGATAGGAATTTTCACGAATTTTAAATTGCCATTAACTGTCATATAATCATTAGAAAATTTCAACTCTCAATATTTCTAGAAAATTATTTGCAATTTATAAACTGAAGGAAGACTTAAAGCTTCTAAGTGCACTGCGCATTTGGGTTTCTGAATGAAAGAAGTTCTGTTCAAGAATTCATATTATAAATCAGTTAGCCAGAAAGTCCTTCCGTTGGGTCTAGGTGAATGAAATGCTTTTATCCCAAAAGATGTGGTATAAAGATGTGCATATCTAAAGTTGTTCGTTATAAATTGTGGGCTCCTATTTGTGTCAGGAGTATGGCGGCCCCTCTCCCTTGGTGCATTCTGGGTAATGCCGAATCTTCTCTTATGACTGCTTCTCATATCTGTCATTCCAATTTCTAATGACCTTTAGCCAATCATGAAAAAAAGACGTTGTCATTTTTATATTTATGCAATAATATAAGGAATTTTGTTATTATATTTGTGATTAATTTTTAAATCACTTTGATTAATTTATCGTGAAGAAGTTTATTAATATATCATTTTCGGAAAAAAAGTGATTACTTTATTGTTAAAAATTGCTTATGAAGAATTAATTAAAAACGAACACGAAATTAATGAATCCCTTTTAATAATCACTATTATTGTTTCATATGGAGAAATAATAAATGTTTTCTTTACTTTACAACATAATATATCATCTTCAGCGCAACAGCCCCATGGTGGGCCAAAGCCGTCTGCCTATTGACGAATTCCGACACAAGGGATGTCTTCTTTTTAAGGGGTAGGATAGTCAGCCCTATGCCCCTAACGCTCTACAGTCATATTAGACCGGGATCTACATAATATATAATAATAATTAATTTTTTTCAAAATATTAATAATAAATATTCTTGATAGAAAAAAAATAATAAATTTGGTTTTATTAAAAAATCAAAATTAAGTTTCTTCCACTTATTTTTGGGAAATTTTGGGAATTAAGTACAAATACCATAAATTCTTTATCAATAAACTAGGAAAACAATTACTGGTAGAAAACTCTCATATTATTCTCTATTTTCGAATTTTTTTTAGAAATTATACCAAATTTTCTTTTTCTTTTCGTTGTTTTTAAGAATGGGTTGAAAGTCATCATGAAAAGGAAGGCACAATTTCTTGAAAATTTCTTTTTCCAATCTTGTTTATTATTGCTGTTATTTCAAATTGCAAATGCCATTAATTAATCGAGAATTGAATGAATTGAATAAGTTAAAAATAATAAGATGGATCAAAGCGGATTTATGAAAAAAGAAATTATAACTAATTGATACATATTTTAATTTATTTAGCTTTTTCAATGATTTAAATAATTTCGTTGTAAAATTAATAAAGACTAGTTGAAATTTATTCAATTTTACAGAAAAATAAACATTAACTATAATTGGTTATAAATACATAAGTTTGATTTAACAAATTGCAGCAAAGCAATAAAATATGCTCTATACCTTTTTAATATGTATCAAATATGCATCTATAACATTTAATTTTTTACTTTTGTAATTAATTAAATTTACTTTGGATAAAAAAAAAAATTATAAAGGAGACGTGACATTTCTACTTTCTTCGGAATAGAAATGTAAGAAACTAATTCACTGCATTTACATGAAGTTACCATTTTAATAATGATTCGTGTTTAAATTCTTCCCTTAGAGAACATGGCCAGAAATTTTTATCTTAATCTCCGGAAAGTAGCGCAAAACTTCTTCTTTTTTTTTTTAGCTATGTGCTTGTGCACTGGAACTAATATTTATGACCGTAGCTTTGACACGAAATCCAGACTGTTGCTGACTTCATTTGCTTGAATGCGCTGCTTGCTAGATATTTTGAGGGGTGTTTTTCCCATGGTTGATGTAGCAAATAGTTAGAGGAAGTCTCAAACTGAGGAAAATTCAACGGTGTTGCAAGACCGTAGGAATGAGTCCATTAGTTTGTATTGCGATTTCAAAAAATATCCTTTTGTGGAACTTTCTAATTCAGGGATGGTCTAGAGGTAGGCTGCGGGATGGGTTTGTCTCGTGACTTGGGCCCATTAAGTCTACTTCTTTCATAATCATAATGGCATGGAATTTAATAGGATGCTTTACTAGTTTACAGCATTTTGTAAATTTACAGTATTTAAATTCTACTAGTTTACAGCGTGTATGCTTTTTTTTTTTTTATAACGATGAATAAATCAAAATATTTTTTTCGTACTCTGGAGAGGGATAGGAGAGATAGGGGGAAATAAATTAGATTTAAACTCAAAATGAAGGAGATGAGGGATATTCCCTAACCACTTTTCTTGGAGAAATATTGAATATTGAACCAAATTACCCTTGGAACTTAAGATTTATTGAATTGGCAAACTCTACAGTTTCTTACAGAAAATCATCGACAAATTTAAACAATGCAGGCATAATACTACAGGGTTTAACTTTTTCACTAAGACATTACTTTATAATACTACGAATACAAACTCACTTATTGAAATAATACTAAAGCAATACTATAGAGGCATCTAAAAGTACAAAACAGCACAAAATATTTATAACATTCAAATTCAAATGATTGCAAATGATGCTGATGATTCAAATGATTATAGCAAAGACACACCACGCTACCGGCAAGCAGCAAGAAAATTCTGGTAGAGTGAATGGATTTAGCATTTAGCTAGAGATGTCACAATGAGAATGAGAATTATGCAAATTGCCTCAGGTCCGGTAGAAGACCAAATATTTTATTGAATTTTAAAAAGCAGCACGTCACTATATGTATATATATATATATATATATATATATTCTACGTACTATTAAACATACGCATTATCAAGTCCTGTATAGGTTCTCTTAAATTTTTTTCTGTAAAGATTAGGTATCCTCTCCGTTGCCTGGAAGGGTTGGGTGCACTCTCTACGTCTTTTCCCTTTTCTACAAGTCTCTATACATATCAAAACCAACCTCGCCGAAAGTCCTTGATGAAATTTTTTTCTGAAAGAATGATTGATTGACTTTGGTCTCTCTTTGTCCTGTTCCTTGTTTTACGTCTGTGGAAGGTCTGGCTGACTGAACCAACGTTTCTAAGAAAATGTCCTTGTAGTTTTTCTAAGGAATGTTCCCTCTTTCTTTTGTCTGCTACATAATTCTTATAGGAAAGCCCGATTCGGTCGACATAAAACCGACTTTTAGAGTTAACTAGCTTATTAATCACTCGGTACATAAAGCAGACTTTACATTGTACTGCCATTTATACTATAACTTCACAACGAATTTTCAGCTGTAAATGAAAAAAGACCTTCCTAAAAGACTCCTTAAGAAGAACTGGTTCACATTTGTAATTTATCTGAAAGAAAATTCCTGTGCAATCAGTGAACAATGAAAAGAGAACATGAATTAAATGATTTGAGGTTTGTAGTACAATGAAACTCTTTAGTTTAGGGCAGCACTTTTAATCTGATGTACGCTTACCACTGGTTGGGATTATGTGAAAATAATAGTAGTAATAGCAGGAAATTCAAAAAAAGTGATAGACTTAAATTTAATGATTTATTGATCATTAGCTGTCACTAGCCCTAGATATCATCAATAATATCATATGATTACACATCTGGTCCTCCTCTCTTTTAATGTTTTTGATTCCAGTGATTTTTCAAAAGAAATATTTTGAATCGCCTCAGAGCTTCTGGTATCGACATTTTTTAATTGACATTCGATCAAGGGGGCATTAAAATTCTTTAAGACCATGTTCTAAAACTTATCAAGAATTCTCAACTATCAAGTTCAGTTAATATGAATTTTCATCCTATGAGTGAAAATTACTATTATGCTATTTTTCTTGATGTTAAGCTGTTATTTTTGAAAATTGGAATAAACCGTAAAATGTAAAATAAAAAATAAAAGCCTGTCATCTAGGTCATTTGATTAATTTACTAACTAATTTAACAACATTACTACTAATAAAAGCAAACTTCTTTTTTTCCTTAGAGATACGGGTGAACGGATATGATAAAAGGGGAGGGGTACTCATAAATAAAAAGTTTTATCGAGAAGTACGTGTAAAGAAAAAGGTTTAGATACACTAGTTTAAAGTCGTAAAGTTAACGTATGATATCAGCTTGATCACTGTTATATGCAAATATTGTGGATGCATAGTAGATCAATATGTTATATAAATATCTGATGAATTGTAAGCATCAAAGTTTCGAGATTTCTAGATTGCCATAATCACACTTGGCTATCTTAGATGTTATGGTAGATTTCTACACTAATGAGAAGAATAAAAGAATAGAACATTTTTCTGAAAATTTTTAAATCG
The DNA here is from genome assembly GCA_021605095.1 of Caerostris extrusa. Taxonomy (NCBI): domain Eukaryota; kingdom Metazoa; phylum Arthropoda; class Arachnida; order Araneae; family Araneidae; genus Caerostris; species Caerostris extrusa. Next base: position 113,784 of record BPLR01007357.1, read on the forward strand.
TTGCAAAAAAAAAATATCTTTATTTACGTCACACAAAAAAAAGGAGCGCATTCTAGCAATTAGTCCAAAAATGGCAAAACATGTTACTTTAGTACTCAGTAGTTTAAAATGACTTTATTTAAACTAATATAAACGTGAATCTGTCACTTTTTCCACCAAAATTGTCATGATGCAGCTGTGTCATTTTAATTACCAAACCATATGCATACATATATATATATATATATATATATATATATATATATATATATATATATATATATATATATTATATATATATATATACACTGGTGTTCAAAAGTTAAGCATAAATCGTAAAATGCGAAAAACAGGGAGTAAATATTCGTACAATTATTCCAAATTTCTTGCGGATATTAGTGGGTGAAGTAGAAACATTGGGTTTATGCAAAACTTTTCAGTCGACTACGTCCTGCGCGAAACACCTGCGCATGTCAGAACGCAGAGAAACCGATTCACGCAGCATAAGCAGTTCAGACAAGTTTCATGCAACTGCTGCGCAAAGGAATGTTGCTATCATGCTGGCCTGTATGCCAGAAGACCAGAAGTTTGCATTCCCCTCACGTCTGCGCATAAACGCACTCGTTTGAACTGGAGTTTGAAACATCAACATTGGAGTGTGGAGAGTGGGCCAATGTGATGTTCAGTGACAAGTCCCGATTTAGTCTGAGTAGTGATTCTCATCAGGTAACGATATGGAGAGAACGTGGAACACGTTTTGAACCAAGAAACATAACGGAAAGACATCATTTTCCATCAAGGGGAGTAATGGTATGGGCAGGCATCATGATGGACGGCCGCACAGACCTCCATTTCTTTGACACGGGGTCTGTGACTGGTCAAAGATACAGAGACAAAGTTCTTGAGCCTTATGTTCGCTTGTTTCGAGGTGCTGTCGGTCCTGACTTCATATGCATGGATGATAACGCGCCATGTCACCGATCGGTGCTGGTTGATGACTTCCTTGAAACGGAAAACATTTGTCGTGGCCTGCGAACTCCCCTGATTTAAATCCTATCGAGCATGTATAGGATATGCTCGGGAGACAAATTGCAGCTCTTTCGCACCCACTAAGCTTCGTTACAGAACTGAAGAGAGCTCTCCAAGAAGCTTGGAACCGTTTGAGCCCACAACTCATTCATCATCTCACAGCAAGTATATGGTAAATCGCTGTGCAGCGTGCCTGGCTGTCAGAGGTGATCACACGTCTTATTAAACTGCAGCATCAGTATTTTATTTAATGTTTTCTTTCCTTTTTTTCTTTAAAGTGTGAACCCTTGCTATGCTCAGTTTGCTTTCAAACTGCTACTTTGGATAATAAAATTAATCATTATCGTTCTTTTGATTTGCTTTCTTATTTTATAACCATTTTACACTCTCATATCACGTTTCCCGTCATTCTGATTTACAGTTCTTTCTTTATTCACATAATTATCAATTGTGCTTAACTTTTGGACACCAGTGTATATATATATATATATATATATATATATATATATATATGTGTGTGTGTGTTTATTGATGCATAAGAGCCGAAAGTTTGAAAAAACAGAATTGCATCTTTAAATCTTTAATATAGATTTCCTTTATTAGAAACTAAAATTGTACACCGAAAAAACATAAAAATATTACTTATAGTAGATTGTTCTATGTAACTTATAGTACTTCACATGATCTACAGTAGAATCATATCTAACTCACATGTTTATGGTGAAGTAGAATTGCAACTTCACGAAATCCAGGTTCTGTTCTTTGTGGATTTTGCTATAAAGGGGAAATGAGAGAAATTCCTCCCCAGAGAATTTAAAAAAAGTAATTACTCCATGTTTTAATGTCTTATGGAATAAAATCAGGGAAATTCCTACTAAACAGTCGATGACGAAGCACAATTGTAATCAAATCTACCACAATTGTGTCACAATTTTAATCAAATATATTGAATTTATAAACGTATGCCAAAAGTGAGAATCGAATTTTACTTCTCTTATATACTAGATTTTGCATGTAACTACTAGATTACAACTGGAGCTAATTTTTTTTTAACAATTACCAAAGCGATTCATTCGCTGAAAGAAAAGTTGAAAAATCGTTGAAAGAAAGTCGCAGATGATTCATTAGGGAGATGTTTTAACAGCAAATCCTTGTCCTTATAATTGAGAACAAAAGAGATCTGGTGCTTACCCCTAGGAGTAAGCAACGGTTTGGTTGAGGGTACGTGAAAATAATATTAATAATGGTGTTAAACATACAAAAAGGAAGTGATAAACGTAATCTTAGTGCTTGATTAATGATTGATAAATTTATTGATGCCTTTCATGAACATTAAATTCAGGGTTTGTCGAAAGTGTGTTCTCCTTTTACGAGTAAATTAAGAATAAAGATCGAAATAAGATCTATATTGAGTTGCTTGATGATAAAGTTGGGACTATATCTATCTCTTTTTAAATTTGGTTTATAAAAACTTAGCTCCATTAAACAATCTCAAGGATATCATTAAAAATTTTCAAGGTCACGTTTAAAAATGTACCTATGAAGTGGAAAAACAACTGTGAACTTTCATCATTAATTCAAGTGATTTAAAATTATTATAATACTATATTTATTTTGATATTTTATTGTTAATTAAAAAAACTGAAATAAGTTATGAATCAAAATTAGAAGATTGTAAATATCTTCAATGTGAGTCGTTTGATTAGTCTGGTGGCTATCATAAGAAATTTACTGCTTAATAAAAACAAACATTTTTGCTCGTGTGTAGAGCGATGAGTAAGTTGGACTATGAGAGAAGGGGGAGTATACTTTTTTTCTAAATGAAAAATTTTATCGAGAAATACGTGAAATAAATATATATATATATATTGAGTCACACTAAAAAATAGACAAATGAACTGCTTTAATGCATGTTATTTTTATTGTGGCATGTGTATTAAATTATAAGTAATGCTTGTAAATTATAAATTATTTAATATCCGGAGTTTAATTATGTAATTTAAAAAAATATTTTTCTTATCTTTTTAGATGGGCTATGCTAAGGTGTCTCAGGTAACGCGGGGTATCCACACTCGACAGTTCAGTCGAACTTTCATAGTTGGAGACAACAGTTCCCGAGTGGCCATAGTCACCATAGATTCTGGAATGGTATCACAGATCGTCAAGTTGGAGGTAAGTCGCAGATTTCTATAGAAACTCATCCATGATCAAACATATTGAAACCTTACAAACTTTTCTTTTTATAAAATAACATTTAAACATTTCTGCCTTTGAGTATCTCGCAAATATTTAATGGAGTATCCAGAGATATATCCTTAAAAAATAAAATAAAAACTCTTAAATTTTGAGCTTCAAAATATTTTAATGTTGCTAACATTCAAAAATGCATTACTTATACTGATTTAACATGAAGTCTCTTTATAAAACATTATAACAATAATTGACCGGAAATTTGACCAAGGACATTGGAAAAAAACAACAATACAGACATTGTATTTGCGATCATGTCGAGATAGTAGTAGAGTCTTTTAAATGAAAGATGTCTAATCTTGAAAAACAAGTTAAAGGCATTATTATCAATGATAAAACAAGTTAAAGGCAATTATTGAAACTAGAAATGCAACATTAAATGGTAGAGTTCTCAGAATTTAATATGACACCAGCTGTTTATATATATAATTTTGTACTCATTTATTGTTGAAGAAGCTTATATGATCCTGCGTTGCTCAGTTACAATGAAATAATAAACTTTTTACCTAGGTAAATTTTAATTTCATTGTACTTTTTTTATTATTAATGAAAAAAGTACCAAGAAATTCAGAGATAATAACATAAAATTTCATCATTCGAGACGACAGAATACTTATAATACTTTACTCGTTCAATTTGAGCCTTTTCATGTTTTTATATAGCTTTAAAATTATATAAAATTTATTTAAGAACATGGAATTAAAAAATTAAAAAGAAATAAGTAAAAATTTAGAAAATAAAACGTGTGAAACTAGCAATCACTTGGTCTTTTCATGTAAATTGCTGTAATTGATGAAAAGGTAATTTATAATGAAATGAGATGTAATTAAATGTAATGAATGTAATTGTTGAAAAAAAAAATCATTATTATTTCTAAATAGGCTTTAAATAAATTTTACGCGAAATTAAAATATCCATGAAAATAAAGAATTAATTTTGTAATTAAAAAATAAGAATTTCTTGTATCCATTTGTAATTGTTAAACCTCAGAAATAACACTCACAAATATTTAATTTTTTTCTTTACTTCAAAATAAAAAAGAAAAACTAATGTTAATAAAAAGAAATTTTGGATGAACAAAATAAATTTTAAATCTATACAGCAGAACATTTGAAGCGAATCAATAAGACATTAAAAAAATCACAAAACTTACCATTTTAATTTCAAGATAATTTCTTACTTAAAAAAAATTTTTAGTCTCATTTATTCAAATATTGAGTAATTCAGTAAAGCAATATAAAATAATATATTAAATAACAATTATGAATCACAAAAGTAAATAAGAGTGCTCAAAGACTTGATGATATTTTCCTTTCGTAATTCTTTTCGGAAAGATCTTTGAAATAATTAGAAAATTTAAAATAAAAGCATAAGGCTTTTTATTTAATTAATAAATAACCGAGGAAAATGCCTTCGTGATTATTGACTGTGCACCAGGTTAAAAAAAAAAAAAAAATCATCGAAAAAATTTAACACATAAACACCATACTTTTAAGTTTTTAAGATTTGAGAAATTTAAACAGTAGTAAATTAAAGCACATATATATATAAAAAGAATTTTGCAGATTTTCCACTATGTAATAATATTGCAGACAATTTAATTTGGCATCTACTTTTGTGATTATTGTCGTTGGTCTTACTACTTTTGTCATTTACTTATGTGTTGTCAATTGTCTGTCCTTAATTGTATCTGCTCTTTCAAATGCTTTTCATTTAACTGAACAACGCGGGGCCATATAAGCTAGTCCAACAATAAATTAGTACAAAATTATATATATATATATAAGAAGAATATGAAGAAGTCTCATTTGTCATTAAGTACATTTCTAGTACAAGATGATAATATTTACAGAAATTTTTTTTTAAACGAATGAATGTTGCATAAATTTTTAACTTAAATAGATTTATTTTAATTCCCCCTTGCAGCAAAATAAAGAGATCAATCAATTCTTCAATTTTTTTTTTTTTTTTTTTTTTTTTTGTATTATCACAGTGTGGTATCTAAACTGTCCTTAATTGTATCTGCTCTCTTTCAAATGCTTTTTATTGTAACTGAACAACTCGGGGTCATATAAGTTAGTCCAACAATAAATTAGTACAAAATTTTTATATATATAAAGAACTGGTCGTATATTAAATTATGTAATAACAATAAATTATATTAATAACAAACATGAAGAAGTCTCATTTGTCATTAAGTACATTTCTAGTAGAAGATGATGACATAGGCAGGAACTTTTTAAATGACTGAATGTTGCATGAATCTTATAACCTAAATAGATTTGTTTTTTTGATTTCTCCCTGGCAGCAAAATAAAGAGATCAATCAACTCTTCAATTTTTATTTTTTATTATCACAGTGTGATGGCTAAACTGTCCTTCATTGTATCTGCTCTTTCAAATGCAGATCTCATGTTTAAAAGATTTTTATCCATTCACTTAATGTCTTGTGATGTAGTGAGGAAAGATTTTTCAAAGCCAATTCTGAACACAAAGACAACACCACTTCCGATAAATACTTTTGTTTTTCCGGGTCGTTTCCGAACAGAATTGCTTATTTACGATTCCAATTTTCCGGCAGCAACCGGTTGTGGAAACGTCCACTTCCACTCCCGCACGTGGTGGAAGCGAAAGTATTTATCTTCCACTTCCGATGTGTGTGAGTGACCCCTACATTCTCCCAGCGCACGTGAATACGGCTAACAAAACGTGGACATCACAGTGTCCGAAAGGTCAGAGCATCTTGAAAACTCTGAAATACATTTTCTCTACATGGCCATAATATTAAGCTGTCAAAACGAATTCTATATAGGTAAGAATAGTATTTAAACTCGCCAATATTTATTGCTTGAGCTATAATAAAAAAAATCAGCTTATTTTTTTACACACCTGAGAGTATACCATAACGGTGCTTTTGAATACATCCAGGATGATGTATTCCCAAAAGCATCGTTATGGCATACTCTAAGTATTTGACTATCATATAGAAGAAAACTCGCAAAATATATGAGACAGCCTGATTATCTATGTCAGACTTTCACTTACGATGTTTTTTATTTATTTATTTACAATGGCAAGTGCACAAGGTAACAGATATCATAAAAAAAATACAAAGAAAAGATAAAAAACAAATGATATCAGTTAATCCATCAACTTAAGTCTGGCAATCCAATAACGCTTCCATAAAGAAACAGGAGCAATGCAGAACAGGAAGCAGGGTGAGATAGATTCATTTCTTCCTGTTATTAAACAAGAGACAGAGAGGGTCAGGAACCAATTTAATTCTATGAAGGTGCTTGCGGAAACACCTCCCCTGACCATACGAAACAAATTTCAAAACATAAAAATCGAAACATATTTTTCCTAAATGTCTTTCCAAAAAAAATATTATTCTTTCCGACAATGTTGAAGTGAAACTTTTTATTGAAAATATTATCTGAATTTTCCAGATTGAATGCAATGGATTCTATCGCAATGGAAAAAAAAAAAAAAAGAATACAGAAAATATTATATTAGATACCAAGGATATCAGTATTGTCTTGTCCCCATCCTTATCTTTTTTTCTCGTATTAAGTCCTAACTCATATCCATCAACCGACATCCTTTTGTCGCCAATTTCCACATACCTTCTCGCAAGAGACTTGTTGTTTTCAAGAAAAAAAGGAATTAACTTCCGAAAAACCGTGTGACCCAGTTGCGTAGGATGATAAACCCTGAGGCACTCGCACACTCACAAGAAAGCCGCCCCGATCACGTTGTGCTTTTCTTTCCCGTTTTTTTCTCTATTAACCTTGTTGGTTAGTTCCGGTTGTTTTTGAGCACATTTCCAGTCGGCTTTCCTCGATAATCGAGAGATGTCCCTTTCCTGATGGAAATCGGAGTAAAAGCGTGGATACAATTAAATTTCTCTGGATTAATCCCTTTAAAAATTATCACGTTTATACACGTATTTATTTATTTATTTTTTTATGAATACCATGTGTAAATTCGTACGATTTATAATTTTCTAATTCTGACTAAAATGAGAACTTTTAGCTACCTTGTATTATTTTAAGGCAAACTCGGAAATGTCTAGCAACAGTCATTCTTTCGCTATTTCCTGTTTAACAAACTTTCGACTTGATGTCTTTCAATACCCAAAAGGTTGGTGTGGGAGCAGCGTGTTGTTTATCTGATTCTCTGGATTAATCACTTTACGAATTATCGCCATTGAACTCGTATCTCATGAAAGTATTTTTTTTTTTTCGGAATATCACGAGCAAACAGAAATTAATTTTGAAAGGAAATGAATTTTTCATTTGATATTTAATGAAATTTTGGAAAACTTATTGCCAAAAGTAATTTTCAAGTTCTGGATTAAAAACGAGTACTTTTTACTGCATTCGTGTTATTTTAACGTAAACACAAATCTTCATCCGTGGTGTCATATGTCTAGCAACAGTAAATCTTTATTTATTTCCTGGTTAGCAGATATGAGGAGCTGCGTGTTATTTATTGATTATGATTGTTAGTATGGAAACTGTGGAGGCCAATGAATATAATTTTAATGAATAACAAATAAAAATTAACATTGTTACAAATAATATGCCATATTAGTTGTAATAATGCCTTGATATTTATCATAATTCCATATTTTTGTTAATCCACTATGGTCATATGATATATAATTTGATTTTATAATGGATTATTTATTCATTCTAACTTGAAAATTAGGGTAAAACTAATTTTTAATAGTTAAGAATAATTTTTCACATGCACCAGCTGTCACGTGAATAATTCTGCTACCTTTTCAATGTTTTTGACGAAAATTATACATTATTCAGCCACCTGATGCACCAAAAAACTGAAAAACTTATAAGAAAAGTAATACTTTTTTTTTTTTACTAACATTTTTCGTATGGCCTACACATACATTTTCTGAAATTACAGCTGATTAAGGTCTTCCTGTGTGTTCTTGATCCAACAGAGAACTTCGACCCTACGAAATTCTATAAACCATCTAAACACAGTAACACGAGATGGATCTTCGTCTCCATATGCTAGTTGTAGGCGCGTTGAAGGTGCATTCTTCTTGATTTAACACCACTTGAAAATCATAGCATTATAATGCTCTCGCGTCAATTCCATTTTCCTTTCTTTTCAAAAATCTATTCAACGACAGCTAAATTGCAATTGTTGCCACAAATCATCATCTGCGACCATAAAAGAGTTCAAATTTACAAAAATTACAACAACAATTTTTTTCCTGCGTTTGTCGTCTAACCACCGTCTCAAAAATTTCAGAGTTGCCCTCGTATTAGGTTAGATCAACCTGGAAGAAAGCGCATTGGACTTTAGCATTAAGGAATCTTGGTTTAGCAACCAGGTGATGCCGAATCGAAAACTTACATTTCTAGGCTGGTAAAACCCTTGGGCGGAAGTAATCATTTTCATTTGATTCCCATTGTGGTATCACAATGGGAATACAGCAGCCCTCCTTTTTGTGGTACACTGCATTACCCTTGAATCTGATACGTATCTGCTGTTAAATTGTCAAAATACGTTAGCATTAAAAACTTTGTTATTTTCAAGAGCGTACCATTGTAAAAATTCTATTTTTAAATGTGCTTTTTATTTATTTATTTATTTTTTTTTGAAAAGGTGTAGCAAGTGGTAAGAAGATTTGCCACACTTTAAAAAAAAAAAGGGATGATCTGTTAAGGAAACGAGTGCCTTCCTTTTCCGTTATTTGATTCTACCAACAATCATTAGAGTGTAGAAGGAAATGAAACTAATTTTTTTTCACGGGTAAATCAAATTATAACAGGTTGCATCACAGGTTGGGTCATGATATGCTTTAAGATTCATTCACCCGTGTATTCACACTTCACTCAGTAACTATAGCGGCCAAAGAGGTCAAGGTGTTCCGCTCTTTGTTCTTTTTTTTTTTTTTTAATAAGAATACTACAGTTTTCGTCCTCCTTTTATCATAATTTTAAATGAAAACTTTCAAAATACCAACCAAACAATTTTTTTGTAGAATACGTCTTTCTCGTATAGAGATTTATTGTATTTGTTGAGTAAAAGAAAATTTGTTTTAACTTTATTCATATATCTTTTATTGTAAAATTGACTTTCTTGCTTGTGTTTTTCGTACACTGGGGAGCTAGTTTTCTACGCAGTATTTCACAGGCCATGGCTATAGAAGATTAGGAATTAATGCTTTTCGAATAACCTTGAGAACATTTACGTGACCTTTCAATGATGAGCCGAAATATTCAACGATTTAACATTTGTATAAGGTGTTCTCATACTCTACCTCGATATCGTTTTTGATTGCAACCGTTTCAAATTACATAAACCAGCACAATATTATTATTTGAGCGTGATCAAAAGGATAAATTGAATAAATAAAATAAGTACAAAAAGAACTATGTTCCGTCCGCATACTGATTTATTATACTAGTGAAAATAAAACGTGATTCAGTAATTAATAGGACATTATGTATTATGTATTTAGTAATTAACAGAACATTATGTATTATGTATTTAGTAATTAACCTGGCATTCTTATTGTAATATGTAAAATAATTATGTATTTTTGATGTCTTGAGTGTCTATTACCTGCTTTAGATAAACTAGAAATATACAGTTTGATTATCTACGGGTAAAAACTCACAATTAAATATAACGCAAGCAACTCACAATTAAATTTAACATTAAACAATTACATATAACGGATTGAGAGTCTTGACTTTCTTGGTAATTAACGTGTGATGTTTTTTTTATATGTTATAAAAATCGAACGAAAAGTTTCCATATCTCCTCCAGATATGGGCCTGTTAAAAACTGCAAAGCTAACAGGTTTCTGCACAGGATTCAGTCTGAGAAAAGTAAATTATTTTTATTTTCACTAATTAAATCTATCAGATCTCATGAATGTATACAATAAATTATAAAAAATAATAATTTTGTTATGATTTTCAATATACATAAATAACAAATAGTTTTCCTCATATAACAATTTCGTTTATAAATAATAAATAAGATTTTAATAAGGAAGTTTGAACAATCTTATAGATTATTATTTTATGTGTCCAGGAAAATGCACACTATTCTAGTTTTTATATTTGTTTTTAATGTAACACAGCTGCATTTATTTACTGGCAGAAAAGGTCTATGAAAAAAAAAGATGAAAAAAAAAAAAAAGTAATATTTTTCTATGCACGCCTAAGAGTAATCATTCAAAATTTGTGGTTGTATTAAGTTGATTTCTTCCACATGGCTAACTTGACTCTTCCACAACAACTTGATTTCTCTTGATTCTTCTACCTTGTTTAAACAAAGATTCATGAACGTGTTTTTCTTTCTGCAGGTGGTCAGGGCTCTGAAGGAAAAGTTTGGAGATTTGTACACTGAAGAGAACGTACTGATCACTGCCACTCACACTCATGCCACCCTGGTGGGCACCTGCAATACCTTCTGTACCTAATACCCTCACAAGGATTCATACGACAGACCCTTCATGAGCCTGGTGAAAGGAATAGTCAAAGTAAGATAATTCAGTGAGATGTAATTTATATTTTTCTGTTTTTTTTTTTTTTTTTTTTTAATTTTTATACTGTATATGGATGGATCTCGTGTATCACTTACGTATGCCACGAACCACCAAGCTACAAGCGATGAAGAGAAGTCATTACCAACCATATCATTGCTTTCTATTGCTACAATCATTATTGAGTTTCCCGATTTTGAAAGCAGTGACTGCAACGGATGCCACGAATGGATTAGAACCTTAGAAAAGTAAATACAAGTTAACATAAATGCTTGTTTCTACAACATTCGATATCGCAACTAGAATGAATTTTAGTTAGTTATGTAACATAACTGAAGTGATGCCTTAATAATGAACAAGAACCAGAAATACTGGTTCTAGAGATTCATAATTTCTTAATACCATCAGCAACAGGTTCACCTAAAAACTCGCACTTTTTAAAATTGAATTTGAAAACTACGTTTTCACCATCTAAAAACCAATCTTTTGTTGGCTGTAACTTTTACATATATGTATAGATATATAAAGTTACAGATTCAATTATCACGCTGATAGTATTCTGTAGTATAGGAGCCCATATATTTTCTGACATCCTCCACAGTTCATCCTCCGATTGAGGCTGGGCCAGAATGACGGCAAGATATGTCAGTTTATCAGATCTAGGATATGCTCTATCTGTAATAGACATTGTAAGCTAAGGAAGCAACCGGTACATGCTGCTAGGCTTGCCTTCTGATAAATATCATGTGCGGCCTCGCGTTATCCTGTTGGAAAATGCCATTCTGCAGCCATTAAATGCAAAGTAGCACAACAGGCTGTAGCACCTCATAAACGTATTATCGGGCCTCAAGGTGACCTATCATTATATCTGATGGAGACTCAAACCAAGGTGACCTACCATTGTGTCTGATGGAGATTCAAACCATTATGCCTCATTGACGAGCGACATGACGTTCAACAATAGTGGTCGAAGTGACTCTATCTCCCTGACACTTTCAGAGCACAAAAATTCACAATATCAAAGTAGACCAGACCAAAGTACATAATATTTCTGCAGACAATGAAAAAAAAAAAAATAGAAATTTATATATATTATATATATATTCGTCCTTAAGTCTTTAATCTGTTCCATATCCTTAAACTTACACGTATTTTTTCACATAAAAATAAAGAGAGAAAGGCTAATGCGTACTCATGACAAAAATTTCTATTGTTAATGCTCTGCTATGTATTGATAGTTAAATAAAATAACTTAAGCACTGTTTAGTACTAAAAAAAAAAATCCATGCATGGATGAAAATGTACCAAATTCATTTTTTTCTTTTTTTCTTTAAGAATCACCAGATTTCACGTTTATTAAAAATCTGTCCAAAACATTTGTCAGAAATTTGTCAATATCTGGTAATTCCAGACAAGCCTATTAAGATGTGTGTGACTTTATTGAGGTGGTGCTACTTTGCAAAGCTTTTGATATCCATCCATTTTGAAAGGATTTTGACATTCGCGAGACAAACTATCAAGTCATATATCAAGCAAAATTTTTAACTTATATTAAAACGGGATATATATCGAGGTACCATTGTATTACTAAGTACTATAAATACTGTAATAATATATACTGCAAATGTAATATAATATTTTAATGCAATTACTCATTCACTCTCCTGCTTTAAATTTAAACTTAATATGGCTTTTATGCTGCAATTTTCGTTGTAGAGTATAGAAAGGGCTCATAACAACGTTCAACCTGGATACATTTACTGGAATATTGGTGAAGTTCACAATGCAAGCATCAACCGCAGTCCAACGGCTTATAACAACAATCCAGAGGAAGAAAGAAGCAGGTAGGAAAGCATCATTAACATAGAATATATTTTATATAAAATTAAATATTCACAAAACAATGGCTTAATGAATAACATTGCATTAGATTTTTTTTCTTAGATTCAGTTCTTTTTTTTTTCTATTTAGTGAGAAACAAAAATTCTGAAGTAGGAGATTAAGAGTCATGTCAACATCGTTCATGACACTGTTTCCTGAGAAATCCGAGAAATTCTAAAATACTATACTTCCATAAATTTGCTTTGATTGTTTTGGTCTTTAAATAGTTATTATTAAATAAGAAAATTATGTTACATGAAAAATATTTACTATAATGTTTCTTTATTTAGAAAAAAAAAATATTTTTTAGAAATATGATACAGTTATGATAGCAATAAAAATATGAACGTCTATTTTGCTGACTCTAGTTGCTGCTATGTAGTTTGCATTATCACAAATTGTGAATCATGTCAATATTACTGTTTACAAAAATACATTTTGAGAAAATTACCACAAAATTTTACATTGTTGTGTTTAGAGTATTTCTAATAATAAATTTTTACAGCCATTACAGCCATTACAACCTTTTTTGTATTTATTGCATTTTTTTTTTTTTATTTCCTTTTTCTATTTCAAAAATGTTCTGATAATCTGCAAAAAAATTAATGTTAAGCTATTTTTCAATCTGTTTAATATAACTTTTCAAACATGTAATTACATTTATTTCAGGTACAAGGAAAATGTAGACAAAAGGATGTTTCTTCTGAAGTTTACTGACATTCGGGATAAACCATTGGGAACAATGAAGTATGAATTCACAATTCATGTTACTTTCAGATTAATTAAATTTCTTAAAAAAAATATTTTAGAACTTATTATGGAACTAAGGAAAAAAGTTGAAAAATCGTAAGTTTAAAAATTTATCCTCATTTTAAATGTTTCCCAGAGCATCATTCCAATGTCTTACATCATGTTTAAAAATGTCAAATAAAAAAAATAAATAATTGTATTTTCTTTAAAAAAGGTTTATCTTATATTTAGTAAAAATTGTTAATAAACTTATGAGGATATAACTTGCTTTGACCAATTGAATATTTAATGAATTTCTTTGTCCTTGCAGCTGGTTTGCTGTGCATCCCACCAGCATGAACAGTTCAAACACACTAATCAGCGGCGACAATAAAGGGGTAGCCTCACTTATGTTCGAGCAAAACATGAACGGAGAAGAGGCTTTACCAGGAAAGGTAAAATGTACTATGAATCTCATTTTTTATGAATTTTTGACAATATTCTTATATATTTTGACGTATATATTTTGACAATCTTGAAAAATTGGCCAAAATCTAGAATCATCTACCCTTTGCTCCAATTACATCGCCAGGATGCCAAGTCGCCAAGTAAACATAATAATGAATGCAGCAATTAATTTTCACAATAAAAAGATATTACGCCAAAATCCATGACTTGGATGCCAACTCGCCAAGCAAACAAACAATATGGCTGCCGAAGTTCGGTGCCGTTGAAAAACACTATTTCGTCAAAAATCGCCATTAGCCAAACAGCTATAACGTTAAATTTTATTCCTTAAATTGCTTTCACTCCTAATTTTATCGCTTTAAAGTTAAATTTCTTCACTAAGCGAAATTTTATTTTTAAATTGCTTCTACGTCAAAAAATTGTTTTACCGCCGAATTTGATCATTAAGAGAAATTTTGTGCTTAAATGTGCTTATGTATTGTGCTTAAATGTATGTGCAAATATGAAATGTGGTAATTATTTTAATTACCATTCCTTGAAAAAGAAATTTGAATTTAGAACTATCGAATTTGTAGGATTTAATATCTGGAATGGAAAAAAATTTCTAAAATTAAAGTAAACGGTATTTTTTTTAAATTCACTATCAGTTAAATTATTCAAAAGTGTTTGATTGTTGCTACTATCGAACAAATTCAATATAATGATATTTTCCGAACAAAATATTTTGCTTTAGTAAGAATCGAATTTGATATTGCTTGACCATGTAGACTGTTGTGCAGAAGTAGAGCTGTAAGTTATGTCATGGTAAAAAGACAAATGGAAAAACTGAAAACCAAGTTACTTTTAAACACATATTTTTTAAAAATTTTGACGTGTATTTAAAATATAATTTTTTATAAGGAATAAGCATTTGTCTTCATATCTTTAAAATATACATTGAGTGTTTACTTGCAATTTTCTTTCGCAGGGTCCATTTGTGGCGGCATTTGCACAATCCAACGCAGGTGACGTGTCTCCCAACATATTTGGTGCTCGATGTCCCAGCAACGTTTCAGAGATTTGTGACATTGAAACAAGCACATGCAAAGCAGGAGTAAGGATTCTCAGTTCTGTCAATTATTTTCCTTCTCAAATTAATGTGTATCAGGGATGGTCAATAAAACTATCTAAAAGCGAGTTTTGGTAAATAAAAACATGGTAGAAAAGGTTGTTGGAATGTAATTCATCGACTGATTTTAGAGTAAAACAAAAGTGGTTATCGCTGAATTTTTTATTTCATTTTCAGAAAGAACGTTGCATTGCAATTGGTCCTGGACATGATATGTTTGAAAGCACTTGGATCATCGGTAGAAGACAGTACAAAGTTGCAAAAGTAAGTGATTTATTAAATGAAATTGATGTGATCAAATTTGAAATTTTATTCCTTGATTTAGGAAAAGATATAACCAGAAGATTTGACTAAAAACACAATGCTGCATAATAAATATAATATTTCAAGTCAAGAATGAAATGTTATCAATATATAAATTATTAGTGTTTAAATTTCCATTCCAAATCATAGGTAGGGTAAAAATCCCATGCCTTTAAACATTTTTCTTAGAAATAGATTTTGATTGCTGATTTAAAATATATATCTCCAGCTTATTGAAATACGAAATATCAGTGGATTAAGGACAGATTGTTTGATCACACCACTGATATAAATTATATGGCTACAATAATACCTACTATTATAGTTTTTTGCATACTGAACTGTATAAACTAGATGAATTTTGTGGGACGAGTTTTAATTGTCCGATATTCTCAACGAAAGTGAATTAGTACTTGTGCAGGTTTACTTTACAAAAAACTAGGTCTATATTTTAATATTGTTTTTCTTGCTAACTTGCATATTTTTTCTTTCTTTCTTAGGATTTATTCAAAACTACATATAAGAGATTGGCTGGTCCAGTTCTTTTCATCCACCAATTTATTGATATGTCCAATATCGAACTGGAAGGAGACAATGAAACAGAAAGGGTAAGAACACATCATTAAATACCTTTGAGAGAGTAAAACTTTTTTTTTTTAATGAGCATTTCGTACTTCGTTTGCAATTAGTATTATTTAAATAAGACAAAGGCTTTTCTCGCTTTTTTTTTTTTTTTTTCATTCCATTCCTTCTATTAGTTCACACTCTCCCTATATATATCTTGTTCAAATTTTCAATCGTTAATAAAATACTTTTTTATTCATCCACTCAAGTTCAAATACATTTTTTTAACTTGTAGTGGATGAACTTGATGTTAATACAGTTTTTTCAAATATTAATTCATTAATTAAATTTAATTATTTAATTTTAGTGTTTTTTACATTTAAGTTGCATGTATCTAATAACAGATGGCACCAGATGTAAAAGCAAAATTACAACTTTATTTGTAAAGGATTTTTCTGCAATATAGTAAAAAAAGTAGGAATTGACCTAAATTTTTTTTTTTTTTTTTTTATATTACTTGTTTAAATTTAATTTGCACTTATCGTATGTAACTCATCTTACTTTTCGTTTTGAAAATAGGTTTTTTGTAGAGAAATTTCTGACCCTTTTAAATAAAATATTAAAAAATAAAATTTTTAATTTTCTTAGCTGTCATAAAAATAAAAAAGCAAAAGCAGTTCTGCATTCTGTTTAATTTTTTATGTTTTCTAATTTGAAAATTTAAATTATTTTCTAATTTAATAAATTAAATTAATAATTAATTAAATTTAATTTAAATTAATTCTAAATTTAATAAAGGCATTCAAGAATTATTTTGTTGTTATAATTCCTAATTCAAGAAAAACATCGAAAAGAATTATATAAATCCGACATTAAAATCACGAATTATAATTATTTCTTAAAAGAATCGTATACATACATTTTAATTCGAATACTTGCATTTTGTGACTAAACCTCAGCATCCGGCAGCGCGGGACGGACACCCCATGAGCAGGGCCGGATTTAGATTTAGACCTCTAATTTTTTAAGTTTGTAAATTACATGAGAGATAATAAAATACATCATTACTGTGATATACATCAATATGTTAAATAAAACATGTTGTGATGGGTACTAATCTTTATAAAAAATGTGGCACGGATAATAAGTAAAAAAAGAAGTCGAGAACACTTATTTGGACATTTATTCTCAGCACCATATAACAGCTTACTTGTAACAATAACTAATCAAACATAACACACAACGTTTACAAAGAAACAAAATTCAAATAATAAGAATCTTTTGACTGCGAAAATAAAATGTGCAATAAAAAGTATCATATTTTCTATCATATTAAATTAAATATATTCAAAACATTGAAGATTAAATCAAATTCAATTCAGATAAATTTGTTTCATAACAATATCAATAGGTCTGTTCGTTTGTCTGTTCCAATCTACACTTTATTTATGCAAGAACAAACCAGGGCTTAGTAGCTTAAGGAGCGTCAATATTTTCCATAGCAATCATCAGTGAACGTATGAACTATACTTTGGTGTAATCTAGCATATACAAACGAACAGACCCAATGAGCGGAAACGCGTTGATCTTAACCAATACATTTTTATGTTTGTTTATTAAGCCGCCAGCGGATTGAATCTCAACCCTAATGCTCACCAGCGGCGTACGTTGTCACTGAGCCACGGGTTGGGCTTGCAATTTGTTACAATTATAAACAATTATAAACATAATTATAAACAATTATATACAATTATAAAATTGAAATTCAGAAATGATAAAAGGGATTGTGCTGCGAAGATATTAAAATTTTCTCCAATCGATAGAAATAAGGCTAATTTTGAAGTTCAGTTATTTATATGACTCATGAAACTCAACGAAACTCTGAAATTACTTATGAAACTCAACATTTTTATGCATTTGTAGTGAAGTGAAACTAGGATAAAATGCAGTGTACTTTTACAATATGAAGAGATTGTTATAAAATATGCATAAAAGACAGATACTATGAATTTCTATATCGACTTCTTCCGACATATAACAAGTTAAAAAACCTGATCTACGTGTTTATGAGAGAAATTCTAATATTAATTTTATTAAAAGTATATTGAGTGGTCATCTAGCTTTAAATAATACATTAAATTTAAAACAGTTTTGACAAAGTATGCAAGGATGACGCGAGGGCTGAAAGATTCTGATCACACTGTTCAAAACCAATGAGAAAAATTTGCGAGTGATTTTTTTTCATTTATTAACGATATAATTTACTTTATAATTGTAATATTATTTTAATTTTTCATTATTTTTCGAAATATGTATAGTATCGTATAACTTTTAAATTGCTGTGAAAACAGATTCGGCTCTCTGATCTTAGACATTTCCAACACTGGATATATAGAGGACCTAGTAATGAATCCACAATAAATTTGACAAAAATTAATGCATTGTTTCTGCATGCCCGACATTTTGATCAGTAATTATTTATCACTAGACAGGTAGGTTTATAGCAGATTCAACGCTATGCAGGAAGTACCATGAAGGGTCTTGTTCTCTGCTCTTCCACTTTTCCAACATAATTTTGGACCAACTCTCCAAAAGATAGCATTTGAAAGGTTTTCATTCTTCTCGAATCTAACTGAAAGACTTTAGACCCTGCGAATTTATTGTGACCATCTCCCGGCATAGATACAGAGCTAGGTTCCTCTTGTTTGATAACCCAATATTCTATCAACCAGGCCGCTCTGGTTCTCATTAATGTATTGCCTGTAAATGCACCTGACAATTGTTAATGCAAGTTTCAATAATGTTTTTCTTTTTTTAAGCATTTGAATTTTAATTTGTACATATGAATCATTATACAGTTTGATCCAAAAGTCGATTTATTCATGAATTTATTAATAACTTTTTAATAAATGAAAGTAAATATTAGAAAATACAGGCTTGTATCATTCATGTTCTAAAAATGGAATCAAAGTAAATTCTCACAGTGAGAGTGTCCATTCTCACATTTACATTTTTAAAGTAGCGACATATTTTTGATCAACCGCAGTAATGTAATCAGTTTCTTTCAATTCATGAGCAACTTTCATGTTTTATGCATGAAATTTCAGCTTTTTCCCAATGCGTTGACAGATACGAGACTAGATAATACTCTCAGTAAACTTCTAGGAGATTCACAAGCGTTCTTTATTTTTATTAATTAATTTTTTTTTTTTTTTTGCAATTCTTTCTTCCATTGTTCTATTCGTTGCAGCATCATTTTTTTCAAATTTCCTCATTAAATTTTGAATTTTCATCTTGGTTAGTTTATCTCTGTTTGTCGATTTGTTTCGAAATACATATGCACCGTAATACAATGTAAGTTTGGAAATATTCTTTGATGAGGAAACTTCCCTATAACAACAGCGTAAAGACGAAAGAATGGCTTTTTTATACACATATAAATAGATTTAAAATTAATATTGCGGGTTGAAATGTATAGAACACGATTTTCACTATATGTTGTTGTTACCTATGGCTTTATTAGAACGCAATCCATACAAATTTGGCCATTTACCGTATGAACAAAAAGAACATATAAACAAATCAAAAATACAGAGAGTAAAGACCACACTTTCTTAAAAAACGGCCAAAAGACCTTAACAACAGTTAAAAAAAGTTAAATGTTCTAAGGATAATAATTTAAAAAGCTAGAAGCACCTTATTAAAATTCCGTGTGATTAGGTCATGTTTTCTCTGCCCCCTGCAGTAAAGAGTGCACAAATCACCATTCTGCTGTAAGTTAAGAGTCCAGTCCCGAACAAACATGTAAATGGGTCTTATTCACTTTCTCTGTTTTACATAAAACACATATATCAGAGTTCATAATCTCTATTTTGGCCAGAAGTTCGGCCACGCAGTCGCGTTCAGTTCTTAATCTAAAATTGGCAACAACTTGGCGGGTTTTTCATTAAGTTTTTTCCAATCATCCCCGATTGGAAAAAAGTTTACTATATGTTGATTTGAACTATATATTTTCACTATATGTTGATTTTTATAAATATGTACTATCATTTGCTAAAAATACTAGTAAATGCATGGGTATATCGACTTTTGGATCATACAATATATATATATATATATATATATATATATTTCATGGCCATGGTATTCTTTTTGTAGAGACTCACGTGCAAACCTGCTATGGGCTTCAGTTTTTGCTGCGGGAACTATTGATTGCCCAGGAGAGTTCGATTTCTTGCAAGGTGAACATTTCTCAATTTTTCTCACTTTTAATTTAATAAAAGGTAACAGAAACAAAATTAAACAAAATTATTAATTTTACATTAAACATTTTTGAATAATTAACTGTAAAATAATTCATATTTTATAAGTTAAACAGCTTAAAAGTACTTTCTGCTTTTATGGTGTTGCACGAAGGTGCTATATTGTAAAAATAAAAATTACACTTGGTCGGCAATACCAAATAGATATCACATTTGGCCGACTTTTCGTCCAATTGGCGCCACAAACACAGCCGCCAAATTCCAACGTTCCCTATTTTACAAATTTGGCTTTCATACTTTTCACTTCATAAATACATGTAATTAAATTAAACATACATACATTAAATCTGTGTGCTACAAGGCTTTGAAATCTTGCAGTCATTCATCAGTTTTTTTTTTTTATAAGATTGGTTTTAATAACAGAGTTACTTTCAGGTACCACAAAGGGATCCACACTTTGGAATATAGTCGTTGATTTCATTCGAAGACCCTCAAAAGAACTAAAAGCTTGTCAAGCTCCTAAGCCTATTCTACTCGCCACAGGAGAGGTATGCAATTCCTTAGAATTATTGTATTTATGTTTTATGGCAATTTTTTAAAGATTAATTCAAATATTTAAGAAGAGCCAATTTATTTAACTTTCTGGATAATCTAGTAAAATAACTCTAAAAACTTTTTTTAACAATTATTATATAGCATATCTTACATTTTACTGTGATTACCTTTTTGATTAATATAAATTTCAATTTTTCAATTCAAATTTGTGCTCCGATAAATTTTAAGATGGTCGTGCATGAATATGGAAATAAAATTTTACATATTTATTTTTACTTTTAATTATAAACAATAATTTTTAACTTTTTTAACAGTTTTATTTTGAATAGTTAAAATTTACTTTTTAAATGAATAATCAAAGGGATCCAATTCTATTAATATTATGCCTTTTTTTCACATACAATAATCTATAAAAATAATATAATAAAATTAGATACAAAAACAAATTGATCGTTATTTGAGATTGTGCATTTATAACGTAACTTTCCGGGATCAAACAATGCCAAGAACAAGCATCAAGTAACCTCATTTTATAATCCCTTGTTCATCATTTTCTATTCTAGAGTGTTCTGGCCTTGAAATGCGTCCCAATTCTCAGTTTAAACATATAAAATGACCTTGTATATCTTAATCACTATTCTAACTCTGTAACCTATGATAAATAGAAAGTTTCGAAAAGCAAATTATTGAGGAACATCGCTGTTAAAAGCAATTTTGTCCTAAAACTTTTATTTTTTTTTTAGCATAATCTAGTGAGAAAATTCTTAATTTTTTTATATTTTAATACTTTTGTCTGATGAAAATTAAAATATAAAAATTAGATTTTAAATTAGTAGAAGAAAAAAAAAAAAAAAATATTCGAAAACGTTTCATCAAAATAAATATTCCAACCAAGTGTTATATATGGGCATGCCAAAAATAATAATTTTTTTTTTTTATCCTATGCCTTCTCCGACCTCTAGGTCATTAGTCGATGAGTAGCCCAATACAGCAAAGAACGACGAAAACAACCACTAAAGGCATTGGCAGTAATACAAAAAGGGATACAGTTAAGAACAGTAAGGCATAAGATAAGTGCTTGGGCATGCCATAATCGCAAAGTGGGCAAATATCTGTAGCAGTCAGTCCTATTCTATACACGTGACTCTGTAAGTAGTCATGGCATGTGACAAGTCTAAAGCAGGCCATGCCGACCGCTCTAGGCAGGAACTGGGAATTATTGTTGACTTATTCAATAGGGAATTCAACTTTTTCTCAGAAGGCTTCTCTCTATACAGGTTGGATTTAATAGAGAAAGATATATATCGCCTTATGTGATTCAAAGGCAAAGAAGGATCAGGTTACATCATTTATGATCCATTCTTGGCCAACATATCAGCTTGCTCATTTCCATATATTCCTGCAATGGCTTGGAATCAACTGCAGAGCAATGATTTTCAAAGGCTGTTTTTAAGGCGACATGTAGTAAGTCGTTTAGTGAGAACAGGGGTACCACGAGTAGGCGACTGACATATAAATAAATCCCATTCTATGTTGTTATCCCCCTCCCAATATAAATAAATGTGGAAAGTTGAAACAATAATAAATATTAGTAAAAAAAAATATCCATCATTAATATTATTTTTTGGAAATCCTGCAAATCTAAACATTTGTGTCAGAAAAGAATAAATTTTATCAAGTATATCCATAAGCCCAATTCGTGTCACAAATAATAAAAGTTGAATTATCCTCTACTTTTATACTGTATTTTATTATTATTTAATGTGGCTAGAAAAAGCAAATGTATCATATTTTTTTGTTCATCTGTTTCCATAATAGAATTATTTTTATTTTTCTTGCTTATTGAGTAGGTGTCGTGGCCTTCATTTTACTGGTAAATGGGGTCTATGGCCTTCTTACTTGCAAAAAGAGGTCCATGGAAGAATACAAGGACTACTTCTCTATTGCTTGAGATAACAATTATCTTCTGAACTGTGGATAACGTCACTTGGTTATGTAACGATGTATTCTATGGAGAATTTTTCTTGCATATGACAAAAGAAAATTAATTTAAAAAAAAAAAAGACTTCTTGCAGTTTTTATCGTATATTCGTCAGTTTTTACTTCACGTCGTTTATTTATTATCTAGATGTCCCTTCCTTACAAGTGGCAGCCGGACGTGGTGCCGACCCAGATTGTGCAAATAGGCAATTTGGCTATTCTTGGAGTCCCTGCTGAGATAACGTAAATATGACATCAAAATCCCTCATTTAAATTGAATCTATTGATTTAGTAGTACCATAAATTTTATACAGATTAAATGATGATACTTATATGTTTTTTAACATGAAAGACATTTTCTTTCTTTCTTTTTTTTTTTTTTTACAAAAAAATATGTCTCATTTTCTAGAACAATGGCTGGAAGACGTTTGAGAGATGCTGTCCAAAAAGTAAGCAGCAAATCAAAGTATAAATAATATCCGTATAACATGGTAATTTGGCTCTCAGGCAAATGACATACGAATTTAATAATTGCGCGAATAAGTACTATGCGAATTTAATAACAAATAAATAGTACGAAAAAATTTAGATCGCAAAAGATGTAAAAATATAAATTGTGTTTTTTAATTTATAATTAAGAGAAATATTGTTAAAATATAGTTTTATATACTTTAATTAAAGATTTTTGCACTTATCTTTTAAAAGGGCTATATATATATATGTATATATATATATATATATATATATATATATTTACGAAGAAAACATGGTACTTTTCAGTTTACAGGATACTAATCACAATTCTGAGTCAAATTGTTAATTGTGATGACCAGTTTATTTCGTCAGTTCTGCTTCTCTATATAACGTTAAAGTTAATAGTTAAAACTCTTAATCACTTATATAAGAGTTTTAACGTTTTAAAAGAAAAGAAAAGTGCGAAATTCTTTAATTAAAGAATACAAAACTTTTAATAAAACTATATTTTAACAATATTTCTCTTAATTATAAATTAAAAAAATATAAATATTGTCAAAAATTAATCAAATTGTAAGGATGAAAACCCTTAATGTTATTTATATGGAGCAGCAAAAATGAGGTAATAAATTTGTTATCACAATTAGTAATTTGACTCAGAATTGTGACTAGTGTCCTTTAAATTGATTGATTATTAATTCCCCCTCAATTAAAAGCTTTTTTTGGCGGGAAGGTTGGCTGGAAGAGTTGTGGGTTTCTTGAAATCCACAGTAAACAGTTTGGATTTTTCCTTAATTTGTAGACATAATTTATCAAGTCAAAATAATTTAACAAAAAATTCTTTATGTTCTTAATTTGCATCGTATCGTAGAAATGCTGAGTTAAACAAGTATTCCTGTTTTATTTAAAAATAATCTTTTATTATTATTGACTTTCTTCATAAATTTATTATACCTCATTTATTAAACCTCATTTGTGTGTTTAATAATTCACTTAACAAAAAAAGTTAAGAAAAGAGAATTAAAAGAAAGTCTAGAAGTTCAAAATAAAAGTTAACGTATCATTAATTAATGTAAATGGACTAATTCTAAATTATGAACGAAATAATTTAATGATTCGTTTTGATATTAGTCGAAAATTTATAATTAATAAAACCTATTAATATTCCAGGTATTGGAAGAAACAAGCTCACGTGACGACATTCAAGTTGTCCTGTCTTCCCTAAGTAATGCCTATTCTTCCTACGTCGCAACCTTTGAAGAATACCAGGTAAACCCGATTTTTATCTTTCAGATGGGTTCTCTAATGATGAATTAAGCTATTTAATAATTTTGTAAGCAATAATTACCATTTGTTTTATTTGTAAAAGAACACTTGACAAAAGTCTGATTGAACAAAAAATTTTGAGATCGTAACTGATTATTTTATTTTATTTTCAACATACTGCAGCAGTATTGGAACTCCAACCTCAAATCTTATCAGTATTGATTCAAATTACTGTGATTTTGGTTTCCATTCATAGGTGCAGAGATAATGTGAAGGAGCTTCTACCATGTATGGACCACATACGTTGGAGGCTTACATTCGTCAGTTTGAAATGCTGGCTGACAACATCTTGCTGAGAGAAGACGTCGACCCGGGTCTCGAACCCGCGAATCTCTTGGAACAACAATTCAGCTTCAAGCTAAATGTCATGTTCGATGGCGTCAGAAGAGGAAAAAATTCGGTGACGTCATTGACGATGCTCATCCTCGTTATAGAGTGGTACGTTGACCTATGTATTTACAAATGCCTTCCCCCTTTTTATTTGGAAGAAAGATATTAATGTTTTATTTTCATTAATCTCTTGACAAACATGGCCACATATGTGGACAATTTGTTTTATAATTATAATTGCTATAATTAATAAAAAAAAACAAAATTTTCATAGTGAATTATTCACTAAAAATAAGAACAAAAATTAGATTAATTATTAGAATATACAAAAAAGAAATATACAAATCT
Organism: Caerostris extrusa; assembly: GCA_021605095.1. NCBI lineage: Eukaryota > Metazoa > Arthropoda > Arachnida > Araneae > Araneidae > Caerostris > Caerostris extrusa. The sequence continues at coordinate 138,903 of BPLR01007357.1, forward strand.
TATGGTTTTGGCTGCGTTACAGTATTCATGATATACAGTTAGGAATATGAAAATAAGGTAAAGTAGTATTCAGCAGTAAGTATTAAAAAACTGTCAGTGTTGTTAGATTATTTTAACATATCGCTAATAATTAATAAAAATAATAGATATATTAAATATACTTAGTTTTGATAATTAATACCCAGAATGTATTAAAACTTATAAATTACTATTAACGCTCAGCAGCCACAAATGTGGCCATTGTGGTTTTTGTGCAATTTTATTGTTTTCCCTTTTGAATTCCTATTAATATAAAATGAATAATTCGTAATTAACCAAAAAAATTATTCATTTTTTTCTCACTATAAAAAAACTTCCATAAATAGGAACTAAGCTTTTTTTTTTTTTTTTTTTTAAATTCCTTAAATCTACTATTACTATTTTCCTTAGATTTTGTACTTTTTGTATAATTGTACTTTCGTCCTAAATTAAATGCTAATCCCAATAAAGCTGAGCATTAATTACTTTGAATTATTTTTAATTTTATAATATTACAAGATTTTTTTTTATTGTTGTTGTTTATACTAATTAAAAAGTAGTGTAGACAAAAAAAAAAAAATGAGTATCGCAGACAACAACTTCCTGTTCAATTGACAGCTGACTCATAAAGATGCCAATGTAGTTCACGAACTCATCGAGGGAAATTTAATAATAAATTGAACAATAAAAGTACATGTATAATAAGTTTTAATGCAATTGCTGAACAGCAAACTTCGTGTCGGCGTACTTCTAAGCCTTGGTACAACTATCTAGAATACTGCACAATTTTTACTATCTAAAAATAGGCTCTGCTTTGTTGTTGTTGCTCATTCTTATAGTCAAGAATTAAGCCAGATCAGACCCAATTCCAACATACCGCGAAATAAGCACATCATGCTAAAAACTTCTCATTGTGTCATAGAGATTTCAATACAATATAAGAATTGAGCAAAAAGAAGTTGAACAAGTATAGATAGAATAAGTCTTAATGCTGTTGGCGAAAGTCAGTAATGCCATCGGTAAACTTCTGATATCCATAAATTGAATTTCATCTGAATTTTAACACAGTTGTTGTATTATATTAATAAGGCAACTATACAGAGATAATGCTTTATTGTTTAAAATCAACTTAGATTTGGAAAGTCATCTAATTTTTGCGTTTTTGTTTTAAATTTTGATAGTATGAGTTGAGATCTTGATTATTTTGTTTTCTATAGAATTATTGAAAAATCAAAAATATATGAATCTTCGACGGTAAATTAAAGCAAGGATGAATTTCATGAATATTTTAACATAGCGCCGCTCTGATTAGCAAATCATTGTGAAACATTTTTGATTGGATTTCAGTTGTTACTTGCAATACTTGGTAAAAAGGGTTAACAAAAAAAAATTTATATATATATATATATATATAAATTTTTTGTTATATATATATTTTTTCTATAAAATAATTGGTAAATCTCTCCTATTAATTAATACAATTGTTATTTCCTTTTAATGTACCTCCCTACTTTTTCTTTATAATCAATGAATTTTAATGTGAAATTATATAATATAGCAAATTTCAATTTTAATTCTTACTACTTTTTCATGTCTAGAATCAATTTTATATTGGCATATTCATGTATCTATTACATTTGGACTTGATTAATAATTCAACTAACTCTAATGCATTCAGAACTTAATTAAAAAATTGTGTATTAATTCTAAGAATTTAAAAATTCATACGATCTAGATAAATTGTTTGATTAAATTATGATCATTAGAATTTATAAAAAAAAAAAAAAAATTATATTTTCAATTTATTTTTTAATTAAAATTAAATTTGTTACTACTTCTCCTTTATAGCTAAGTAGAAAAAGGTACGCATTCTACGAAAATTGTCCAATATTAATATGTTTTTAAGGATTGATTTAAGCATATAAAAATGTCTGAAATTTTTAATAAAAAATGCATTTTACGTTGCAATTTTAAAACTAAGCAGAAAGTAGTATTTGCAAAGTTACTTATTGCAGTACAGTTATGCAATTTAATTACACAGCTGATATTTTACATTTCATTTTTTTCTTCATTTTCCTAAAAGGGTTCTATTGTGAAAGTATCCTTCGTCAGTGGACATCCAAGAAATGATATGATGGTGAGTCAATTTTTTGCCGTTAATATAAAAATAGGCTACATAATCTTTATTTATGGTGTCGATGGGGTGAAGTCTGGAGGTTAAATCGTGGTACTTCTGCACTAAGGATGTGTGATTAAAACCCTTACAAGATTCATTAGCCAGTTTTTGTGCTTATCCCAAGAATGGCAAATTGTAGTTCGACACCGAGTGTATAAAAAATTGACGCAATTCAGACAGGGATTCTATGAATTCAAACAGAACGACATATTAAGTGAGAAATATGTTTTGGGAAGGGCTTTAATTAGAATAAAATAATTTAATTTTTAATAAATAAGCTTTTTAATTACAAAATATAAAAAAAAATTACATGAAAAAAATTCCACAATAATTAGTGAACTTTTTTTCTTTCAAAGTTGCTTTGTGCCGCCTATATCTGACTAGCATCCCTAACAAGTAATCTATTCATCCGTTTCCACCTTTAAACCGGATGTTTACCTTTCCACATGATCGGTGGTCGAATTATATGTTTGCAGGTCGGGAAATCTTTATGTAAATTTTGAATGGATTTCAAACAATTATTTCACCGAAATGATCGTCCCTTCATACTTGTGCTTAGTGAATTCATAGGTCATAGATAAAATTATTAATTGACTTCCCCCCCCCCCAATGAAAGTAATATGTTAATTTTTATTTTTAATGTGAAGGAGAATTTTGACCTGTGGAAGCTCTCAATAGAATTACATATTCATCATTAACTGAGATGCACCATTGAGAATGTGCTACACTGTATTCACATGGTATCATTGCAATGTGGATTGAACATACACGCTTTGAGGTGGCATCTGAAGGAGTCCACACTCTCCTCCTTCCTTCTGGAACCTAAAAAATGTTATGCTGTACTTATCCCTATCAATGACATGGGAACATTAGATTTATCATTTCTTATCGAGTTTCAGTATAGCTTCTTCAATTTAGTAACTTAACAAGCTATCCCCCAGCTTATAAATATACAAACAAATTTATAGTATTCTGTTGTCCTTATTCCTTATCCCATTTGATAGACAGCAACATCTAGACCAATTTCAAGAATCCAAATAAAATAATGTGACTTCTATATGGTACCGATGGAATTCGAAGCCTCTTAATTTTGAATCCTGCAGTGACAGCAGTAGACGATGTCAATAGATTCGAACCAGCGCTCTCCTGTACTCTAATTGCACAAACTGCTACTGCCCCATGAGTTTTACTTATAATAAAAAAATGTTAAGCATCGTCATCAATTTGTTGTAATATTTTATAAGTTATTCTGTCCTACAAAATTAAATATTGACTTGTTTTTTATGAATATGAGGAAGACAGAGATTTTTTTTATTATTATCAATTGTTTGTGTTTATTTGTCGATTTTTATTTTACAAGTTGTTTCCAGATAATTTGGAATTCGTTCATAAGTAATTATATGCAATGCAATATTTCACTAATTGATTATAACGTCTATTGTGTTTTCCCTTCGTCTTAAATTTATCCAAAACTTTTAGTTTAATTTAACATTTAAATTATTTCTATGTGTCGTTTCTGACATTTGAATCAACAATTAATATTTCAATTTTAGAATTTCTTTAAAATCCAGCTTTCAAAAAACAATAAATCCTTATTACATTATTATATAAAAATACAATGTAGTTTTATATTTTGTAATGCTGTTTTCAATGTTAGGGTGTTAATAATATTTTTTTCATTTGTCATTATTCAATTTCTGCGCTTTTTGTTTTTGTTACTTATGTTTTAGAATGGCAAAATATGTGTTTTCATTTTGTTCATTTAGTTGGAACGCTCTTTCTTAAATGTGGAAAGATGGAACAATGGTACAGAGACATGGGATGTGGTTGCTACTGATGGAAATTGGGAAACAAAGTAAGTTCTTTTTGAATTGATTTAATATAACTTGAATAATAGCATATGATATGCTTTGTCTATTAGGCTAATTAATTCTGAATTAATTCTTCTTTCGTACTCATACGTAATTGACCCCTTTTTTCGTAAATGCATTACTTTATCTTAATTTAAAAATAAATATATACAAAAAAAAAAAAAAAAAATAAGATATCACCAAAAATTCTATTTCTATTAGAATTAGCAAATATTTCTACCTTTTGGAAACTCACACGACATGCAAAAACTCCCATTAAGCAGCCGGACGGTTGATTCGAGATGCTTACATGATTGTCACGATCGTCGTCAAATTTTCTCGTTATTGAAAGCAGTTACTATAACAAACGCCATCAGAAGCTTCAACTTGAGTCATAATCCATGCTACTGAACGTTTTATCACCAGACGGACAGTTGGACAATATTACCTTCTCTAAGAAATCATACGAACCGAAAAGTAGCAGGTTCGAATCTGAACTTCATTTTCTTTTCACCCAACTATTCTCCCCAAGTTCTACTATCGCTCAATAGATGGCAGCACAACAAATATTCTTCTCATTGAAACACAACCTTTATTTTATTTTCTACATATTTTTTCATCACAATAATTTTTCTCTTTTCTTTTATAATTATCATTACTTTATTTATTTATTTTTATTACTCCTGTATCAAATAATCACTAAGAAGTTCTTCGAACCAAAAAGTAGCAAGCTCGAACCTGACCTTGATTTTCTATTTTTAACCCAACTATTCCTATCGCTTAATAGATGGCAGCACGACAACTATTCTTCTCATTGAAACATGATCTTTTTCTGATTTTCTACATATTTTTCATCACTCTAATAAGCTTTGATTATTAATGTTTTTCTATTGTTATCATTGCTTCATTTATTTATTTTCATCACTCCTGTATCAAATAAAATATTTTCCTTTTATTTTTATTATGTAACCAAGAACAAAAATGTTATCGTAACCAATCATAAAACTGTTTATTACCATTATAAAATCATCGTGTGATTCATCTTTTCCCACATATGCATGGATGATTCTTTTTCTTGTATATCCCCGTAGTTACGCTGTGACAAATACGCGTAGTACTACGCTGATATTCTGGTTCTTCTCCGATTTCAAGTCACGTAAGTATTTGTAATGAAAATATATGTAATGGTGGTGGATTACATATACAAGTATATGTAATGATATGTATACGTAATCCACCACCATGCTAAATGTGATATCTAAATTTCAAATTCCTTAAATAAATCAAAGAGGCCTTATGGTAAAGTGACTAGCTGTCTATCGCTCTGTGCTTCGAGTTTCGGGTTCAAATACCTGTTCCATACATGTTTGTAGCGATCCATTCAAGTTTTCAGGATCCGCTTTAAACTGTAGGTCTCGGACTAATATGACTGTAGAGGGTTGGGCTAACAATCCCTAACCCGTAAAAAGAAAAACATCTCTTCGGAACCTGCCAGTAGGCAGACGGTCTTGGCCCATCAAGGGGCTGTTGCGCCAATGATGATGATTAAATAAATCTAACGAGGCAGAAGATTGGCATGAAACAAATCTCTAGCAAAAATGAAGTTCTATATTTCAGTTCCTATAGCATTAGTAAAATTTGTATAAAGACAACTTATATAGATCTTAGTATAGGGAGATTTTATTTTGTCTTGACCAACATTATTCCTCTAACATTTATACAATAATGCATAGTCAGCATACTTTAAATTATTGTTAATTTTCTTTCTTCAGGTATTATTGGAAGAGAACAAACACCCTGATTGGGGAGAGCATATCCACCGTCATTTGGGATATCCCGCCAAACACAAAGCCCGGACGTTACCGGATTCGGCACTTCGGCAACTCAAAGAATATACTGCAGATCCTAAAACCCTATACTGGAAGCTCCAGAGAATTCGATGTGGTGCTGTAACAAAATTATGTGATACCTTTGTTTATTGTTATCCCGTCTTCATATGCGAGTGTAAAAATCATCGAAACTGTATTGAATCTAAATAGCATCTACAAGACAAGACAACAAGATAGTTTTCTTGGTTTTTCGAAAATATTTTTAAAGAATTTCATCACTTTGGCGTGAACTGGATTAATAGAAATCACTCATGATAACAGACCAGAGTTATAAGAGTGATAAGTTTTCTATAATTTCTCAATGAAAATATTATAACTAAACTGCTTTGAGATGAGTACTGTAATTGTGCTTTTCGATGTTTACATATACTGAAAAATATGTATGTAATATGGAATAACCCGGAATACAAATATCGTCAAATACTACAACAAAGGCTGATTTTCGGTTTTATAATCCAAGAAAAAAGAATTGTAAAATTCATACTATTATTCGTTACCATACATGCTGTTATTCATTCATTATTAACATTTATTACCTTGTTTCATTACCAAACAGGAAAATACTACTTCATTCATTATAGTTTCATACGAAACAGTATTTTGAAAACCAATTTTAAAAGCTAATCTGTCATAACTATAGATAGCTGCTATTTATCATCTGGTTCTGGAATGAGGATTCTGACTACCATATTGATTTGTGCATCAAAGCACTTTTGTAATAACATAATTTTATATTTCTTTAGTAAAATCATCTTATAGTAAAGTAGAAGACGATATATATTCTAATTAAATTTAAACAAATCCTATATTATGAATATTTTTACAAAGTAACAAATCGTTGCTTATTTAACGTAATAGTAGAATATTTGTGAATAATGTAAATATTCATAATTATCTGATGAAAAAAATTTATTTTTATTCTGCTTATTTTAATGTTTTTTTGCTAACTATTAGAAATATAAAACGGCAGAAATTTCCCTAAGTTTGTAAAACCGCAACAAAACTGAGCAAGAGATTTATTGAGATGAACTGTAGTAAACTGAATTATTAAGGTAGTTTATGACAATTTATTAAAATTATAAAGTCAAATTTTTGAAAATTACGTATTGCATTTCATACTGTAGCTTATGAAAATTCCTCCTCAAAAGTTCAGAACAGAATTCATTCAGAATTTTTCTTAACTTATAGTAAAAAAAGTGTTTATTAGAATAAAATATTATAATTTTTTTTAAATCATCATCATCATTTAAATCATATCATTGTATGTATCATAATTTTGTATGTTAGTAACTTTTACACTTATTATAATCTTCTGCAAATTAAATCATTAAAAGAATTGTTATTTTTTAGAAGGCATTCGTCAAAATACCATTTATTTTGTAAACATTCTTTATAATACAGTTTTTTAAAGAATTTTTATATAATTGTAATTGTTATATGCAAAACAAGAGTTTTTTTGGGGATATTTACTAACTTGATATTTGTTGTTTCATCTAACCATAAAGATAATCCCAATTTAAATTCATATTTTTCTCCCAAATATTTACTAATAATTCTTTGTTATTTAAATAGGTATATTTATTTTGTACATTTTAGCATGTATAATTATATATGAATTTCTTTACAATAGGTGTGTTATTATAAAAAGTGTTACATTATTTGTTATAATATGTGCCACTGATATTATTTTTCATAATATCTACTGAATTTTATGCAAAATTTCGTTTCTAGTTCTTCTAGTAATTATCAAATGTTGCCTTAATTTATTTCAAGTGTCTTAATTTTTTTATAGTTCGTAAATTTTTATCATGTAGTAGAATATTTATGAATGAATAAAAAAAAAATGTAACTCTCTTTTCATAATTTTAATGTATTTTTAGGCGTGAATAAAACTTTATTTTATACGTAGTTGCTATAGTTTTTATTGTAAAAGTTAATTATTTTAGAAATTACATCTGTCAGAAAATTTGTGTATATCTTATCATTTAAATATTATAATTTTTTATAAGAATAAACGATTAAAAATGTAGATTCTTAAAAGTGGATTAAAAATATAATTACAAAGGAAAATTAAGTATATTTCAGTGATATAAATTTATTTCTTGTACTTTAATACATAGAAAAATATACATACAAATACATTATAAAAATCTCACAAAAAAATATAAACATATCAGGAACCAGTCCTGCAATTACGCATGTATATTACCCGTCATTTAAATACACTAAATATCTGGAATTTAAGAATACTTGTCCATTCATTTAAAGAATACTGTGCGATTATGAGTGAATATATGAATACTTTTCCTTAAAGTAAGGTACTTTTTTCTTTCATTGAAATTTCATATTGGACATCATTAGAGATTTCCTCTTGGTTAGTTAATTTAAAATTCGTGGTAATGAATCTTTGTAAGACGTATTCTCCCGAATACATGGCCAATTCTGAGATTTTAAATGCTGTTTTTGGTTTCCAATAATAAATGTCTTCTCTTTATATTTGAATGCAATTTCACTGTAAGGAGAAATTTTGATTATGCTGAGAGTTATCCTTCACACGTTTATCAGCATTTTGATTTTTGTAGAAATATTTATAAGTACTGTTGGTGCGTTTAGGAAGATTTTATTGATGAAGTGAGAACAACAATACAAAAATTCGCTCTTTCAACTTCTGATTTTTGTCTTAAAAATTCCTTATTTTTCATATTTTCAATTTTCAAATGATTTTCACCATGAATTCAGAAGCATAGCTTTAGCTCACTGAAACAAAATTACTTTTTCAAATACACTCCTTACTAAAAATCAAAACCCGTTAGTACACTTAATTAAGATGATGTGCATTCACTTTTTCAGATGACAATGATCTGCGTTTACTTTTTCACATGACAATGAATTTCACCATATTGTTGTAATTATATGATAATAACTTACTAAGGATGATCAGATTTAAAATATCTTCAAATGTCTTTTTTTTTTTTCCTTCAAACATAAGGTCTTTGAAAAAAAGGATGTGCAAGTCTCTGATAGCACAATTTTTACACTCTTTGTTGAAAAAAAATGTAAATGCCCTCTCGATATATTTCACTGTAAAAATATCTATGTTTTAATATCGGATCGACACGTTGCTATATCAAAAATATCGCTTCTTGATAAGCACCACGAGTACAATTATATTGTTTTTGTAACCTCTTGGTGTTAAATATTTGATATTCTATAACTTCTCTCCCGAGAGCCCTGTGATGTTGTAGTAGGCGTGGTCCGGGAATCTGTCCAGCTCTATGTAGTCGTTCTCCCCGACCAGCAACCTGTCCAGCAAGACGACCAGCTCGCCGAAGGTGGGTCTCTTGAGCGGGTCTTCGTCCCAGCAGTAGAAAAGGATGTTGTACACCTCTCGCTTACAATGGTCCGGCTTCTCCATGCGGTAGCCTTCTTTCACTTTGCGCATCACGTCGCCAGCTGCCATTCCGGGATAAGGGGTGGAGCCTGCAATAACAATTAGGTTTTATTCCTTATCACTCTTTATATACAATCATTTATTACTTCTTACAAAAATACATTATTACGAAGTAAATACATTTCCTTCCGTTTTAAAACAAGGCGGAATATATGTGTTGTATGAATATATGTTCTGTACGTGTGTTTGTCACTGAATTCCTCCTAAACGGCTGGACTGATTTCGATGAAACATTTTGTGTGTGTTTGAGTGGGCCCCTGGATGGTTTAGATTTACAATTGGATCCGGTAGGTGGCGCTGCAATCGATATAATTCTTCTGTACGTGTGCTTGTCACTGAACTCCACCTAAACGGCTTGACCGATCTTGATGAAATATTTTGTGTGTGTTTGACAAAACAAGAAGAATGTTTTTATGCCATCCCCTTTGTTGTACGTCACCATCAGATGTTGCTGCAGTACTTCTATACCGTTCAACCAATCGCTATGAAAATTGGTAATAATATGTATTGAGTATGGAAAATATATTCGTCTATTGTTTCTTGCCACCAGATGGGGCTGCAGCATTTCATCTTATATATCGTTCAAACGATATTCATGAAAATTAGTATGCACATATATTGGAGCATGAAGAATATATTCGCGATATGTAATTTTCTACAATGCATTTTTTTGGCAGGAAATTATATATACATACATATACTTTAAACTGTAAGTACCGGTCTAATATGACTATAGAGCATTGGACGTAGGGCTGGCAATCCTAATCCATAAAAGAAAACATCTGACACATTCGGAATCTGACAGCGGGCGGACGGCCTTTTCCCACCGCGGGATTGTTGGGCCATTAAAGAAGAACAGATGCTGAAAGAATGTTATGAAAATCCGCCTCATCATTCTAAGTGAACTTTTAGGGGTAAATGTCCACATTTTTTAATTGTATTGAAGACTCCAGGACTTCTTATCTTTTAGCCTAATGTTTAGCCGTTTTTATCTTTTAGCATAGTTTTCGCAGATAAATATTGTCACAATCGCCATCAAGTCAATTCGTACTGAAAAATGCAATGGATGGTAAGAGTATTTTTGAACGTAAGCCTTTCCTATACCCTAACTGTCCACGTTGTTATTAGGCAACTAGTTTGACATAGCTGAATCCATCATGCGCAATTCAAGAAGATTATATATATATATATATATATATATATATATATATATATATATATATATATATATATATATATATATATATATATATATTTGTACACATTACACACACACACACACACACATATATATATATAATCTTCTTGAATGGAATCAACCCACACACACACTGTGTGTGTGGTTGATTGTTTTTAGCTGGAACTAGCAGCTAAAGAATCAAGAGTTAGGTTCAGAAGTGTAGAATATTCTATAATAGGAAGGGATTCAAGTGTCTTGTGGGCAAGAGTGTTTGTCAAAAATAAAATTGCTCTCAACAATCCTTAGTGAATGGAAATGAGTCACTGACTTACTATTAAAGAGTGCCCTACTCACCGAGAGTGACTATCTCCCACATGACGACTCCAAAAGACCAGACATCCGTTTTGGTGGTGTAGATGTTGTCGTACAGAGATTCGGGAGCCATCCATCGGATAGGCAGCCGACCCTGGAATAAAAATTTCAGTGAGAATATATAGATTACTTTAAGAAAGGCTAAGAGGAGAGGTGATGTAAATTATGCTTTTTGTTAGACTTTATCCTTCAATTAAAAGAATTGAAAAATCTGTTACATAAATTTTTAATTAAATAAAAAAATCTTAATTTTTTTATAGTTAATGTAGGCACTATCTGTTGTTATGATAATTAACTTTATTAGCTTGTGTTTTTTTTTTATTTTAATATATTTTCGTTTGTTTCAAATATTGTATACTATATACTTATATTTTTTTCTAAATTATTTTTATTTGTAAATAGTGATTCAAAATATTTTTCCTTTACAATTTACCAAATAATAATTTTTAATCGCTATCACATATTCTGAGTGAACATTGAAATTTTCATTGATTCTTATGAGCTTTTCATAAATATTTTTTAATAAAAATTTACCTAAACTAAAAATGTTTTATTTTCTGAAGCCAAGAAATGCTGCCATATCTACTGGTAATTATATATAAAAAAAAAGCTTCTGTTAATTGTTAAGAAACAAAGAGTTTTGTTATAACAGCAGATAGTAATTATAATAAGTTTTCTTTTCCTGTAAAATAATTTAAGTAATTCCCAATATTAAAATTCCTTATTAGAATAATATTTGTATTTTTAAAAGAATATGTAATACAATAAAAAAGTTAACAATTTTACACTTTTCAACGTATTTTATGTAAATACGTTGATATGTTATTAAATAAAAGTAATATATACGTAATACGTTGTTATTTTCAACGTATTTTATCAGATGTTAATATTTGATCATATGATAAAGGAACTGTAAGTTTAAATAAAAAGGATCCGCTTATTAATCAAGTGGCTTTTGTGTAATTCCTAATTTTAACATCAACATTTAATATTTTTTATGTTGGGTATCCTTATGAAAATGGAATGGAAAGTGAGTCATATATAGGGTGTTCACATGAAACCTCCCTGATTTTAAATGTTAATTGTATGGAAACTATGGGTCCTAAAGATTTGCGGTTTGCGGTATCATGAATAGAAACAAAACAATTTTATTTTACTGTCAAACTTTTATTTTTGTCCATGTATGCACTACAATGTGGGCTCCGTTTGTAACTCTCAGAATGTCCAGTCGATATTTAATTTTAGTCCATATGTTGCACAGTATGTCAGATGTGGCTGAATTAATGACTTCCATAATTCTATGGTGTAGACCATATCTTTTAGCTGCTGAAGTTCTGTATGCTTTTCTTTTTTTTTTTTTTCCAACTGGCGTTGAGCCCACTGAATTTGTGCATCACTTTAAACTAAATAGCATAACTTTTTTAGTTAAACAATGTGAAATAACCCACTGAATTTGTGCATCACTTTAAACTAAATAGCATAACTTTTTTTTTAGTTAAACAATGTGTAAGCGGCTGATAAAAATGACAAAAATATGTATACGACAGGAAAATCTAGCATAACATTTACATGAATAATTTTAATTTTATAACATCTTTAAATTTCTAACATTTTTTATAGAATTAATTGTAATTTTGTCATGTTTTCACTCCTAATTATATTATGAATGTAACCAGTATAGAATTTATTTAAATGACTTTTAAACTAATCAGTGCTAAATATTTAAAAAATTTGTATATTAAATAGTTTTGATACGCTTACGATAGATATACGTTTCAATAAATATTTAAAGGTTTGAAAAATGTTACTCTTAATTATTGAATAAATGTTTTAGAAATATATTTACAACAACATTTTTTACATGTTTTTTTTTTAATCATTTAAATTATAAATAGCGTTTACTTTATTCGACGCAGTTAAAGAATTATTTATTGTAAAGTGTTTTAATTCTTAAAAAAATTAATTATATTAAAATATAATGTGATTACGAATTTAATAGTTTTCACTTTTATGAAGATACTGATTATGAGAAAAATTATTTATTTTTCTAAACTTCAAAAATAATTAACTTCAAACTTAATTAACTTACCTCAGATTTTCTTTCATATACATGGTTGATAATGACATCTCGTGCAAAGCCAAAGTCGGCGACTTTGCATGTTTTGCTGTCACCGACTAGAATGTTACGAGCAGCCAAATCTCGATGAATGATCTGTAAAATAATTTTAAAAAATTTATAAATTACACTGATTGCATAAAAGATTAAATAGATCTTATAAACTTTTAACATTTATTGTAAATGTTACTTTACAAAGAATATAACTAAGAAAAATGAGCAACAAAAATGATTCCACATTATAATGCATACTTCTGAACACTTCATTATTAATGTTCTTTTAGACACTAGATGGCAGCACCAAAAGATTTTTATGTAAAGTTTTGAAATTAGTTTAATCAAGCTGTATCTCTATATCCACAATCGTAAGTAATGTTATTCATAACAAATATAAAAAAAAAAAAAAAAATTGCATATTTTTATAATTAGCATCAAGATACTGGTAAAGATTTATTGATAACGATTGAATTTACTGCTGATTTCTATGTATTGCCAGAAACATTTTACTTATAAAAAATTAGTGACTATACTAGTAAGATTAAAAAAATCCATGAATGAATTTCAAAAAAAATATTATTAATAGAGATTTAGGCTACCTTGCTTTCAACGATAGCTGGTTTGAGGTTGAGTGAGCACGGTGGGTTTTCAAAGTAGTAGTATTTATTAAAATATTAGTAACCGTTGTGCAAGAGCATTGCCATACAGTAAAAATCATACCATCTCTTGTTTATTTTCCTTCCTATAGCAATACTACTACTACCGCACCACACCACATCACTGTGCCTAGAACTGAGTTGTCCCTATACAGTTTGGGAATGATGTGGGTGAGATGTCTGACAGGGCTCCGTGACACTCTAAAGTCATATGAGATTGGAACCTACGGCTTAAATTCAATTTCGAAACCACTACAAACATTCCATGACACCGTCGGGACTCGAATCGAAACCTGTGACATCAAGAGCCAGAGTGCTAGACACTCGGCTCTTCAGGTCCACTGCTATAGCAATAAAAATATCAGAACCTAATATCCCTCTGCATACAAAGTTCGTGTGGTGAACTCACCCCTTTGCTGGACAAGTATTCCATGCCTTTGGCCACCTGGTAGGCGAACACAGTGAGATCTCGGGAGGTGAGGTGGCGGCTGCTGCCATGCAGGTTGCCATATTGACGCTCTGCACGACCCTCGCGTAAATAAGTTTGCAACTTACCATGTTGAACGTACTCCATGATCAGAAACAACGGATCTAAATATTAAAAAATCAGGAAGTTTAGAATACATTTGCATCGAAAACAGGAATAATTTTTAAAAATTAAGTAATAAATAGTAAAAATTGTTCATCTAAGGCCAAAGCGCGTTGGAGGATAGAGTGTTGGATTTTGAGATAGGGGATCCGGTTTCGAAACCCGGCAAGTGAATCCTTATCGAAATCCCATGTGTCTGTGAGAGCACAATAAGTCTGTAGGACGGAATTTTCTCTCTGGAATTGGAAGGGAGAGATGGGACTGGAGGAGAAGGGAATGAACCTTCAGATGACCTCCATAACTGACAAAACTATGGTGACAAAATGTAGATGCATTGTAGCAGACTTACGTGGATCTCTCTGGGTTGAGTTGAAACTTTTAAAGTTGTTGTAGTGACGAACGTCTTAGATCAAAGTGCTAGCTAATCGACAGACACACCATTTTCATTTACAATGAATCATCCCTCTTTAAAAAACTCTTTTCAGTCTTCTTAAATGAAATTAATTTGCATATAATAAATGTATAGCCATTAACAATTACATAAGCAAATTTAAAACTAAAAAATTAAACTAAAATTATTCATTATAATATTAAAAAAAAAAAAATCCCAAGAATTTTTATTCTAAAGAGGTCAATAAAATTTATTTAAGCGTTTCTTAGAATTTCTTTAAAAGTTTACATGGAAATAAAAAGCAATCCTGTTTACAGAATTATTCAATTGACTTCTTCATTATTATCATGCCTTAATGCATTTACATATTAACCTACCAATATGCGCTTTTTGTGTTCTTATGTGAAACCGTTTAAATCATGCAACTAAAGGAAACTAAGGTTCGAACATATGAACATTCGAACATTTTCGAGCATATTTAGAACATATTACATATTCTAAACGAACATATTTTCGAACAATATTCGCATTTATGCTGAGCATAGGCATGTTAAACCTTTAAGCTGGAAAATCTATAGTTTCAAAGGGCTTTATAAACTGGAAATGGGAGGGGGTAAAATTCTCTGGATGCACACCTGGGAGTGTCAGAAAATTGCAGTGAAGTCAGTGCAGAACATAAGCCTTTCGTATTGACACTCAGATTGCCTGATGAGTCCAATTTTCCAAGTTTTCTCCTACACTAAAAACAAAAGGAGGGAAATCACCCCTTAAGCCAAGTCCACACTAGCATGCCACAGCTCTGAACAACGTATAACAAAA
The DNA here is from genome assembly GCA_021605095.1 of Caerostris extrusa. Lineage (NCBI taxonomy): Eukaryota > Metazoa > Arthropoda > Arachnida > Araneae > Araneidae > Caerostris > Caerostris extrusa. The sequence continues at coordinate 154,407 of BPLR01007357.1, forward strand.
TAGTTTGCCCGATTTGAAAGGAAATCGATAAGTTTGTTTCCCGGATTTTTAGTTTGCTTCTTTTGGAACCAATATGACTCGCATCAAATAATTTACGATTAGCTTAATAAAGGGTAGTTACTTGCTCACAGAAGGAGATTACGGCGATTGTTTTTCAAGTTCGAATTGTACAACGCACAGGAACAGATAAAAATTCACCATGCTGCTTCAAATGTGGATGCGGCTTTTAAAGATCTTCCGCAAGACAATGTCCACTTTTCATCAATCAGTGGACCGTCTGCTGTATAGATAAGTGTGATATGTGGCTCACCAATATACAGAGAAAATTAAACATTAATGCATCTGTCTGTTTTGGATAATTTAATCTGAGTTCAAATCTCCTCACTATTAAAACATCAAACAAAAATCTACTTCCATTCAATAGCCAAAATACTTAAGTTAAAATATTATTATATAACGATTTCTCCGACAGACCGCCCAGAAAATTAAATGTAATGACGTAAAAAAAGTAAAAGATTAAAAAACAAAAAAAAAGGGAATAAAAAAAATATTGTAAAGATAAACTGCCCGAAACTCATTAGATGGCGCCATCGGTAATAGCTACTGTTTCGTTTTTATTTACTATGTGAATAGAAGCGGCCGTAATAAGAGAGTCGTGAACAATGGGGTAGGGGCCGGGTTGAAGGCCGTCAGAAAAGGGCGATCACTGACCTCTGTCCGTGCAGCATCCGAGCAGGGTGACGACGTTGGGGTGAGGTCGAGCATCTTCATCACCTCAATCTCGTTTAGGAGGTCCTTCTTCTCCTTCTCGGAGGCATTCTCTGCAAGAAAAGAGTTTTTTTTTTTTTTTATTAGGAACTATGCCCAGGTGGAAAGATCAAAAAGTTTATTTAAATTTTTTGTTGAATATCTGTCATATGATATTGAGTAGATATCTGTGATATATATAAATATGTTATGTTTTATATGATTGAATATCTGTCATATACATATGTTGTATGATGTTCTATATGATTTGTTTTTCCTTTCTTTTTTAAGGAACGACAAAGGAAATATGCACAAGTGGAAAGATCAAAAAGTGTATTTAAATTCTTGTTGAATATCTGTCATATGATATTGAATAGGTATCTGTTATGTTCTATATGATTGAATATTTGACATATACATCTATTGTGGGAAACGGAATTTTTTTCCTTTCTTTTTTAAGGAATGACAAAGGAAATATGCACAGGTGGAAAGATAAAAAAAAAGGTATTTAAATTTTTGATAAATATCTGTCATATGATATTGAACAAATATATGTGATATATATCTGTTATGATATGTTATATACGTTTGAATACCTTGATATATATCTGTTAATGATATGTTATATACGTTTGAATTGTGATATATATCTGTTATGATATGTTATATACGTTTGAATACCTGTGATAAATCGTAATGATATACATCTATTGTTTGAAAATTGAATATATGTCATATATATCTATATACGTTTGAAAATCTGCCATATATATCTATTATGATATACATCTGTTATGTTATATAGGAATGAATATCTGTCATATATATTTATTGTATGAATATCTGTCATATATATTTATTGTATGAATATCTTTCACATTTTTTAGATTTTCATGTTAAAACTTTTATACATGTCATTATTTTTCTTATACAAGTCGCTTAATGCGAGCATGTTTAATTTTCTAAATATTTTTTTATTGTGAAAAAAAAAAATACAACAATAAGTATCCAGCTGGATAGCTCTAACTTGAGCGAGTAACGAATAAACGAATATTTTTAATTATTTATTTTAATTATATTTTAATTATATATATATATATATATATATATATATTCAATTTCAAAGTATCAGCAATAATATTTATTATTCATTGACTATCCTATTAGAACAGAATTAAAAATTTATAATGCATTATTCAACCTTTGGTTTCTTTGTATTGTACAAGATGTAGCGTCGTTTTAAGAGTAAAGCAATAAAAGTCAATCTCCGGTTACCTTTAAGGGTCTTGACGGCCACCAGGGCCTCCGAATCTCCTAGGGTCTCGCACTTCCACACCTGGCCGAAGCAGCCCTCTCCCAGAAGGCCCAGGAAGCGAAGGTGGTGTCTGGGGAACTCCCACTTGCGATTCTCGGGGATGACCTGAATTAGAACGATAAGGTTTGAGTAAATACTTATTTATTTATCATGAATTGAAATACAAGTTTAAAATTATGTGTGGCATCAGGTTGTAACGAAAATTCTCCATTTTTCAAAGAATAAATATAAGTCAGGGGCATATACGTTATTCAAGGTTTATTCACTAAGTTTAGAAGGGATCTGCATCCAAAGAAGATTCTTTTGAATGTAGAGTGGGATATTAAATCAATTGTTCGTTATAACTTGTTAGGTGGCAATCCACCAATAACCTCTGAAGTCATTAGTTGAGCAGCTTAAAAGCATTTTTGCAGCAAAAGGTCTTCTTTGATAAACAGAAAAGAAGTGATTCTGCAGCTTAACAATGAAAAGCCATACGATGCTGGAGTGACTAAGATTCTTCTAAAAAGAATTTGGCTGAGAAATTACGTTTTACCCACTCTGATTTTTACAAATTAACAATAAATTAAAAATCAGACTATTAGATAGATTAACATCCTTTTAGAAGCTTACAGAAGCATTTTGAAGAACTTAGACTGGCTTCAACAGAAGAAGTTGAAGTAAAACTAGTTGCTTTTTTTTTTTTTTTTTCAAGTCTTTCTACAACAGTTAAAAAAAAAGATTTTTTTGAAGAAGCCATCAAAAATCTGACTGGAAGATTGTTATTGAAAAGAATGGTGACTGTTCTGATTAAATTAATATATTTTTGTTGAGTTTTAAATATTATTTCAGTTGCAAAAATAGACCGAACTTGCATTACAACCAAATATAAATATATATGTAAGAGTGTGTATTCAAAAATCAGTGTGTAAGGAGTTATAAAGTACTATAAGGAGACGTATACAGAAAACCTTTTTTAGTACAACATTTTTTTTTATGCAAATAGAAAAACTACGAAATTATTACGATTATTAGAAATCACTAATTCTCATTTCAAAAGACAGAATCGAAACTTGTTGATTCTGAAGAAACAAACTAAAATGTTGTTTTCCATTTTATAATACATTTTAAGTCCAATAGCTACATTCTGTATTGCACCAACACTTTCTGGATTTCTCCATTGTAGGACATTACCATCTCTGCATCTTTTGCTGCAAAGTATAAACATGCTTCGATTGTAATTTATCATTCATGCTTTGAAATACGCACTTGTATAATAATTCAAAATTTGTTTAGAAATTCTTCGTTAATTTCGTTCATTTAGAATTCTCGATTAATCTTTTTCTTTTCCATGTATGAAAAAATTTCAAGCTATTTTCGCAGTAAAGTAATGTAAGTTAATGATAACAATGAAAATAACATTTTAGGAATTTAAAATATAGAAAGCGTGTGGTTACAAAACGAAGAGATTGTGTACATTTATAAAATGAAGAGAAAGCGAGTAAATTACGAAACGAAAGAGAGAATGTGGTGTGTGCAAAATGAAGAGAAATTGAGTAATTTACAAAATAAGGAGAAATGGCGTATACAGTAGGTAGAGAAAATAGGTACAAAAAAGGAAAAACCCTTGTATAATATACAAAATGGAAAACATTTAAAAGAAAAAAAAGGAAATTTTGGGTATGTATTTTTACCACAAAGCTTATATTTGAAAAAAGTAAAAGAATCAACTCACCCCTGTCGTTTCTCCAGATTCATATCTATTGGAATGAGCTGTCCTGGGTCTTTGCAAGTACAATACGCTCATGTGGGGGTTGGGCTCCAGATCTTCAACCACGCGACTATCTGACAGCTTCTTTTCCTGTAATTACAAGATAAAAACTATTTGTCAGCTAACACTATTCAATTATTTCATTACATTCAATTATTTCGTTATCATTAATTTACATAGATTATTCATGTATGTTATTCTTCTAGATTCATTAACTGTTATATTCGATGTCTTTTTTTTTCTAAAAAGCTTTACCAATTTAATCTCTTTAGAATCCTTATTTAATTTTAAGATATTCACGTCATTTTTAATAAAAATTTGTGTTTACGTGATGAGGCTAAATGCAAAAAGGAAAGTGTAGTTTAAATTTCTAAAGACAATTTACAAAAAACAAAAAAGGAAAGTGAAATTTTAATTTTTAAAAACAATTTTTTTTTCCAACAATAATGTATCTATTTTTACATTACTCAATGAGGGAATTTTTATACATTTGTGCATTGATAATGTAATTTAATATACTGAATTTTTTTAAAAAATTGGATGATACTGAGCATTGCAGTATAATTATAATAAAAAAATGATAACAAAATGAGGAACTTTCAGTGGTTGAGATTGTTTGGGAAATTGAGCTTAGTGTAGGAAAAGTGGCCTTCAGTCAAAAATTTTCATTAATATTTAAGTTGGATAAAATAAATTGTTATATACAAAACATCTCCCTTTAGCTAAATAAAAATTTCACATATCTAGCTTTTATAGCGTCTGAGGGAAAAGGTACATAAAGATGACGAATTTAACATGGTGGAATAGGTTTTCTCAGTATCATCAACTTCATTTTCCCAGCATCATTATCATTACCTACAGTGTAAATAATAACTTGAGTACAACTCCTGAAACATACGCATGAGCAAATCTTACAATTTGAAATCCTTCATGATATTTCAGTATCATTAACATTTCCTTTGAAACATATATACAGATTTACGGTTAAAAATTATAAAAATGTATTAAATATTAATTTATTAAATATTAAAATTTTTGATAAACATACACTAATAGATCAGTCTTGTTGTGCCTAACCTTATATTACACTGTCGATGTCTTTTTTTTTTTTTATGCTTTATTAGCATGACTGGGCAATACTTACTGCTTTGATCTTCTCCTGTGCTCTGCACCTCCTTCGCAGTATCCACAGCAAAACACAAAAAACTGGAGCAAAGGCCACAGTCGCCACCAGCGGGAACACAGTTGATATCCAATCCAGCTGCTGTTTTGGAGAAGCGTTGGTCGTGTTCACATCCACGGAAGACGTCGAGGAGCGTCGGTGGACGTGGGAAGGGCCATCTCTTGGGGCTCCTGGACAGTAGACTTGGTGGGGAATCGCAGCGGGGGTGGGCGGCGGGGTGGATGGTTGGACAGGAATGGGAGGTTGGGGAGGAAACCGGCAGGATTGGGAGGAGGTCCTGGATTAAGAGGCGGGGCTGCATTGTCCACAACAGAGGATGGCGTGTTTTCGTTGGCTTTTTACAATTCTCACGTACACTTCAATCTTGGCCTGGAATTGAATTGGACAGAAATTTGCGACTATTTATTGGGGCATTAAAGATAAAATAAAATATGTTTTATAACGTAATACATACAAATATTTATTTTCTTAGAGTTTTGCAAAGTCAGAGATTTATAACGTTGATGCTAATTTAAATAGCCTGCGTGGACCTTAATTTGTTAGAAAATGTATCTCTAATATACTTCTGTGCTTTAAGCTGCTTTAAAAGAAGGGTCAACAAGTTGAATACCATGTTCGCTAAAATTATTAATTATTAATTAAAGTGGCGCTAAAAATTGTAGACTGATTTGTGTCTGGGCATGAAACTTGGCTTTCGTCACAGCAATGAACATGTGCTTTCTTCATATGTAACGCAAGCTTCTCTTCAGAGTATCCTCGCACTTAAGTAACTTCTACTTATATTAATTAGACTTATTAGAAATCGTCAGATCTTATAAATTGAAATGCATGTGATATCAATATGTTTGGTGACGAACTGGTGGTATGTAGTAGAGGCACATGACATAAAGAATTGATGAGGATGATCGATTAAATTGAATCATGTTACCAATATGAAGAAACTCAAAAGAAATTAAGTCTATCAGTAATATAAATATTAAGTATCAAATAAGTCTACAATCATCAAATAAGTCGGTTATTTCTTTTATTCAAAATTTTCAAATAAGTTTTGTTGTTGTTGCTGAAATTTATTTACCTGCAAAAAATGATCGGATTTAATAGATAAAAAAATGTATTAAGCAAATTGGCATAAAAGACGTCTAGCATAAATCGAAAATATTATATGATAGAAACTTTACTAATCAGTATTTAAAAAAAAAAAATGATGAAAAATGTCTTCGGCTTATTTATTGGATTTAATGGATAAAAAAAAAACCTTATTAAGCAAATTAGCATAAAAGACGTCTAGCGTAAATCAAAAATATAATGTAATAAAAATTTTACTAATCAGTATTTAAAAAAGTGATGAAAAATGTCTTCAGCTTACTTATCGGATTTAATAGATAATAAAAGACGTTATTAAACGAATTAGCATAAAAGATGTCTGGCATAAAAAAAAAAAGATAATGTGAAAAAAATTTTTAACCCATCAGTATTTAAAAAAATGACGAAAAATGTGTTAAGCTTACTGATTTATTGATAGATAAAAAAACATTATTAAGAAAATTAGCATAAAAGATGTCTAGCATAAATCAAAAAGACAATGTGATAAAAACTTTACCAATCAGTATTTAAAAAATGATGAAAAATGTCTTCCAGTTACTTCTACTAATTTTAGATTAGTATAACACTTAATTTTTTTATTAAATGAAATTCTAAATACTAGGCAAAAACACTGCACAAGCAGCAAGCAATAGTTTGTAATCAAAACATTATTCATTTCACTGAAAATTAAAAATGAACTCGTTTAATATAAAAAGATATTCCCTCGTAAAATACTTCCTAAATCATATCATAGGGTTGGGATATACTTAAAACATTTATGTTGGAAATACATCATTAAATTATAATGGGACAAATGGTATTTCACTAAAAGGTGTTGGCTTTTCTGAATAAACTTTTATGTTACATACCCCACTCCTGAATTAAAAGAAAAAAACATATTGAAGAATCACGAGGATACGACCCCTTTTCTGAAACAGAAAAAGTTAAAGAAAAACTGCTTATAGTTCAACATTAAAAGTGAAAATGCAGCTTCTATATTTCTGACAGTAAACATTTTTTAATGTTAATTACAATAAAAATTAAAAGAATATTAACATAATCGTATAAAGATTATAAATTTATTTTAAAAGTAATGTTTCATAGAAAAAATATCAAATGCGAACATAATTAAATCGCTGAATAAAAAAATTTTTGGTATTTTACAGCAGCTGCAATTTAGTTTTATGAATAATTTTATCAATTACAACGGCTGAACATAAACTATTAATACAATTTTAAAATTCTACAGAATAGAAATAAAATCAAAAATTTCATTTGAAACTTACTGTTTGGTGGCCATCATTAGCTGTTATAAAGAGATAGTAATCATTTCCAGCCTGCCAAAAGAAATATATTTATCAGAGGTTACCAAATATTATTAATTAAACCTATACAATAAAAACAATTACTTGAGCAACACCTTTTTCTGAAAATAAAACATTCAAGATAGAATCATTACAGCCTAAAAACATGTTTCAAAAGTATTGCTAGGCAAGCTAGTCGCGCATTCTTCGTGAGCAAGAATCTTAAATCAGCAACTACTATATACACATGCAATAACTTGTTGAGATTATGATACTATAAATAAGTGTAGTATCCTGTACGCCAAAATGATGATATACACTGGATATCAGTCTATTACACACAGATATTTTTTCAATTCCTTCTATTAGCTCACACTCTCCCTATATATGTCTTGTTCAAATTTTCAATCGTTAGTAAAATACTTTTTTATTCATCCATTCAAGTTCAAATACATTTTTTTTTAACTTGCAGTGGACGACACTTGATGATAAGGCAGTTTTTCCAAATATTAAATCAGTAATTAAATTTAATTAATCAATTTTAGATTTTTTTTTTTTTTTTTTAGATTTAAGTTACATGTATCTATCAATAGATGGCGCCAGATAAACTTAAAAAAGAATGAAAATTAGTTATAAAGGACTTTTTGCAATAGAGTGAAAAAAAAAAAAAAAGTAGGAATTGACTTTAAAAATTTTTTTTTTTATATTATTTATTTATTACGCACAAGATTATTACAATTCAAGATCTATCTGGTATTTTACTATATCTAATATATAAAATTCTCGTGTCACAGTGTTTGTTGCCAAACTCCTCCGAAACGGCTTGACCGATTCTTATGAAACTTTTTGTGCATATTTAGTAGGTCTGCGAATCGGTCGTAATCTATTTTTTAAACCCCTAAGTGATAAGGGTGGTCCACCCCTAAATATTTTTTTTTTTTAATTTCTTTCGTAAAACAATGTAGTGGTTTTTTTTAAATTTCTAAGTCATAATATTACAGCACGTGTGCTTAAACAAAAATTAAAGTCTTTAATCGGCTTCATTTTTTTTTACTTTTATTTAATTAAGAGATCTTATATAAATCAACACGTGTTGTGAACTCGCGCGAACAACTGCCATTGCTTTACCTGTATATATTATACGCAACATTTTTGTAGGAATAGTTTTAATTTCAAAAGAGAAATATTTACGTGTTAAATAAATATACGTGTTTTATCATTGTGAAAGGTAAGTCAAATAATAAAAGAATGAATACTGTTATATTTGCACGTGTAGGGTGTTAATGTCTTAAGTTAATGTTTTGTTAAGTTATATTCTTTGCACGTGTAGCATTAAATTATATTTACACGTGTAGCGTGTGTTAATGTTTAGTTAAGCAAAATTGGCAACTTTATTATTGTTCTAAGAAAAATAAAGATGGCAGTTATTGCGTTTTAACTTACAGGTGTAAGGTGTAATTGTGGCGAATCTGGGATTCCAGTAAGGTAAGTGTTATTTGCAATTCGAAAGCATAAGATTATCGGAAGCAGAAACTTATAACGACAAACTATTTGGCGGCACTCTGTTACTCCTTTCAGGAAAACACTTCCTGCCATTTCACGTTCATCGTACGCTGATGAGATCAACGCTTGCTTAAAATCATCGTCACTGTGGCGTAATGTTGAAAAATGACAACTAAAAGTAAACATGCGCGTTCAAATGCTTCAAGATCCATCCGCTGAAACATTCTCAAAGCAACTGTTAGATAATGGCGATTGAAAAATTGCTGTACATGAAAATACTGGATGCATAAAATTTCCGATAGATTTCTGCACAATCATCGACTCACAAAATAATCTCATCGACCACATATTTCCCGATGTATGCACACAATTCAAAAATCTTGATTGGTTGGCAGAAAGAGCAATTTTGGCAGCAAAAAATGTGGACGTCAATGGTTTAAATTCCAAGATGGAACTTGGTGTCATACAAATCTATCGATACAGTTTGCGATGCCAATGAAGCTGTAAATTATCTAATTGAATTTTGAATTCATTGGATTTGCCAGGCATGCCACCGCATCATTTACAATCAAAGGTTGGATCTCCGGTTATTTTGATTCGTAATTTGAACCCACCACGGCCGTGCAATGGAACACGATCAGTCATTAAAAAATTAATGAAAAACGTTATCAAAGCCAGCATTTTGAATGGCAAGTTCGAGGTGAAAATATATTGCTGCCACGAATCCCTATGATTCCCACAAATGTGCCAATTGAATTCAAACGTATTCAATTTCCAATTAGATTGGCATTCGCAATGACAATCAATAAGTCGCAAGGCCAAACGATGTCTGTTTGCGGCTTAGATTTGGGCATACCGTGTTTTCCCACGGACAACTATACGTGGCATGTTCGCGTGTGGGGGTAAACCATCCAGTTTGTTTGTGTTGGCTAAAGACGGACTAACCAAAAATATCGTACACTCCATTGCACTTAGAGATTGATGTTGATTATTTTTAAATGCCATAATTAGTAGTAAATATGTAAATAACTATTTTGATGCATATACAGCTATTATATAATGTAATTTAAAATATATTTATTAATTTAATAAAATATAAAGGATGAAATAAATAAATGGTTAGTGTATTATCATTTTATACGCCGTCATTGACCTGCAACGTTCCATTCCTCTTCCAATCATAACCACATTTCCACACACTTATAGTAAGTAAGTTTTTTTTTTTTTTTTTGTATTTAACTAAAAAAATATTTTATAGAAATAATGTATATGGCAAAACAACGTTTGCCGGGTCAACTAGTATATATATATATATATATATATATTTTCGTCAAATTAAGGAAAGTAGATTTTCCAATCAAGCATTGAGAAATTTTTTCCTGAAAAGTGGAGTGGTAGAATAAGTTTGGAAACCACTACTTTGCATGCTGGATAAAAAATACTTGCATTTAAAATTTTGTTGTAATCTTAAATGCTTACTTTATGTGATATAGCATGATTTTTCTCGTGATGTTCAGCTTTTAGCCCTAAAATTCTATCCCTCATGAAATAGATTTATATTATTAAAATTGCGTGACATACAGTCGTTAGATTTCTATTCCAGGAAACAAATTTTCCAGTTTAGATAAATATAGATTATTTTCGATACAATGCGGAAAAAAAAAAAACCATTAACTTAAAAAAAAAAAAGGGAAATAAACCTGGTTTTGTTTTTATGGTTTTCATTCGCATATTATTCTGTTTTCAGGAAATTATACGAAAGCGGCTTGTGCAATTTTTTTTTTTTTTTTAAATTATGTTTTCTTGTTGAAATCAAATACAGTTTCCCGGAAATAAATAAATGCAGTTTGCGGAAAATTATTAAACGAACAAAAGATAAAAAAAAAAAAACATTGCGCAGTTAATAATTCGCATTTAATAAAATTCATGCAGTAATTTAAACAAAATTTTATTTTGTAGAACTCCGTTGGACATTAATGACATATGATTGTAGTAAACACACATTTCATTTTCTTCGAAATTAAAATTGTTTTAGATGAGAAATTTTCTTTGAAATTAGAAGTATCTAATTACTGTTATTCCTTGAAAATCTTTGAACTAAAATATAGAAATCGCATTAAGAAATGAGTAAACCAGATTTTTATTTTATAGTTAAATCGTAAGAAAGAAAATATTTTTTTTTTCTTTCTAATGAAGCAGGCAAACACTTAGACATCTTGGCCTAAGATGCCTTAAAGCAAAGGCTGCACAGTTACTCACTTGGGCAGGGGGCGCGTGTAGGGCGCGTAACAATGTCCCCGCAACGCTCTACAATCATATTAGAATGGGATCTACGGATTTAAAGAGGATTCCGAACCACTACAAACATCCATGGCACCGCCGGGACTCGAACCGGAACCTGTGGTACCCATTCAGGCCCCAGAAAGAAAATATTATAATATTCTTTTTGATAAATTCATTTATTTATTATTCAAAAATATCATGCCCAACTCAATGGCAATGGGAGCAATAGGGCTGAGGTTTAACCTCGCTAGCGGCTTTGTTGTAAACACTGTTTCAAAAACGAGAAGACTGATGGAGTTTGTAATGTTCAGAATCTTGCCTTGTTAGTCGGTGGTGGGAGTTTTATGGGTTTTCTCCCATACTATAAGCAAATGATGCATAGTTCTCTCTAAAAGTCTTCCTTGAAGACATTGCTCTCCTACTTCAGCCACATGGAACCAACTTCTATCTACGGATCTTCCATTGCAACAGAAGCTGCCCCCTTTACCTTCAACTATGAGTATATTACTTATGGAATGCCCATCCCGCACTGCAAGACACTGAGGATTAGACACAACAAAAATGTCCTAATTGTTTTTTTTTTTCATATATTACTGCACTTCTAAAAACTATAACGATTCCATAAAATCGGCAATTATTATCATTATCTGAAGCAGTCATCAATTTTTAAAACTAATACTGTTAGTACGAATGGTTGATTAATTATTAATGTTCTGAGTCATAATTAGAGATTCATTCGTTTTATTAAAAAAATATTAATAGTAGTTATAAATGAAACTAGTATTAAGAAAATATATACAAATAGCTGTTTTTTTTTTTTTTTTTTTTTTTTTTTTTTTTGGGGGGGGGCGTTTATAGGGGACTAGCTGAATCACCTGGTATGTCACAGATTTACCTGAAAAGAAGTGATATAAATATAAAAGGGACAAGTTTAAAAAAGTAATACAACAAAAATGAGTTTTTTAAGAATAACTATTAAAATGTCGAGATTTTAAAACTGCTTGAATTTTCTTTAGGTCTGGATCTGCATATCTTGCTAAATTTAGTACTGATAGATCTAGAAAGAAAATTCTGTATGGAGGATATAAAAGGCGATCTGTATGGCCGCAGTGCTCCAAGCTGCCGCTATTCAACGTATCTATCTACCGTTTCCTACACGGAACGATAGAATTTACAAATAAAATGATAGAATAAAAATAAAAAGAGACAGCAAAATTTAATTATCAGAAATTCAAAAATGGGTTTTTAAAAAAAAGAACTTTTCACATGTCGAGATTTTAAAATTGATTAATTTTTCGTTGGGACCGAATCTGCTTTCTTGCAAAATTTGCTGTTGATATGTCAAGAAAGAAAATTTTATACATAAAAGATGACTTCACAATGTCCCTATTTAGCACCTATATCTGCCGTATCTTTTGAAATTAACGAGTAATATAAAAAAATTTAGTCAATTCCTACTTTTGTTTCACTCTATTGCAGAAAGTTCTTTATAAATAATTTTCATTCATTTTTTTGAGTTTATCGGGCGCCATCTATTGGTAAATACATGCGACTTAAATCTAAAAAAAAATTAAATTAATTAATTAAATTTAATTACTGAATTAATATTTGAAAAAAACCGTATTAACATGAAATCCACTACAAGTTCAAAAATGTGGATGAATAAAAGTATTTTAAATTGAAAAATTGAAAATTTGAAAAGATATAAAAGTGTGAGCTAATAGAAGGAATTGAAATAAAAGAGACAACAAAATTTAATTATCAGAAATTCAAAAATGGGTTTTTTAAAAAGAACTTTTGACATGTCGAGATTTTTAAAATTGCTTGAATTTTCGTTGGGATCTAATCTGCTTTCTTGCAAAATTTGGTGTTGATAGGTCAAGAAAGAAAATTTTGTATATAGGACATAAAAGATGACTCCATGCTGTTCCTATTTAGCACCTCTATCTGCCGTATCTTTTGAAATTAAAAATCACTTATTAAAATGCTAATTTACGAAAATCTTAAAATGAAATGATGAATCAAGCATTGGACTCTAAGCCCATACTTCGAGTGATCCGTTTAGCTGTTGCTCCCTACACAACTCCAGCCACAACGAAGGCAACAGATATGACCTGACCTTGCCAGATTACGTTTTGAGTTTTTCTTTTTTTTAGAAAAAATGTCTGCACAAAATTTAGGTTTGAGTTTTGTAACTCGTCTTAAATAAAGCAACAATTCTAATAATTTTTTTTCACGCTTAATCAGTTAGCAAGTATTTTTTCAATTCCTTCTATTAGCTCATACTCTCCCTATATATATCTTGTTCAAATTTTCAATCGTTAATAGAATACTTTTTATTCATCCACTCAAGTTCAAATACATTTTTTTTTTTTTTTTTGAACTTGTAGTGGAATGACACTTGATGTTAATACAGTTTTTTCAAATATTAATTCATTAATTAAATTTAATTAATTAATTTTAGTTTTTTTTTTAGATTTAAAGTTTGCATATATCTACCAATAGATGGCGCCAGATAAACTTAAAAAATGAATGAAAATTATTTATAAAGGACTTTCTGCAATATAGTGAAAATAAAAAGTAGGAATTGACTCAAAAAAATTTTTTTTTTATATTACTTGTTTTAGAAAAATGTCTGAGCAAAATTTAGGTTTGAGATTTTAAGTAACTCGCCTTAAATAAAGCAATAATTCCAATAATTTTTTCACGCTTAATCAGTTAGCAAGTATTTTTAAGAATATAATAATTTTAATAATGATTATAATAATTTTTATTTTTAAGAATATAATAAATTTAAATCAAATGCTGTAAATTTTCTGCCTCATTTTTTTACAATAATTTAATTGGCGCCATCTAGTGGAAATAAAAATGTTTTTGCACAATTAATAAGAAGAAAATTAAGCGATAGAAATCGTGGAAATAGAGGGAATCTTTAAAGTAGCTTATAATCATACGTAGATCGTAGCCTATGTTTGTGCTAAATTTGAAAAATTCAGGTTGAAAACTGTTCATTTGTATAACGGGCAAACAAGCAGAATTTCAATTTTATATATGATAATGCTTATTACGTAATAGAGTTTTTGGGGTCAGTTATTTTTTTATTTATAGGATAAACTTAATATTACTCTAGTTTTATCACCAATAAAATGATGATAATAAATCAAATATAAAAATAATTATTTTTTCCATTTTAAAAAAAAAAATAAATAAATAAATAAATTGATGCAACATTAGGAAAGTCAGCATTATTACATTGTTGAAGTCGTTATATGAAAGAGATTTTCTACTACATACCATAAACTAAAACTTTTGCTTCAAAAAAAAAAAAAATAATCAGCTTTTTAAATGTGATAAAATTGTAGAAATCTTTCTAAACGAGTCTACAATTGTATAAAGACAGAAAATGTTAGAGATTTCGCCCTTGAAAATTAACGATAGAATAAAAATTTTACTCGGAAAGGTGCGGTGTCCGAATCCATTCGCTTTTTAGGAGGAGTGGCACCGTTGCGGACCAGGATCCACACCCGGATACGAGCACCCCTCTTCTCCTCCCCTATATTTTACCATCGGTTACTAGGGCTAGAGCACCCCCTCCCCCGTATTCTCTGGCTCTTGCTGTCTTTGTTCTCAGTTCACGCAAAAAAAAAAGAGATGTTATCGTTCGAATATCCATTCATTGCAAGAATAGGAAAAAATCGTTTGGTCATTATTGTCATTCTCAACTCGTCTCAAAACAATTTAGAACCAAAGTGAAGTGTTAGGGCTGTTTTTTGCACATTGTCTTTAAATTAGTATTGAGTGATTTTATCTCATCTAATTTTAAAATCTGATCGTCTGCCTGATAAGACATTAATAAAATAGTGAATAAAAAAGAAAAAAAAAAAAAAATGATTTTTTTAGAACTAACATTTTGTAATTATTTTTTAATTAATTCCGTTATTTATATAATTAATTTATCTTCATTTATCATGGCTCAAAATTTTATCCTATTAATGGAATCAGTTTGATTATTTTTCCACTAATTTAATTAATTAATTTTTACATTGGTCAAAGATGAAAAAAATATCGTTTGTTCCTTATAGTTATTCGTAAGTTATCTCAAAAATAATTAAGAACTTTTTATCTCCTCTAATTTTAAAATCTGATCGTCTGTCTGATAAGACATTAATAAAATAGTGAATGTAAGGGGAAAAAATTATTTCATTATTATTTTAGAACTAACATCTTGTAATTTTTTTTTAATTGATTCCATTATTTATATAATTAATTTATCTTCATTTATCATTAATCTCAAAATTTTATTCTGATAATGGAACCATTTGATTATTTTTCCAATAAGTAAATAAATTTATTTAATTAATTAATTTTTACATTGGACAAAGAAGAAAAATATCGTTTGTTCCTTTTAGTTATTCGTAAATTATCTGAAAAATGATTAAAAATTAAAATTATTAGAATGTTATTTACGCTGTTTTTAGATAAGTGCAATAAGATCTAATTTCAGAAGATAATTAGTTGATTTTTCTGATAATACTTGAATTAAATGATTATGAAGAAATCGAATTCAGGTAATTATTTTCAATTAAGAAACGAGTCTTGTTATAATTTATAATGAGCTAACGTTTTATTAAATTTATTTCATTTGGTGATTATCCTTGTTAAAGTTTTATTCTATTGATAAGTTTATGATTAGACATTTAAAGGGCTTTTTAAAATAAGATCTACATACTTAGAAAATTTTAAATTGCTTAACGTTAAGCAATTTATTCAATTAATTACTTTGTACGCAAAGCAAATACTTTTATGTAAGCAAAAGTATGTAGAATTCAATAAAATTCAGACGAATAATTTATTGATACTTTATATCTATGATTTTTAACTTCTGATAAAAGTAACTACTAAAAAAATATTACTAAAAATTACGTTGTGAACTACTAATTAAAAGTTATGAATCATTATTCTAGTACTTTATTTAAATATATTTCTAAGAAGTTTTTATAATTATCTATAATTCTGAGCTAAATAAAGATGACAAATGTACAGAAATAAAAATTTATAATTTAAATTTTTAGAAAATTCCATTTATCTATCATTTTTAATGAATTTCCTCCTAAAATAATGATAAAAAGATTTTATAAACGTTAAAAATTTTCTCACAAATTTAATGTGAGATTTTAACTTATAGGAATGGCAAGGAATTAAATAATCTTTATTGTTATTTTAGATGCTATGTTATTTTCGAAAAATCAATTATCAATTTCTAACATTTTCTAAATACTGCTATGTGTAATCATTCTTTTTGTATGTGTACAAATAAAGATAATCAAATATCTAAATCAAAACTTGAATTTCTCAGAACTATTTCCCCAATGAGGATGTATTTATTTATTTGTTATTCGTAATTTTTATTTATTTATTCGTTAGTTTTATTTTACAGTAAGCTGATATATTGCCATTTGCTATTATGATAAGGGTTTGAAAATATAGATAATGGTCATTTCTTATCTTATACATATGTGATGAACTATCACATATGTAAAAGAGAATGAATCACATAAATCTGAGGTACGTGCATATGTGCTGTCATTTCAAATATGACTCCAACTTGCATTTTCATTGTTTTATTTAATACAATTAGTATAACAACGCCTGACAAAACACATAACTCACATACAAACCTATAAAAATATTTCTATAACATAATTTGCAAATCTGTTTATACAAATTCCAAATGAGGTCTTGCCTCAGTTAATTCCAATTCCAATCTGATGCTTTCCCCTTCGGATAGGGAAGATAAACATTATGGTTTCCCTCTTGCAAGGATTATCAAGTACACGTGGCTCGAGTTGCCATAACATATAATAAAAAATCATCAAAAGTATGCAGTAAGATGGCAAGGCATACCTTATAAACATTTTATCTTTATTTATTATTTTTCAATAAAAATTTATTTTATTTAAATTGTTTAAATTTGGTAGCATAAAAAAAATTTAAGCTGAAAGCTAAGAACAGCAAGATCTGATAGTTGGTTTCCCAAGCAGTCGTTAAACATCATCATAAGCAATCTTAAAAGATCCCCAAGGTCCTTTTTATTATCAGAATTTTAGTAAATTTGAGATGCACTTTCTTATACAAAACAACATGTAGCATAGTCAATTATGAAAAAATAATAATAATAATAATAATAATAATAATTAATAAATAAGTAAATAAAAATATCATGAAAGACGTGTAAGAAAATTATGCTTGTCCGTATATGTAAAATAATAAAATTTGGATTTTAAAAACATGTTTTACTGGGAATGACAAGAATATAATAAATTTCGATTAATGTAATTTAAAAATAAGTTGTTGTTTTTTTTTTCATCAAAATATTTGGTAGCTATTCCATAATCACTGGAATCAAATCTCCGAGCAAAGTATAAATGTGCAGTGGAATGGTTATAATATTGATTAGTAGTAATATTGAATAATATGGTTTTAATAATGATTAAAATATTGAATAATATGGTTATAATAATGATTACAATATTGTAATATAGTTATGATAATGATTATAATATTGAATTATATTGGCATAATAATGATTATCATATTGAATAATATGGTTATAATATTGAACTTGTAACTTAATGTAGTTGAGTAAATGAAACAATATATATATAAAAAAAATTCCCTTAAAATGATAGATTAAAAACCTTAATTCCAATGAATCTCTGTGGCGTCCTTGGTTCGATGCCTGAAGATGAGATCGTTAAGGCGCCGAACGGACACGGATCTTGTGCGAGGATGCGTGCTACACCTTCCCCTCCCCTTACCTTCTGTTCTTCAAGGTCACGCAGCGCACTTCATCCGAATCGTGGAAATCGCACTCCGTTCCTACCAAACCCGATCCTTAATGGCCAAGCGAACCCTGAACAGCTGCTGCTTCTTCTTGTTGTCATACCTCAAAAGCAAAAATCTGCGATCTTCGCAATGAGGAAATCGTAGAATTTTTTTAAGTAGCATTCTGTTACTAAATGAGTGTTTCAGGTTAGAAGCAATGTTTGTTTTTTGCAGAGTTGTGTAATTACTTCTTTTAAGAATTACTTGATGCCTAATTGCGCATCTTTCCTATGTATAATAATGCTTGTTTCCTATGTAATGGCGAATCAAAATTAAAAAAATAGATTTATTCTATGAACGATATGTATATATGAAACGTTTTAAGATATTATTCTTTTCTTATTCAAGACGAATTTATTTTCCCCTCTATTGGCAATGGTTGCAAACTGAAATTTTTTTGAGTTGTTGCTGTTTTTCTTTCAAATTACTAAATAGGATGCATGCGAGTGGTTTTGGTGGGAGGTTGCATAGGGTTTTTTTTTCCCTCAAAATAGTACCAATATTTTGAACCTCAGAATATTGAACCTCCTCTTTATTGAATGAGCCAAAATTAAAATAGAAGGGATAAATATAAATTAAACTATTTGTAGAATGGTATTCATAAACTCATTTGTCAAAATAATAGCGACAGCAGTATACATCAAAACAACCAACTAGTTAGGTAGTCCGACTCGTGGCTCAGTGGCAACGCGCGCCGCTAGTCAGCATTAGGGCGAAGGTTCGCTGGTCAATTCAACACTAGAATACCTGATTCGTGGCAACGTAAGCGGCTGATAAGCATTAGAACTGAGGTTCAATCCGCTGACGGCTTTGTTGTAGACACTGTTTCAAAAAACGAGAAGACTCGATAGCATTTGGAATGTTCAGCCTCTTCCTTCGTTAGTCGGACTACCTGGTGGGAGTTTTACGGTTTCCTCCCATACGATATGACAAATATGGTTCCCCTAAAAGTCCTACCGGAGGACACTGCCCTCCTTCTTCAACTATACGGTCCTGAGATTTCTAACTGCTGGTGTTCCCTCACAAATATAAAACTGCCCCCTTTATCCCTCCTTCCATGAGACCACACGCATTCTTGAACTTGGTTTAGATGTTGCTGTCTACCAAGTGGAATAAGGTAAAAAACCTCAGGAATCTGAATTATTTTATTCTGTGTCAGAAATGAGTAATTTCAAAAACATTCAACATGATGAAAACGATTTGTCATGATGCGACACCTTGGCTGTGTAACAGCCGCTAGGTTTATCTTTTTTTTTTTGAATAAGAAGAAAATAACATAAGAAATTCAGTGCATGTTCAACAAGTACAAGTCATCACTTCTGATGTCATTTCTTTCATGTCACTAGAAAAATAGCTCACTTCCAAAATGTCACCGTCAGGCTTTTATTTTATGCAAATTTCAAAGAAAGAAAAAAGCAGCGTCGATATTTGTAGCTGATTGACTTTTCAAGATTCAATAGATAGCAGATAACGCAAATGTTGTTCTTTAAAAACAGTACATTTTCAGTATTTCAGATTATTACCATGGTACAAAAAATTATTGGTGTACGAAACAAATGTGGGGTCCATGAAAGATCTCATCTCAAAAATAGTTATTTCCGAGTATATGATAAACACATCACCTTCTACGATGTGCGTCATTCTCTTTCATTTCCTGTGTGAACTGCACAATGCCATTCTTGAGTGCCATTTTTTTGAGTTTTTTTCTGATCTTTTTTCCCCTACGTCGGGGTGGGAGGCCTTATCGGCCATGAGCCCTCTGGCAGCCCAATAAAAAAGCACCCTTGTTATAAAAGTTGTATGGAGAACATTTCATAAAAAGGGCGCAGGGCAGCTGGTCAAATGTGTAAAATCCATAAAAATGCTCGAAGAACACAGGACACAATCAGGGATATGAGCCACGCCAATACGGCAAAAGTGTTTTTGTTAAAAGTCCTGTCGAGTCTTACCCGTCCCAACATCAACATGGTTATTTCGGAGGGGCATTTGCAATTTATTTTTTATTACATCGCAGATTTGCTGGTAGGACAGGGTAACATGTGGCTGTTGCAAATTGCATCCATTTTTTGCAAGGATGTCAGCTTTTTCATTTCCTGGAATGTTACAGTGGCTGATCTTTTTCTGATCTAAATAAATATATAGTGAATTTTATGATTTAGTTCATCATCTTTCTTTTCTCTGTTAAAAGTTTAACTTGGACAAGTTGAGACAGATAACTTACGCTTTTGTTAAAATCCGAGTGGAATGTTACCTTAATGTCCATTGTAAATTAATGGTCGTGGATGATACTAACATCCCGTTTATTTTATCAAAACATCTTGGAAACACCCTGTTTAAAGCAAAACGTGTATAGGAGGATTGGTGCAGTTTTTTAATGAATCTTTTATTTTTCTATTTGGTATATAATAAAAAATAAGTAACATTTTAATTAACTTGTTTTAAAAGCCTTACAAAAAAAATCTGTGCCAAGCAGATCGGTGAATAGTTACCGCACTGGGTCAAAGATCATGCTTTTTGTAAGAGAACAATTCACGGAACGAGAAAACTCCCTTGCAGGTCAACAGACTCGGCCATGAGGAAAAAACCTGTTTCTTTTATCCCAGTTCGCATACGAGTGTCGTTCATGAATGACTGTTTAAATTTTAAAAAGTTCAAATCTGATAAATATCTCATCAGTATCCAAATATCGATTATTACTTTATTCGCAAACCCCAATGTTGCTTTGTAAAGAAATTCGAGAATTTCAATTATTATGAGCTTTTATTAAATAATAATAAATTACATAATTTAAGTATACTAAACAAAAATTTATAGCTGATATTAGTATAACAATTATTGATAAGATTACGAACTTATAAATAAGTTTTTTAATTAAAACCGTGTAATCTGGCATTGTTGTTATTTCAAAACAAAAACAGTTATAAAAAAGAAACAACAAACATCTTTGCTGATTTATTACAGAGTTTTTACATACCGTACTTTAAAATACGGTATTTTTTCCCTAGCGCGCATGCTCATAGGAAATTGCGCATGCGTATCTGTAATAATATTTCCTATGAGCATGCACACTAGGAGAAAAAAAAATACCGTATTTTTAAAGTACGGTATGCAAAAACTCTCTATCATGCTTTATAATTACGCTCATTACGCTGTTTTATAATTACGCCTTATGTTATCTCCACTGTAGGAGTATGTCTGTTTAAATGATTCTAAATGTAAGGGATACAATAGAAAATAATTAATTATCTCTCCGACTAAAAACAAATTATTCATTGTTTAGAAAACAGTTTTTTCTAATTGAATAAGCCTTTTTGCAATTCATCAAGAAGATCAGAAATCTTGTTGTACACTGCATTGAAGTCACAACTGAGTAAAATGTTTGCAATTTGAATGTCTGTTGCTTTCTTGAATGTCGAGTCCTCTGATACAAGTCATTTACCGTTAGAACACACTCGGGATGTAGCAGATTCAGCCTTACCCCAGGAAATACAATAGAGAACTTTTACACACTCCCACCCATATTATGCCATCATAATATTGAACATTCCCCTTAAGGATGGCGTTTGGATTCGAGCTCTATCCATCAAGGGCATTCAGCCTACAGATTTATCGTTCTCATCAGTCTCAAAGAAGAGTGAGCTCGGTTCGATATCGCTTGTCTCGAACCAAGAACCCTTGGATCGAAAAAATTGTACAATTTGCCAAAGAGGTTTCTCACTTACCATTCCTGTTAGAGGCCTCTCCACAAACACCTTTCCTGTCTTCTTGTCGATGGTAAAGTAGCTCGATCCGTCCAAAAAGACAGCGGGTTCAATACCGTACTCGATGGGATCTCCTTCATCGTCTCTAGTTCGGACGGTGGTCACCCCTGCGCCCTACAGAGAGAAATTAAAGAGTTACATTATCCAGATAAATCCTATTGCAATTTTAATTTTCTTCCAAATTTATAGATAGTTATTTATAAACATTTGCTAAAAGTTGTTGTGGATGTAAACATAAGATTATTTTATTATTAAACTAAAGTTGTTATTACTATTACATATTACAGAATAATTATTAACATATTCTCCGTAATTGCTACGAAAAATGGAAATTTTGCGTTAATTATGAGCTACTCAAAAACCTATTACCTCTACGGAGTTTTTCTTTTTTTTTTTTCCCCCTTAATTATGTCTATTACTTTTCTAACTTTAATGCCATCAAAAATTTTGAAAATAATATCGTCGGTTTTGATAAAAAAAAATTTTTTTTTAATCTTTAAGAAAATAACATTCAATAATATGCATAAATAAACATAGTGTCATTGTTACATTTTTCCTTATACTTGAAAAATATTTATCTCTCTTTAAGTAAAGACCTCCCAGATTGACAGTACTTTTCGATAATATGTAACAATATTATATATATATATATATCGTAATAATGCTCGTATATACGCTAGCAATACTTGTATATAACGCTTTACTCACATTGTTACAATCGCCATCAAGTCTCCCGGTTTCAGAAAGTCGTGATTGCAACGGACGTTGTACCTTTTAATAGGTGCAGTTTTAAATTTTCTACATGCATTTTTTTTTTGTTATAGAATATAATTTTATTCTTAAATAAAACAAAACTAGTTCTTTTAAATCTTCATTAAATAATAAATCGAAATTTTTTTTTTTTTTTTTTTTCCTAAGCTGAGCTTTCATAGACAAACTAGCAAACAGCATTCCTAATGGAAGAAAGAAAAAAATTCCCAAATAATAACAGTTATTAAACAAAATAAATAAATACTTTTCCCTCTCCTTTTTCTAAATATTATATGAAACTTTTTTTCCCCCCATTTACTATTATAAAAATTATTCAGTGCGCAAAACTTCCTAGGTTTTCCGACATGTTTGCAAGGTGAAAAAGAAAAGACAAAAAGGGAGGGAGATATGCCTTTATTCACGGTTACAGAGATAAACTCGCCGACCCATAGAGGCAGTAGAGTACTGACCTACCTTTGACTTTGCTCGGGGCGATGCTACAATGCGGGCGCGCGAGATGAACTCATGGAGAAGAACTGTTCTCACAAAACCCGTTTTTCGGTGTTATAAACAATAACATCGAAACAATAATGTACAAAAACAAAATAATGTTACAGACAATATATAATAATAAGTGACAATCAATGCTCCTGTTTACAACATTTCTGAAGAGTGATATTTTTAACTTACAGCGAGCAATTTAAGTTAAAGTTTTGCATTTTTAAAGTAATCCATCCAATTTTTATAATTAATTTGTAATTTATTCCAATTCTATCGAACCTTAATTGAGTAAGTTGGGGAATACTTTTAGAGAAAAATCAAAATAATTTTGTGAAGAAGGTACTTCTGTTTAATAAATCGATTAAATTGCTTTTGAGGTTAAA
Organism: Caerostris extrusa; assembly: GCA_021605095.1. Classification (NCBI taxonomy): domain Eukaryota; kingdom Metazoa; phylum Arthropoda; class Arachnida; order Araneae; family Araneidae; genus Caerostris; species Caerostris extrusa. The sequence continues at coordinate 177,855 of BPLR01007357.1, forward strand.
AATATAATAAATTAAATGACTGCCAGTTCACCGATAAATAAAAGTATAATTTATTAATTTATTTTTTAAATTTTATTATTTAATTAATTATAAATATAATTAATTAAATTAAATTAATCAAAATAAATTAAATTAAAAATACTATAATAAATTAAATGTCAAATTAAATAAACTTTCATATTCTTTTCTTTTTAACAGCATTAAAAATGTACTTTATTTAAGTATTGCTAATGAGTAAGTCAAAACATAATACATATTATTGTACAAAAAAATTTATCAATCGTTCTATTTTATCTTATAAGATCAAATAATTTATCAAAACTAAAATATTTCACACTAGAGTCTTAGAAAATGCTCATTCCATGATTTGCTACATTTTTCCCCTCTTTACTGATACTAAAGTATCTGATAAAATACTGATACTAAAGGATTTCATGTTCTTAGTACACTATCCAATCGGAAATCTTGTTACCGAGGCTTTCTATCAGCTAGCTTTCTATGATGTAAGATTTTATTTCATGGTGAAAATCCACCTATATTTATGAATAGAAATAAAAATATCTTGAAAAATTTCAAATCTTGCTAAAAGATTTCAATTTTCCTTATTTATCAATAAATCCATAGAATTGTAGAAAAAATTATCAATCTCGTGAAATCGAAAACTGAAAATTAAAATCATACAAGAATTTGTAAAAGTTGAGCTATAATGCAGCAATTCTAAGTAAATTCTTTGCTAACAAAAATCATCTGTTTACTTTGTGAGATACGATAAATATTGAAATAGCTTAAGAAATTATTCTATCATAACCTTTGATCAATTTTTTATACTAACTTATATAAGAACTGTGTTTTCTACAGAGAAAACATAAAAATTAAATTCTAAATTATTTCATTAAAATGATATTTAAATAATATTAATGTGCTTGAATTTTAAATTAAGTCAATTTATATAATTTCATGAAATTAAAAAAAAAGTATTGTTTTTCTTAATTTTTAGATGACAAATTTTAATTATTTGTTTAGAGTGTTTAATGAGAGTTATGTTATTATAATTACTATATTGTAACCCTAAACAAATTGGCGAACATTGACGAAATAAACAGGGTTGCAAGATTGGCGACCTCCTCAGGCGTAGAGATTTCAACTAAATATTCTTACCAGTAATTGAACAGGCATGTATTTAAATAGTTATGTGTGAAATTAATTTCTGTTATCAATAGAAAAGCGAAAAAATATAAATGAACTTATGTGTCACATTATATTGATTTATCCTCAGGTTAAATTTTCCAAAATTCAAATATAAAAATTTAGGTTTCATGTGTTTCTTTCATGTACCGAAATCACACGCAGTAAAATCCCAACCAATCAGTATTCTGATCTCCTTTTTCTGACGCCTCCTATTGGCTGGCAATCTAAGGTCTGAGATTTTAGTATCCAATGGAAACCCATCTTTAATATTTTGAAATTCAAAATATTTTCAAAAAAAAAGACATTGACTGTAATCATCATTTAACGATACAGTATTTCAGTATCTAATGACTATATCTAGTTTTGAAATTTAGACAAAAGCAAAATTTCTTTCTTAAAAGATTAGTAGATATTTTTTATCACAGCTCGTAATTTAAATTATCTTTAATTTATACAATAAATAAATTTTGCATTGTAAATAAATAAATCAGATATAAATTAGCATTACCAAATTGCGATCACTCACACATTTTCTAAATCAATTAACTTTCGAAAACCTGTTATAACAGACTTAATATTTTCTGTATTTAAACAATATTTATCAGCTACACTACTTACACTTCGCATTTTTTAAATTCTAAAAATGCAGAATTCGCATATTTCTTCTTATTCATATAATAAAAATCAGACAGTAGGGAAAACAAACTGCCTGCTGTTTTTCTTCAGTTAACCCACTAACCAGCAACAACTGTTCGAACTTAGCTAGACCCCCGCAAAAATAGCAAGAACAAAACGAGTCGACCGCATTTACGTTTCCGGGTGCAGGGTCGAAAGGGTTGAGGTCAATTCCAAGGACATACAGGTAGGAGACTTTTTCCAAACCTGCGCAGTTAGAAACATTCTCCGCAAATTGTTCTTTTTTGTGATTCTGAATTCAGATAAGTCATTCGCATAAAAAAATTAATTTCGTTAATAAATTTACACGTAGAAATCTTAATTACAAATTATAGTAAGATTAAAATAAGACCACAATACAAATTTTAATCTGCAATTTAAATTTAAAATACTAGTCAACTATCACTATTTAGTGGATTGCATTCCAGATAATCTGTTTAAAATTTATAATTTAAAACTCACTAAATCTTCAAAAATTTAGTGAGTATTTGTATACCTTCACAATGTTTAGTAGCCATTATTAAATTTCGAATTGTTTCTACGAAATACACTTTAGACAAGGTGCAGAAATCAGGCTCCAAACAAAAAAAAATTGTTAATTAATAATTTTTTTAAATATTTTATTACTATTTAAACTTGTATATGTCCTTTTTTTCTACATTGGAAATATATGATTTTTAAACAATCGTATACATTCAAATCATCTAAATATTTTGGACAAAAACTAAAAAATATATAAAAGGTTGATAGATAAAGGTTGATACTGGATAAGACTGGCTTGGTTAAATAAATACAATAAGATGACATCTGTGTATATCTAAAATAACTTCTTATTATTAAACTTGTCAATCACTTTAAAAGAAAAAAGATTCATAAGTTGTTTTCAATATTTTTGTCCCTGTCCTATAAATTGGAAATATTATTGCTATATAATGTAAGGAATATCTGGAGTGGAATATAAATGTGGAATATCAATCGTCTTCATAATAGAAGTGTAAGGAATACACAGTAGGTGGAAGATAGTATCAATCGCAGTAGCAGTGTAAAGAACACCCCAAAGTTAAATCTGATAAGATTTACTTTTAAAAATAAGAATGAATTCCGTGTAATTTATCACGCATATTGCCATCCTCGATTTTATTTCCGATTTCATCATAATTATGAATTACTAATTTAGATAATTAAGCATGCTGTGATGGTGTCTTAATTAATCTATTCATTTAATTTATTATTTAATCTATAATAACTTGATATCGTAAAAATGAAATGAATCTGTTGCATTTTGAATGATTTTGATGAGCTGCTTCAGCAAAAGTTGCAATTTTCGAGATCCGGGTCTCAGTCCATAGACCACAGTGAATCGTGCCTTACCAGCATGCTCCTTGCGCTTCAAAAGGCAATCGGTCTTAGTTCACAAAAATATCATCCTGGAATGCACAAACGCGTTTTCTTCTATCCATTTTGTATTGTGAAAGGAGCGCTTCATTCCTGCTTGCGGGTTGACCCCAAAGAATAGGTCGATTCGTCAGCGTTATGAAATCTTTTTGTGCAATACTGGTTTCAATATTAAAAGAAACTGAATATTTTTTTAAAATAAAAAACTGAATATTTATTCAAGCAAAAGCAAAATCGCTTTTAATTTTTTTCGAGAACAAAATTAAATATAGTAGGAAGTAAAATAGAATTTCTTGAAGTTTTTTTAACAAATATTAACATGGTATATAGTTTTCCCACAAAAGTTTTGAAATTTCCAACTATTTCATATTTTTAATAATTTTATTAATTAATAATTCCTTGAATTCTTTTAGGGCATAGATTCTTTTTACTCTTTCTTAAACAACAAAATGTTAAATAATTTTTTTCTTTTTCTATTGGTGGGCCAAAGCCTTCCTGAGAACCTTCTTCCATGCCAATCTCTGCTTTGCGACAGTTTTCCAGTTAGTAATCCTTAAAATTTTAAAATCTGCTTCCACACAATCGGTCCATCTCAACTTGAGCCTACTCCTAGTCCTAGTTCTAGTTCCAAAAGGTTTATACTTGAATATCCTAAATGGCAAGGATAAGAAGTCCGTTTGGTAGATGTAGCCCGCAAACCTCATACGTCCCATCTTGATGACTTTAATGATATCTGTCTCCTTAAACAACCTATATAATTCAAAAATTTTGTCATTGCGTCTACATTCCATTCTCGTTCATAGACCAAACATATTTCTGAGAGCCTTTGCGCAAAGATGGTTAACTGTTCAGCCTGTCATTTATTCCAAGACCAAATCACAGATCCATAGGTGAGCACAGATCTAATGATTGCTTTATATAACTTTTTTTTTTTTTTGTACATTGCGATATCTCAACCTATATTGATGAATTTAATGATATCTGCCTGTTAAGCATATGCGTCGTCAAAAATGGCCGCTTTCATTTAAACTCTCAGCTAATTTTAAAATATATTGAATTTTTTTAGTTTTGATAAGAATTCATTTATATGGCCAAAAAATAATAATTTTGTTGTTACAAATAGTTTTTAGTGTTTTCACAAAATGTGATTTTACATTTTACCTTTAAATTTAAACCAAATGATGTATTTTCGGAAACATCTACAATAGGAGAAACTAAGTTTTATGGAAGATAATTTTTTTTTTTTTTAATTTTTAAGATAATTTAAGTTTTCCAATCAAACATTACATGATAGGAAAACCATGGAATATTTGTAAGGCTACTTACCGACAGGTTCATCTTCAGGTATGATCCATTCTCTTTTCATATCGAACACGGGAGGGTGTTCTGACCCAGAAAGCTGGAACCTGAAAAAAGATGATAATAACATTGATTTTAACTTCTTTGAAAGCCATAATAAAAGTTTCAAATAAATAGTTGCAGGAAATGCAATTGTGATAAATTTGTTATCTATTTTATTGTATCATGTTTTACATAAATTGAATAGGAAAATTTTAAAAAAAAATGCATATAAATTATAAAGCAAAATATCAATGAAATAAATTAAAAATTGCAAAGGAAATTAATTATTAAAAATTTTACAATCAATTAAAAATTTTAACAACACCGCTTGAAACATTTTTTCTTATTGTGGTTTTGGATAAATAATGCGGACGAAGAAGAATCCACAGACATGGACAACTAAGAGAAAAAAATAATCGTACATAGATGGGGAAAAATACATATCTGTTTTTATACGAAATTAAAAATACATAAATTGTGTATCTCATAAAAACGAAAAGTTCCATTTCTTGAAAAAAAATTGGGAGTTTACAAGAATATTAATGAGATACATTTTTCAAAAACATTTCAGTTTAAGTTAAGCAAAATTATTTTTCTTCGAATGAAGTACCTTATGTTTGAATTGTTGTTGTTATTGTTGTCGTATTCCCTGAATAGTTCAAGAAAATCAAATATCGTAGTGTTCCCAAATAATATTGGTTATATTGATTGTTAGCTCGGAATATAAAGCCTCTTCCGAGGAATGGTCCAGACCAGGAATGAGCAAACTACGGCCCACCGGAAGGTTCTATCCGGCCCGCGAATAGAATTTTTTTAATTTGCCGGTCAGAGGCAAATTAAAAGAAATATATAGCAGTTGTTTCTAAATATGCCAAAGTTAGAGTTTTACAAATCATTATCGAAAGTAAGTTTCTCAAATTTAATATCTAGCGCCCAGAAAATCACTGCTATCAGTATCTTATATATGTGAACAAGTGTTTTCAACTATGAACCTTAGAAAGAAAGTACATCTCACTTCGAACCTGAATATAGGAACTTTTAAAAATGAAATCGCAATTAACATCATCTTAATTAACATCATACATCTCATTAACATATTTAAATTGCAATACTTATATATTGTTTTTAAAATTTTGGAAAAATTTATCTTGGCCTGCCAAACTTTATTTATTTTTTTTTTTTTCGATTTTTGGCCCGCGACCAAAAAAGTTTCCAATCCCTGGTCCAGACAATGCATGGCTGCTGCAAGCTGGGCAATCAAAGACATGATGAGGAGTAAGCTCGACATCAGGGCAGTTGCCCATTTTTGTATTTTTAACGCCATCAGCAGAAATTTTCATATTTTTGTGGTGCTTCATCCTTAATCTTGTGAGAGTAGTAGCTGCTTTTCTGTCGACATTTAGTTCTGCAAATTGGTATTTAATTTTTGATCTTAGAAGGAATTATACGTGTAAATATAATGTTAAACTATGTTTGAATTACATACATAAATAGCAGCCTACACGCTCAGCGAATCAATAGTTTGTGATACTGCTATTGCTTGATCTGAACGTAGTAATAAAAGCGGTACCACATTTCGATTTTAAATAAAGGAAATTTAATAAAAAATAATTTTTACTGCAAATAATATATGCTTCAAAAGAATTGTTATTTTCAAATATTCACAATCAGAATTAATTATAAGGAATAGATAGGAATTTTATTTTGTTGTGTGGACTCTTGACTGGTTCAGAATTTATGGCTTTAAAATCTTGATATAAATCGTTTTTAAAAGCTGAACACTTTCGAATTAAGTTATTCACAACTGGAACAGCAGACTGAGCATTAGCCAGGGTGCACCTTGAAAGTCTATTACATTGCACTCACATTATACCATCATAATTTGTAGTGAACACTAATACGGATGAATTCCTCTTCTCTTATTTCTTTGAACCCAACGGAAAAATTTTCTAGGCCTTTTATAGTCCCCATTCTTACATTGACACGGACTTTAGATTTTCCGAAATCCTTCCTTTTGGAAACTCAACACGCGATTCACAAAGTAATTCCAGACATCTTTAGCTAAAGACAGTTTTATAATACAATTAACCAATATGCGTATTGAAATCAATAAAAACAACGACTTATGGTGAGGTGTAGAGTCCAACTGATTATTAAAAATGGACTGAAGCGTTCTGTCTTACTCTTTTAGAAGAGCCCTTTCTTGTTTTTGAACCATTATTAATGTAAGCACAATTCTTGCGCTTTTCTTGTATGGAATTACTAGTGCATAATAGTATGGAAAAATATAATTCTAATAATCTTGAATTTGTACAAAAAGGAAACTAAGGGATCTTAAGGGAGAGTTCAAATCTAATGATTTCAATGAAAATGCCTTCCGCTACATATCTTTTAATTGAAGCTGAATAAAATTTTAGGTGAAATGAAACCAAAAGATAAGCCAAATTGTTTAGTTCAAATTAGTTCCGAATCAACTAATAAAAAATAGTCTAACAAAAATTATTCTATTCAAAGAAATCAAAATTTTCTGCGAAAAAAGGTTACAAGTATAAAAAAAAAAAAAAAAAAAAAAACCCGAAGATCACTGGGTCGCCTGATACCCACCCCTAGAAGGATCACATGTAAATAATGAACACCAGAGTCTAATCAAAGCAAATGTAGTGCCCTAAATTTGGCATAGACACAACGTGCATTCCTGTGATAAATTCATTATTTAGATTTCCCAATTAATCCATCATGCCATCAGAATTAATTCCTCCCGAAACCAGGTTTTCAAAACTTATTCGTGTTTGTTATTGATTTCAATGAGGACGTTCGAACCTGCTTGCATTGTTTTATCAACACTCTATCCACTCAGCTGCTATGAATTAGGTTTAAACGCTTTAAATTACTTAGGTTAAACGCTTTTAGGCTTTAAATTCTTGTTAAAACATTCATCCAACAATGCTTTATAATTAAAACAATTGTTGAAAAGTTAATTGAAACTTTGTCGCAAATTGCTAAAAATCATTCAAATTGATAATTGGTGATCGACTTCAAGTGTGCAAATAGTTTAAATTAATTTGATGTATATCATTTGATTACGTCTTAAAATGTTCGAAATCATTGTTAGTTAAAACACGAACATTCTTCCAGGATATGCCTGACTAATATGATGTTATTACAATGTCGCAGACAGATAGGCATATCAATAATTCTGCCACTTAAAGCGACTTTTCTAATGGAAGAAGGTACAACTGAATAGTTTTTCATTTAAATAGCAAAGATAGGCTTGACTCGTCATATAGTGGCAACACATACATGCATGTAAGATGCGAAAGTATGAATCTTCTAGAGCCGTATATTGCAGTCATTACTTTCAAAATTTTCTTCATTTCTACAAGCAAATGTGGGCTCCAGTATTTAGGATGGCAATATTGACATTTTCTATTTTTTTAATTCAGTGCTATTATAATTATGATGTCGTTTTGCTTATTTAATTTTTATTACTGGTTAGACGACAGCTACAAAATTAATAATTTAGAATATAAAAAGGATTGTTTAATCCCCCCTTTCAATAAACCATTATGTGTATTGAAAGCAACAAGTATAAAACTCCTGTAAGGCGTAGAGTCTCCAGGTATCTAAGCTTTATTACTTTAGAACCGCTTATGGGGGCGATAGGTGGTCAATAACTAGTCTGCCTACGAGATATCAAACATATTCTATTGGATTTATGTCCAGAAAGCATGCCTTACCAAACCATTCGCATGAATCCTTCGTCATTAAGTAAGTCATCCACCCGCCTAACACGACATGCAATTATCGTCTATTAAAATGAATTCCTTTTCAATTGCTGTCACGTAAGAATTACAAAAAGTCTCTCATCCCTATATAACTGAGCATTTGGACATGGAAGTTGGTTCATCCATTCATGAAGATACCAGTTTTGTTCATTCATGGATGTTTGGCCATCTTCCCACCTTCTTAAAAATCTGACTCTTTCTAACATGAGTGCAAGATTATTTCGTGTTCCACATTCTCTCCAGATAAAAATACACTTATTATCAGGATGAACTATAAAACGGGAGTGAGAAAGAAAAAAGCATTGCCCCATTCATTTTTTGATGAGTTGAATAAAAACCCTGGTGACAGTTTCACAACCAAGGAATTATTGAATAGAGTAGCATTCGTATTTCGGTTTTCGTGTGGCATTCTTGCACATTTATGATTTTTTGTTTTTCTTCGACATGCATGTTCAGTTTCCAAAAAGGATTGCAGATTCGGTAAACAGCACTTTGTGATGCTCCTGAACCTTCCTAGCAGCCTGAGCCACTAGAGCTCTGGCCATGGAAACCACAAACTTCAGATTTGAATACTGACAGATGGAAGTTTGTTATGTAATGTTTGTTAGAAGTTTGGAATTCACGTAAAACTGTAGGTCTCAGTCTAATTAGCCCAAAGTGTGCACAAAATGATCGGAGAGCGACAAACCAAACCAAACCAAACCTGAACCTTCCGTTGCTAAAGATTGTATTTGACCCATTTCTAGACAACAAATGACTCTTCAGGCTTCTGATTTAATTATTATTCACCTCGATGCTGAGCAGTCAACACATGTCGATCATTTCTTTTACCTTTTTCACGTAAGCTAACAGTCAAATTTCAATTTTTTTTATCTTAATTCGTTATTTTTGACCTCATCACAAAATATGCATATTTAGATGCTTGAAAATATAAAAAACTTCATTTTTTATCTTTATATTTCTTTCATTTATTTCTTAAATAATTAGTACCCTTATTTCTCAGAAAAATTTCACAATTTTTTATTTATACAGTGCATTAAGCAATTGAAATTTAAAAAAGGAAACCAAAAAAATCCTTAGAAATAATAGATTTGAAAAAGAAATTATTTTATAATGGAAAGAAAACTTAATGACACAAGAATATCATCCATTAATGATTCATTTTTTTTTATGTAATGGTGTGAATAATAGTTAATAAAATGGAATAATTACTAAATTGATTATTTGTTTTTAAAGAAAAGTATTTATATCTTCATAAATTCTTTCCGATGAGTCTAGAACGAATACAAATTTGAGAAAATTTCATAATGCTTTATGTAAAGGATATCAAACTCAATATTGTAAGGTAACAATTTTTTTACAAATGAGCTTTAATACGTAAATTTGAAGGGACGTATTTAATTTGCACTATTTTTATTAAAATGTAATTAAAATAGCCTTAAGTCATGACGGTTAAAGAAATAAAAGCTATTTCAAGTATACAAATACCAGAAATTTATTTTAGTTTCATTGTGTTGGTTTTAAAAACTCACTTACTTAGATCTGGCACGAATAATATTATTTTTTATGTATTGTCATTGTGGAAAACAGTTGTTCCCTAGAATAAAAGTTTTGAAAATACACTTTAAGAAAACAAAAAAGAAGCAGTTAAATAATTGCAACGAGATTTCATATATAAATAACTTTTGATTCAACATACAAAGGGTTAAATTAAGCGATTAGTGAATGGCAAGTTGGAATATCGGATCCTAGCCACTAAGCATTCGGATGTGAATAAAAGAGGAAAACTCCAAATGAGGATCCAAATAATAAGGAAGAATCTTACGAGAATCTTAAGATGAATAAATCTTACATCAACTACCAGTTTGATTGCCATTTTCTGAGTTTCCTGTAGTATGACATACAAGCCCGACTCGTGGCTCAGTGGCATCTCACAAATGCCATCGAGTCTCTTCGTTTCTTGAGACACTGTCTGCAACAAAGCCGTCAGCGGATTGAAACTCAGTCCTAATGCTCACCAGCAGTGCACGCTGTCATTGAACCACAAGTCGGACTTTTAAATAAATATCATAGTTTACCTTAATTTTTCTTTCCCAAAACTGAAACAAAGAAATGAGAAAAGAACATCGTTTTTTTTATGCTGCATACTAGCCGAGGTTGTTCAGCATTGGTATGGTCGATTTACTATGCAAGTCAGGCATGAAAAAACTTTTTAATGATTTAATATCTGTTTTATGTATTTTTACATGCCGAATGCAAAAAGCCCATTAGACATACAAAACATATAGATTTCTCATAAAAAGTGTCTTTAACCTGTAGACGTATACATCGGAAATTTTTAAAGAAAACATAAATGTTCATAACAATTTGCGTAAATCAAATATTCTTACGAGTATTTACCATTATTACCAATGATTTTCGTGCCTGTGTAATTACAAATAATCTAATCAAGGACGCAGATATTTTCCAGATGGCACTACTGTGAATTCTAGACTGTTTTGAGTTATTTTCTTATCTTCGTGTAAGTTTTGGTTTTTTTAGCTCAATAAAATGGTGATGCGTGGTTATTTTAACAATCCTAGCAGTTTTTACAATATTTGTGATGAGTTTGTTATCAAGAAATACCAAAGGAATAATAACGAAATTTGCAAGAAAGATTACTTGTCTATTTCAGGGTAATTGAAAGCCAGATCTTAGGGGATATTCAAGATATGTTATGTTTCCTTAAAAGATTTAAGGAAACTGTCACAAGGAAAATAAATTTTTTCAAGTGTTTCAATGGTATGGAGTATCCTTCTTCTACTTCTCAAGCACGACAGCCGGCTACTGGCCAAGGCTGTCTCAATCAGTTTCCACCAGCCAAGACCATCTGACACTAGTATCTAAGATAAAATCTGTCCCATTTTTTTTCTGACTAAGATATTCTAAACATGAGAAAATTTCTTTTTAAATGGTAGAGTTGTTAGCCTTACACACAACACCCTAGTTTGTCTTACTACGATTGAAATGGATTCTGACCACTACAACATGGGCATACAGCACATGAGTAGACACACACACTTATACAACACCACTGATATACGACTTTTTACTTGACTCCATGGCACCGCTCTGACTAGGAACCTGTGGTACCGAGCACAACAGTGCTAGTCACTCATCCATCAGGCCCCATGGAACATCCTACGGTATGCAAAAGTGTACTTATGTTATGCAAAAAAATTAAACATGGGAATTTGGTAGACAAAAACATTTTACTCCCACCACTGCATATAAAACTGGATCTCATGAAACACTTTGTAAAAGTAATTTCAAAAATTGAACCTTGTTTTCAATACCTAAGTAAAAAGTTCTCTCGTTTATCAGAAGCAAAGTTGAACGAAGATGCCTCTTTGTTGATTTTGGCATAAGAAAACTGATGCAAGGTCAAAAATTTGGAACTGTAATGAATTAAAAAGAAAAGGATGCTTGGATTGCATTTAAAGAAATTCCTTATAAATCAGAAAGACAGAATTTCCAACAATATAATTCAAATTATTTTGATCAAATTCAAGAAACTCGGTATTTGCAAAAAGTGTGATTGTAAATACCGAGTGATTGATCCAAATTGTGACTAGAAGATTTACTGATTGATCCAAATTTTGAAAATTTTGGATCAATCAGTGAAGAACAAGGTGAACCTTTGCACCAATATATTATAATGGAAAGAAGATACTAAGGTTGTTGGGATGTAAATATGATGAGATATTACTGTTGATCCCTTTTATCTAGAAACTGCGCTTAACATAAAGAGCTACATCGGGATTTTTACCAATAAAATATTAAGAAAACACATACCTGCGGATTACTACGACGAAGGACAATACCTTTTTTAAAATTTAATCAGCATAATGTGATTATGAATACATTTTTACATTCGTTTCACATACTTTCACTTCACTGCACTGAATTTCAGCATAATAAAAGTCAAAATTTTTCAGTGGATACCTGGCCACTGTGGCATTTTTGGGAACGAACAGGCGATTTAGCAAAAAGAGGCTCAAAACTACTTCAAATGAGATCTTCGTCACTGTCACTCCATTCTATAAAACTTTATATCAAACAAATAATGAAAAAATTCCACAAGTTTCAAATTCAAGATGGGATTAAGTCAAAACATTGGAGAGCTGAAGATCTTTTAACAATACCCAGCAATCCGCGACGGCGTGCTGTCGCCCAGTTCCGACTTCTGACTGGCCATGACTATCTAGCAGAACATCTCCATCGCATTAAAATCTTTTCGAACCCTGGCTGCCCCCCTATGTGGTTCAACAGATCCAATGAATAGAGACCACCTCCAACGATGTGCGGTACTTGACGGCGACTCGGAGACAGCGCTTTACTGGCGTGCGAGAGAACACTTAAGGCAATGACTTCGGTCATCTTTGCATTTTTTGGACGTTTATTCTTTTGTATTTTTTTCCCTTTTTATTATTGTTATTATTATTATTTTTATTCTTCTTGTACTTGCCTTGCCATTGGAAATAAAAAAAAAAAAAAAAATAAAGTCAAAATTTAATAAAGTTTTCAGAAAAATAGCTAGTGATAGGAGAAAAGCTATTGAATAATTGGAACAGACAAATTAAACATTCTAAGAAACATCAGCAATTATAAAAAAAAGTTTAATATTTTTCTGGTTACCCTGTGCAATTACCTATGGTACGTCTCGAGAGACGATAAGAACGAATGGTACATTATACCAACAAAAGGGGAGATATACTTTCCTATGGGTCTTTCTAAAGAGAACTGAGTAGATAAAGAAAACCGATGAAATAACTATAAAGCCTGCACAATGACAGTGAAACAATTGCAAATATACATATGCATATATATATATATATATATATATATATATATATATATATATATATATATTTGCAATTGTTTCACTGGCTTATTATTTTAAATGGCTTTAATTAAACTGAAAAAAAAATTGTAACCTCTTCTGATTGTGAACCGCCTGGCGGTTATGTTTATAAATTACAAGAACCGGGCTCAAAACCCAAGAAGTAAAGTATAACCGAAAACTTTTACATGCCTTACTATGCCGAATATGAGCCCAATAAATTCGTAGGCCGGAATGTCATATCGTTGGGCTGAAAGAGGGGAGGGTCAACCCTTCAGCCATTCCTATTCGTTAAAAATTGTGATGGAAAACGTTGCCGCAGTATAGCAGATCCACCGTGATGCATCCTGGATGACACTAAATCCGCCATATCTCTGTCATTCTAATAGTGTTGTTTTTGTGTCTAATCCTCAGTGTGTTGCAGTGCGAGATGGGAAAACCATGAGCAATCAACTCATGGAAGGGGATAGCTTCTTTTGTGATGGAGCACCCGTAGGTAGAAGTCTGACTTGGCTCCATATAGCTGAAGAAGGTGGGCAGTGCCTTCACTTTTAAGAACTACCCCGCATTTGCGTTTCGTATGGGAGAAATCCCTTAAAATTCCCACCATGAAGTCCGATTAACAAGGGAAGATGCTGAACGTCACAAACATCATCGAATATCCTCGTATTTTGAAACAGTGTCTACAACAAGGCAACCAGCGGATTAAACCTCAGCCCTAATGATCACCAGCGGCGTTTGTTGCCCCTAAGCCACGAGTCGGGCATTCTAGTAGTGAATTACTGAATTCGAAAAGATAAAAAAAAAAAACCTTCAGCGAATTATTTCATCTCCCGTCGACATTCCATGGGATCAATGACACGAAGCAAAACTACTGAATTATACGTAAAAAAATGTCAAATATTGCTTATTAAAAAATTTAATTTAATAAAATAAAGAATTGAAAATTATTAAATATGCGTAATACTGTACGAAAAAATAAACAAAGATTGAAATTTCGTTTCTTATTATTAGAAGAATAAATGACGAAAATAAGGATATAAAAAAAAATCGTCGTTGTTTATAGTATGAATAAATTTTAGATTTCACAGATGAATTATTAAAATAATGTAAAAATGTCTTTTTTATTTAATAAAAATTGTTCGTTATTATTTTTCTAAATAAGTGTTAAAATTATGTCATAAGGAATCCATTATAAACGGTTATGTATACCAAGATGGATCATAATTAATTTTTTAATGTGTAGTATCAGAAAAATATCATCACTACGCATTTTTAATTGCTTTATGTGTTCAAATTTATTTAATAAAAAATAAATAAAATCTTTTTTTTATTCGAATGGCGATACATTAAAAAAAATAAATCTAAGAATCACTAATTATGAAAACATGCACAGACTGAAATGCTTTCGTTATTTCAATCATTTCAAATAAAGAAAATGTTATTTTTTTATCAGAATTTTATTCTGCGCACATTTTGAATTGATAACTACATAAAGTTAACTTGCAAAAAAAAAAAATTGACAAAATGGTATTAAAATCAGTTTAGAGATATTAGAATCCAAATGAAGCCTTAAGAAGTTAATTTTAATATTATATCTCTATGTTATATCTCTCTCTCTATATATATATATATGTAAATATATGTATATATATTATCGGGCCTGTCCTGTGGCCGAGTGACTAGCGCTCAGTGCCACAAGTTTTGTGTTCAAGTTCCGGAGGTACCATGGATGTTTGTAGTGATTCGGAATTCACTTTAAATAATCTATCGTAGGTCCCTGTTCTAATGTGACTGTAGACAGTTGGGCGTGGGACTGTCAACCCTACCCCGTAAAAAGATAGCATCTTCTGTCTCGCAATCCACCATTAGGCAAACGGCCTTGCCCCACCATGGGATTGTTGCACCAATGAAGAAGAATATATATATATATATATATATATATTGCATAGTTGGAAAGATGGCGCCACAGTTACAACATTTCTATAATACTATTTAATATCATAGTGCTTAGAGTTCAGTTACATCTTTGCATTTTAAGGCTGATGTGAGAAAATATGCTAAACGCAATAACGAAAATACCCAATAACGACGAAAAGAATATATTTGTTTAAAAAAAAAAAAACAACAATGAAAAAATGAAACAAATGAATTTATGCAACAATTTATTGAGGAGAATTGTTAATGTTTTTCATTGTGGGGCATTTTGAAAGGCAAGACATTTATCAATTCAACGGCAGATATCTGTCGGATTCAACGTTACCCAGAGTACATCACGAAAACTGGCTACATTGTACTCACATTTTGCAACTACAATTTTGAACGAACCAAAAGTGGGGGTGTTCGTTCAATCGATGGTGACGTTCCATTTGGGATGGGGAT
Source organism: Caerostris extrusa (assembly GCA_021605095.1). Classification (NCBI taxonomy): domain Eukaryota; kingdom Metazoa; phylum Arthropoda; class Arachnida; order Araneae; family Araneidae; genus Caerostris; species Caerostris extrusa. The sequence continues at coordinate 193,503 of BPLR01007357.1, forward strand.
CCACCTATCCATATTCTTAAATCATATAAAAAAAACTTTCTGGCTGGCTAACAGATTTATTGTCTATTACTCCGATACGGAAACTTTCGATTCAGCATCACTTATCGATTTCGAACAGAGCTCCTTAGTTCAAAAGTCCAACGGAGTATAGAAAACAAAGGAAACTCAAGAGGTTACTAACAGAACAGATTTATAGAAGAATGTCCGGAAATAAAATGATATGATTTATAAAATTTAAATCTGGGTAAATAAAAATTATTTGGAAATAAAAGAAAACATAAAAATAGCCATCTAAAATCTAGAAGTTTTTTTGGAAACACTAATTTGTAATATGTTTAAGAGTGCCGTGTAGTGGCGGCAGCCTACTTTAATGTACACGTATTTTAACTGTTACATATTGGTTCCATGTTACAGATTGTCAATGAATAATATCCAAAACCCGAAAGTCAAAAAAAATCTATTGCTAATCAAAACCAGTATCATTTTATGAGAGGCACTGTTCATCCGATTTTATAAATTTTGAAAAATTATTTAATTTGTTTAACGTTGATAACCAAAATAAAGATTTTGAACATTATTGATTTTGTTCAATTAGCAGTTACACTTCTTAGACAAAATAAAGTAAAAAATTCTTCATTTTACAGTCATAAATTAAATAAATTATAATAACTTAAGGATCGAACATCCATTCTGTTGGACATTTTGAAAAAAATTGTTGTAGGACATTTTGAAAAATTTGCTTCGAATATTGAAGACACAAACATTCACAAATCATGAAAACATAAAAAGATTTGATGAAAACATAAAAAAGATTTATGTTAGCTGTAGATATTATTCTATGTCGTTTCTTATTTATTAATAAACCATGTTTTAAGCAAGATTAAGATCCATAGTCAATTATATTGAAAAATAATTATGCATAATATTTTATATTCTTTTTAAGAGAACTTATTCCAAATTTGGTGAAAATTGATTTCAAATATATACGCTCGGTTTTTTCAATAACAAAAGAAATTATGCAAATAAAAAACAAAAATGCGGTCGAAGAACATAAACAAAACTCTACAAATAGGAAGAAAAAAAAAAAAAGGTAGCATCTTCAGTAGTTCCGGAATCGGAGGAATGCCTGCCGCCAAAAGAAGAAAAAAGTATCAATGACCTCTTCTTACCTGTTGAGCATAGCGTGAACAGAATGGAGACCGCTAGACACAGCATAGTTGGGGGTGTTCCACGAATCTTCATCACCCTCTCATCCCCGACACTCGCATATGGACACAGCAAATGACACACGACGATGTATTCCAAAAAGCGCCGCAAAACTCGACTCTGTGGAACATGAAAAACTTCTGACGAGGATTCTGTGCAGGTAGCAGGTAAGCCATGGAATTGGCGGCGTAGTAAATGAAAGCAGTCGCCAAATTGGCGATGAATCGAGGTTCGTTTCGGAGGTATAACATCCGGGTTGAGTTGAGATCGGCACGAATTCGAGCTTTTTGGTGCATCCATGGCATAACTTCGGTCAAGCCTCGAGAAAGATTATCCATCAAAATCCTGAATGTTCATGATATTTTTAAAGTTCGTTCATATTTTATTGCTTAGGAATTTTGTTGCGTAGTTTTTAATTGAAATAAATGAATAATATAATATTAAATTTTTAAAATTTAAAATGTAGTAATTAATGTTTCAATTTTCTAGAAGAAAATAATAAAACGTTCCAAATACTACTCAATCAACTGAAGACATAAATATAAAGTCTCATATTTCTTAAAATAAATACAATATATTAAAGTTTTTTTTTTGAAAAAAACACAAAAAATTAAAAAATTTTGGAAAGATTTCTTTTAATTTAATTTCCAATATTCATATTATAAATTTTTAATATTCATATTTTCACATTAAATATATATACCAAAAATGTTAACAATAGTATAAATAATTACGTTTCAAATTTATAAGATATTATTAAAATTAAATAATAATAATAATAATATCAAAATTAGTAAATATTTTCTTTCACTATAAAGAACAAAGAAAAAAAAAAATTTTTGAGCAAACACTAATTAATCCAGTAAAATAAAAATATCACTAATAAAGATTAAACACATTATTAATGGCACTAAATACTAAAACATTTGATTTTATCTTTACTTTATCATTAAGAAATTAACGAATTTAATAAGTGTAGTCAAATTTTTAACTAAGAATAATAATGCGAAACTATTATTGTTATTATTGTTACTCTAAATAAATTTTTCAGATAAAAACTATTTGTAAATGCAATCAAACGCACGGATGCAATGAAAATATTTGAAATTAAAAGCTAGAAAAAGACAATTATTTTTGTAAAATATAATACTATTTTAAGTAATAAGTCTAATAAATATACAGTATTATGCTAGAACTTCAACATAAAACCCAAATTATTTATTCCACTTTTTTAATTATATTTATTTATTTATATTTTATTCTTTTTTTTCCTTTTCTTTTTTTTTTTTATTTACATACCTAAATTTTTTTTATTTTTTATTCGTTTTTTAAAGCTTTATTTTAAACCTGCCCTAATTTTTTTTTGGCTTTTTCAACAAATTCTGAAAAAAAATATTTTTTCCCGTCGCAATCAAAACAAATCAATCAAACAATTGTACATACAGTGCAGAAGAAAAATAAACACAAAACGGATGCCTTGAAAAATATTCGCAATGATTATGCAAATCATATATGAAATGCAAAGAGAATAAATTATAAAATACATATTCTTTTTTTCTTAGACTACTTTTTTTATAAAAAAATCAAATGAAAATTTTACATCACAGTTTTTATTTTCTTTATTAAGCATCATATTTTCAAATCATATTTGGGCCTAATGGCCAAGCGACAATAATGCTCTGGCGCAAATTCTGCCACGGGTTTCAAAAAGGGCAATCAGGGGAAAGCTCCATCCACCGCCGGTGCTGTGGGTGTTTGAAATGAGAGGTTCAGAATGATCTTAAATCATAGGTCTCCGATCTAATATGACTGTAGAGAGTTGGGCTGACAATCCTATCGACGCACAAAAAAAAAAAAAAAAAAAAATTCCTCCTGTCACGAAATCTACTAGTAAAGCAGACGGCCTTGCCCCACCATGGGGCTGTTAAATAGGCATATAATAAAAAGAATATATATGTAAATCTTACGAGAATCATTTTAGCCATTAGATGCATTGGAAACTTGCTTAGCCTTTTTTTAACTCAAAAATTTTATTCTGTTTAAATTGTAATCAATACTAGAATTTTAACTGATGTTTTATTGATAAAGCATGTATTAAAAATTGAAACCTTATTAGTTTTATAATTTTTAAAGCATTGTATTATTGATTACACCAGAATCCTCTTAACAGAGATGCAAAGAATAATTATTGTTTTCTTTTCAGCAAATATTGATAAAAAAAAATTTGATACTTATTTTTTAATAATCATTTGCATCAATACTACATACTAATTCCTGTTTTTCACATTTGAAAAAAATTAAACTGAACTATTTTGCATGAATTATTAAATTGTTTAAAAATAATTAGTTGAAGTTACAGTACAGAAAATAATAGAATAAATAAACATTTAATCTAAACCTAAAAAATATTTAAGGATCCTTCACCTTACCATGCCCCCAGACCCCTATGAAATGTTAAAAAGATCCTGCATTGCATCATTGTTTTTAATATTGGGTACATTAACCTGTAGTTATTCAGCATTGAAAAGACATGTATATGCATAGATTGTTAAATACTGTCATTTAAATTGTCAATACATGTTTATAACTTTTGGGGCATTAACTGCATATTATTTGTTGTTGTTATTATTATTATTATTATTATAAATAGATTGTATATAGATACAGAATGAACTTTTCTTCATTCGCATATGAAATCAAATATATTTTTATTAAATTCTTATTTTGTAAGTAAAAATAATATTTTTATCTGAAATTATTTCTGCCGTTTTTATATACATTTATTTTGGAATTAGTAACTAAAACTAGTAACTGCGAAACAACCCAAATCAAACATATTTTAGTCTTGTTATTTTTCAACATTGGTGGACCTTGTATTCTATTTATATATGCCCCGAGCAGTTCAAGACTAATGATGGGGAGCGGGCATTGCCTTCCAGAAAGACTTTTTAGCAGTAAACGCTGCGTATTTAAGTGTAGTATAACCCTCAAAGCACCTGATATTCGATATTTTGTGTACACAAGTAGTCACAATTGCATGGAGTTTTCTCGTTTCTGAAAGCAAGGACTGCAACAGATACCATCAGCGGTTTCAAAACCTTCTTGCACGCCAACTGCGGGCTTTACCAGTGTTTCAAAAGTTGGATGATAGACAGATACAAGTACATAGAAAATTCAGTATTGCCGGGTTGCCTATTTCACTGCTCCCAAATTTTGCCTCCTCAATTTGAAACGATAATCCCTAAGGGATGCATCTAGATTTTCCGCACCCTCTACTCCTTCTTCTCCTGCCCAACAGAAGGACTTTCCATCCTAAGGTTTTATCGTGTTCATTCCCGGAATACACAAGGAACTCTATGAATGGTATACTCTTGTTGAGTCTCGAAAACCCCACCTCCCTCCCCAAGTTCTGCAGTCCAAAGATCTACCACCAAGCCACTTCGGTTTGCACTACATGATCTTTGGGTTCACTAATATATGTAGTGAATAGCCGCCTGATGTGCATGGGAAAAGCGTTTCCTCTGGAAATCATGACGAATAATCACAAAAACTGTATAATGAATATAGTAATAATTAGATACAAATTTCTCAATGCCAATAATTAAAAAGTTTTGATCAAATTTACAATTAAAGATCTGATGAAAAGCTTTGTTGTTCGTCTTATAGTAAATGGGTGCTTATTAGAATATGGTGAAAATTCTACTTAGTATAAAAATTGGAAGATTACTTTTTAAGATAGTATAAGAACTTTTTTTCCTGATAATAAAAGTCAACAAAAAGCAAAACCCTCTTTTAGTTGCTTCTGCATTGCATGGAAATTAGTGGATAACCTTCAGTCTTCTGATGTGCAATTAATAATAATTTGAGTGGGTCGCCAAAAAGCAATGAGTCGCCCGAAATAGCAACAGGCACACTGGAGCAGGTGGGGGCGGGAGCAACCAGGAGATGATAGGGGAGAGAAACTGGTTTTGTTTATGTGCTACAATCGTGACTGCATCGCACGACCTACCATCCATTTGTGATACAAAAAACAGACATTGTTGTGGTATGCAGCGGCTCCTGAATGCTTCTCTCAAGTTAGTCTTCCTTCACATCGTCCACAAATGAAGCTTTTAACATGTAGCATTTTTTTTTTTTTTTTTTTTTTTTTTTACTAAGACTAACTTCGTGAATTGCGTAACGAAATATCTGTACGCCATGCACTTTTGTTACTAACTATTTCTTTTATTTTATTTATTTACATTATTTTTATACATTTTTTTTTTCTTTTTACACTATGTGTATATTGTATTAAATATTTTTATTGCTAATTATTATTTTTTTTATACTATGAAGAGTATTACACATATTTTGTTCATATGTTTAACTAGATACGTAAAAGTATAAATTGTCCTTAGACAAGTTCGGCTCCTTTTCATTTGGATTTGTCGGAAATCTAATAGGCAATGTTTGATATTTCTTCCCAACAAAACTTGACAAAATAAAATATATCATGCTATTTAATGAAGCTTGACAATACACACAATGCACACACACACACGCGCGCACACATGTAAAATAGTAGTATATATATATATGTAATGAAATTATAGTCATCTGTTAAAACATGCTCTATCCTATCTGACAGTTTGTTATCAATCAGAAAATATGCTGTATCTGATAGTTTGTTAATAATCAGAAAATATTTAAAAAATTTTTGGGATAATTGTTTGTTGACTTTTCTTATAAGACACAGACCAGAACTCGTTCCATAATCTCCCCTTTTCATCCGAATACGAATATTTTTATTTACAATTATTATTGGTTTCACATTTCAAATCATATATTCGTTTTTTTATATTTTTAAACTTTGCTGTTATTATTTATATATACCAGACAGTATTTAGTCAACAGATATGGCATTACGGAAGTTGCATAATCTGGGATATATCACATTTACTTTAACAAAAAAATCCCTTTATTTGGTAGATTTTTCCAATTTACCTTTTCTTCAGGGGCCTGAATGGTCGAGTGGCTAGCGCTCTGGCGCTCGGTACCATAGGTTTCGGGTTCGAGTCCCGGCGGTGCCATGGATATTTGTATTGGTTCGAATCCACTTTAAGCCGTAGGTCCCGGTCTATTATGACTGTAAGAGCGTCACGGAGCAAAAGTCAGACTTCTATCTACGGGTGCTCCATCACAACAGAAGCTGTCCCTTTCCCTCCATCCATGAGTAGATCACACATGGGATGTCAGTCCCGCACTGCAGTACATTGAGGATTAGTCAACAACAACAACTTTTTTTCATGCTGTATTGGAGAAAACCTTGAAAACACTAACTAAAAGTAGACTCTCATCGAGAACTGGGTATTCCAGCGAATAGAAGAAAGTCAAGAAATTATAATCATCTGTTAAAGCATGCTCTATCTGATAATTTGTTATCAGTCAGAAAATATTTAATAAAATTGTTTGCGATAATTATTTGTTGACTTTTCTTATAAGACAAATATCAGACCCGCTGCATATTCTCCTCTTTCATATGAATCCGGACACAGTAGAACGTCTGTAAATAGAACTTCAAGGGAGACGCCAAATAATTCGAGTTACAGTTTTCGACTTATGGAGGATTTCGACTTGCGCGGATTTTGTAAGGAAATATTCGACTTGTAGAGGTTTAGATTCTTTCTAACTTATTTTGAGTTAGAGAGGTAAAATAAATACAAATTCAAGTTACAGAGGTAATAAACACGTTTATTTGCAACTTAAAAGTTATATTATGTATTACGATAAAAAATCAAAATAATTCGAAACAACCCTAAAATTAAAAATATTATGTGTTAAAAAGTCAGTTATTATTATTATTATTATTTTTTTTTTTTTTGCTTTAGACAAATCGATCGTTCTCTATCTATAAGCATTATCTAAGCTATAAAGAGCAGAAAATTCTTTTTCTTCCGAGTTGCTATTTCATAGAATTGGTTATTATATTTACTATATACTCATTCATTGTTTTCTAAGAAACAATGACGTGCATTGTCGGCAAATCCTTAAAGTCGGTAATTTATTTTTCTTCGAGCTATAGGGGTAATTAGTTTCAAATGATCGAGTTGTAAAGGTTGTAAAATCAAACATTGCTAATGTTCGAGATACAGAGGTCCAATTTTTTCGAATTACGGAGGGAAAATATATACCAAAATGGCTTGTGGGGTTTGACTAATTATTTCGACTTATAGAGGGTTGAAATTTCGAGTAATGGAGGTTAGGGGCTAGAAGTGAAAGGAACAAAAAAAATTTTTCGAGTTGTGGAGGTTTTCGACTTATTGAGGTTAGGTTCTAGGTCGGTATGTCTGTCAGCTTAACTTGGTTAGGTTTCCCTGAGTGCTGAGAGTACATAGCTGTGTTTCAAGTGGGCGTTGCTCACTTGCTGGTTTGTTTATCTGTTTTTTATAAATCTTCAATAAATTTTCTTTTTCAGTCTTTTTCAAGGTGTAAGATAAGATTACCTTTTCTTTTTTGTTTTCTCTTCTTTCCGGTTGTTTCATTTTACTAGTCAACCTGAGCCCTTCGGCAATATTTGTGTCGGATGTGGACAATTCTCACTTAAATATGAATGACGTCCAAAACAGTAATAGCATGATTTCCAGTAATAACAATTACTTTAAAAGCTCAAAATCCATTAATGAACTGGTGTTGTGGTTGGGTCAGAAAAGTTTTGAGGAAATTCATATTATATGCCAACACAGTGATGCAAAACATAAAATTCCGCGTTCAAACCCATTTCTTATCCAGGCAGATATAAAAAAAACACGTAAACAGGCATGACAATATCACCAACATGAAATTTTCGAGGCAGGGTAAACTCATCTTTTCTACTGCCGATCCGGTGTGCGCTGCACAGATTTTAAATTTTGAAAAAGTCAGGAAACGCCCGTTTCTACGGGTGTAACCTTCGAAAATATCACAGAGCGTTTTCTCATCTTTGATATACCAACTAATCTATAATTATCCGAATTAGCAGATGAAATTATGAATAAAAATGATATGGAAGGGTTGAGTTGCGACGTTTCGTTAAACTAAACTCTACCCAAGAATTTTCCCCGGTACTCGTTACGATCCTGGGAACTTTCTTGCCTGATGCTATAAAGATCTGGTTCACCAACCAAAAATTCGCCAATTTGTTGATAGAGTCCGACAGTGTTTGCATTGTTATGAATTTACACATGCAACACGCGTTTGTGACAAGAAAATTTGCCCTCTGTGTGGTGTAAACCATGAAGGACAGTGTCAAGGTCCGGAAAAATGCATTCTTTGCAATGGACCTCATTCTGCAACTTCCAAAATCTGCCCACGCCCTACACTTGAACAAAAAATTCTAGAATTCAAATGCAGAAACCATCTAACTATTGGAGAGGCCAGACGCTTATATACTCAATCATCTAAAAACTCATTACTCTGATGCTGCTAAAATCAACACGACGGCTCCAAACATCGAAGAGATAGTAAACCAAAGAGTGGAGAATATTGTTCAAAACATTACAATTAAAATGGAACAACAGACCACTCTTTTAATTGAAATATTCCAAAAAACAATCGAAAATCTTGTGCAATATCTGGTCTCAGTATTCCATCAAACTGACCTTAAAAAATCACCTAACAGAAAACGCCAAATGATCAACCTTGTTCCACCCACTAATAATCCCATGCAATGGGATGCAGGTGGAAGCAATCCTTCAAATTAAGACTGTTTTTGTGGTGTTTTTGTTCCGGGAGTTTCCGGTCGTTTTAGTGAATTTATTAATATTCCTCTTGTTTTTGCCCCAAGTTAAGGGTTTTTCTTTTAGTTTCTTAGGGAATAATACCTTCCTGTTTTATTTTCGTAATTTTCGGTGATGTCATTCCTTCCGCAGTCTTAAAAATAAGAAAATCTGGCTCCACCAACCCCCTTTCACAACGTCAGAATTTTGGGGTTTTCAGGAAACATTCCTGAAAGCAGATGATCGTCTTTCATTTCCTAATAAAATCTTTTTCGCACCCACCGTAACAACAGAACAGGAGGTGGTCTACTAATAGGTATTCCAACAAACATGTCCGGTCGTGTCATTTTTGAGAATTCTCAAGACCCAAACCTTGAGATACTTGCAATAGAAATTCGGTCACACACCTTTACATTTACCTTTGTTAATATTTATGCACCGCATGGGTTTGATATCAATCAGGTTCAAAAATTTTTCAGTAACCTAAAAACGTCAACTTTTATTTTTGGGGATTTCAACCTACACCACCCCTTTTGGGGCGGAAAAACATCAACGCCTAAAAGAGAAGAATTTTTGGATTGGTTGAATCGTCGCATTTTTCTATCCTGAATACTTCAACGCCCACTCACATCACCCCTAATTTCACTTCTTCCGTTATAGATCTCACTCTTTGTTCGGCAGCTCTCTTAAACGAAGTGTATTGCTATGTTTCTGACTGTACCTTTGAAAGTGATCATCTACCAATAGTTGTTTCATGGTCCAAACTAACAAATGCATCAAAATATCTTAAAACCATATACTGGAATCCAATTCTCAGAGATTCGAACACATTTCTTCAATCGATTGCTGACCCTACCGTTGAAATAGTCACTGAAAAAATTTCGCACACTATAAATATTAATTACCAAAAACCAAATTTTGCCTAATAATGAATACCCACCATGGTGGAATATTGCCTGTAATAACTTCTGTCATCTGAAAAAAATAATGTGAAAAAAGGCCAGGAATAGTGTTTCGGGCCTGATTGGATTCGCTTTACAAAAATACCGAAGTAAATTGAAATATCATATTAAAAGGGCAAAACAAAAATACTGGGAAAATATAAGCAATATTCCGAGAAACCCTAAATTATTTTTCCGCATCCTGAATAAATTAACTAATCACAATGATCCTGATATAAAAAATAGCAAAATACTTTTTCACAATAATAGATATATTAGTAATCCAAAACAGCAAAGCAATCTATTTGCAAATTATTTTTCGGCACAAAACTTCCGTTCTGAACCTATTCCATTGGATTACAGCATAGACAATAAGTTTTTAAATAAAAATATTGAACTTTGGGAACTGCGAAAATCTATCCAGAAAATGAGAAATACTACACCCGGCGCTGATAACATTCCAGCTGCATGGTTCAAAAAACTGGATGAATCGTCCCTTTTAGTTATCTTACACCTTTTCAATCAACAATTGAGTTTTTCTCCAATTCCGAAGAGCTGGAAACACGCTATCATTATTCCAATCCCTAAGCCCAACAAGGATAAAACAAAAACGTCGTCGTAAAGGCCGATTGCTTTGACCTCTGTTTTTGTAAAGTATTTGAACGCATTATTTCCAATCGCATTGTTCATTTTCTGACTTTCACCAATCGACTTCATACCAATCAGCATGGATTTATACCTTTTAGAAACAATCATACCGCTATTTATACCATCTATAAATCAATTTTAACTGCACACAATGAAAAAAATATTTTGTCGGTATCAGTCTCGACATAAAAAGTGCTTATGACTCCGTGCCTATCGAAGAATTAATTTATAAATGTCTCCAAATTGGAATGTCGGGAAACATCGCTAAATGGATTCATGGTTTTCTTCAGGACAGGACTTTTCAGGTTCGATGGAGAAACACTGTTTCTGACCCAAAACCTTCTTTTAAAGGCCTTCCACAAGGTAGTGTACTTTCACCAATTCTTTTTGTAGTTTTTTTGAATGACATTTTGAGACTTTGGAGGTTAATGTTGATTGCTCTATTTTCACTGATGATATTTTTTTCTTTTCTGCTCACATCAATCGTTATCCTATATTCAAACTAAGCTTCAAAATACTATGGAGAATTTATACAAATGGTGTTCTTATTGGAATCTTACAATTAATGCTGAAAAAAGCGCAATAGTTGATTTATCAAAAAAAAGATCAATTTCATTGCCGCGGATAACATATGGCGGAATTCCCCTCATCTGGAGTGATACTCTTAAGTATCTCGGAATTCCTTTTTCAAAAATAAACCAAAACGAAATTATTTTAAGAAATTTACGTATAAAAGCCCTTAAAAAATTAACGGTCTAAAATTTCTGGCATCAAAGAAAAATGGTATAAGGACAAAGCATCTTATCACTATTGCAAACAGTAGTATCCTCAGCACATTTTATTACAGTGCATTAATAATTAAAAATTTCCCGGTCACCAAATTAAACGCCTGTAACACAATTCAAACAAAAGTTCTAAGAATTGTTCTGGGATTACCAATTTGACTCGAATATTATTCTGTTAAAAATGTCTGGACAAGAAATTCTTTCAGATAAAATTAAACGTTTGGCTTTGCAGTTTTTAATCAAACAATATGCTAACCACTCTTTCTCCCCTTTGATGGTAAATAATGAATTGCAGTTACTTGACAAAGATGAAAACACTCTTAAAAACACTCTACAAAATTATAATTGCTCACCAGAACACCTCTTAACCTTGCCAATTGTGCCACGGCATGATCCTTCCTTATGTAAAATTTTCCTTCAGAAGTTCCGTTTCCAAAATAAAGAAAACCCAGTTTCACTTATAGTCAATGATTTTTCAGATTGTATAAAAAGATTTTTCTCTGATCACTATATCATAGCCACGGATGCCTCAAGATGTCACGTCTCAACTTCAATCGCCGGCATTTCTTGCAATCAAAGTTTTTCATATCGCATTAACCCAATAAACTGTGTTTTCACAGCAGAAGTTTTGGCAATTTGTGTCGCCATAGATGAACTAGCTATTGTTGACAAGGACATTTTAATAATTTCTGACAGTTTTTCGGCTCTTAATTCACTTAAAAATATTAACATTCATTCTACCTATGTTATTCAAAGACTTGCTTCGAAACTTTTTGTTAGACTTTTAATCAAAATATCATATTTTTATGGGTTCCTGGTCATTCGGGAATTTTATGGAATGAAAAAGCGGATTCTCTCGCAAAGAATACCACGGAACTCTCGCAATTTATTGAATGGATATCCCCGGAAGATGTCATTGCAAACCTGAAAAAACAATCCTACCTAATCTCGGAAACAAATTACTTTAGCAGTAAATATTATGATTTGATAGGAAACTTTCCAGACATTGTAACTATCACAAAATGGACACAGAATAGAAGACAGGATATACTGACTGCTCGTATCATCAGCAGAATGGTCGTTACTCCCGCCCTGTTAAATAGATTCAACTTAGATTCCAATCCTTTCTGTAACAGCTGTAATGAAGTAAATGATCTTTTACACATTCTTTTAAGATGCAGAACATATTCCACCTCCAGATTACATCTTTGGCAAAACTTGAATATCGATGAAAATAATATCACATTCAAAGTTTTTTTATCTAAAATTCTTGATTGCAAAAAAATCTGACTTTATTTCTCCAATCTCTTAAACGTTTTGATATTTATTAGCTGCAATTCTCTCGGCACTCAGGGGATACTATTAATCCCTGTTTTTGTTCGCGCCAATTTCCTTACTGAGCGGTAAATAAATCTCGCATCCTTTTTAGTGACGTATAAATAGGGAAAATGAACTGTTCCCATATAGTGATTAGGGGATTATAGTCCTTGTTGCTTCGCATCCCCGTATACTCCTTCGATTCAAGTTCAAGTTCAAGTTAGGTTCTACTGTATTTTTATTTACTATTATTATTGGTTTCACATTCCAAATTGAATTTCAAATTTTTTTTTTTGCCTATGTATCATAGCTTACACTTAAGACCAAAATTCCGGCCAGTGAAAAATAAATCCATGTTTCCTACTAGTTGAAGAAACGTCTTTCCGGCGTACTGCAGAAATCTGGCATCGAGAAACTTAAGGAAATTCAAGTTAAAATCGAAGCGGGAACGAGAGCAAGTGAATAGGCAGTAAATGGGTTGAGGTTTTACTCTTTCAAATTTTAATATCCAGTGTGGATCCACCTTAACATCAATTTTCTAATTTTCAAAGAAGCAAGAAGCCACCAGGAAGAATTCAATTCTCTCTTCTTCGCACCCTAGTTACAGTTATAGTATTACAGTTATAGTGTAATTATGGTTTAATTTGGATCTTTTCTTGACTTTGTTTTATGTTTAAGATCTTCTTGCCCTACTCTACAAAAAAGTTTGAAAATTTAAATTTAGAACCATCTTCAAGAGGCGTAATTGATAATTTATTTTATCTTTTCAATGGCACTGATAAATATTTTTAAAGAAAGTTATTCTAATTGAAAAGATTAAAATTTGTTAAAGATAATTTATTACGAATTAAATCCACAGTAAAGAAAAATAATAGCACTCCCCACGTAATAATGCAAAAGATACTAAATTCGTTTTTGAAAGACTGAATTCTATAGGTCATTCTTCTTCATTGGGGCAACAGCCCCATGGTAAAGCTAAGGTTTTCTACCTACTGGCAGATTTCGAGACAGATGTTTTCTTCTTACAGGGTGGGGTTGTCAGCCCTACGTCCAACAGTCATATTAGATCAGGAGCTACGGTTTAAAGTGGATTTCGAACCAATACAAACATTCATAGCACCACCGGGACTCAACCTCAAAACCTGGGGTCGAGTCCCGGTGCTAAAATCTTGTATACTAATCTCTAATCCCGGTACCTAAACCTCTCTAGTCTCTCGGTCATAAGGCCCTATAGGTCATTTTATTTTTAAAGAAACCCACTTAGAACTACAAAAATTATCTAAAATTAAGCATTAAATGGACAAAAAAATTATATCGTTATAGTGAAAATTCATCTATAATTTTTAAATAAGTTATTTATAATCAATCGAAATTGTAATTTCAAAAACCATTTATAATTTACAATTAACATTCAGAAGAACATAAAAAACATAGCTGTAGACAGGCCATCACATGGTTAGAACATAATTCCCTTCAAAAGCACCAGAATATCACTCACACTTTCTGTTGTATTATTGAATAACCTCCTCAACATTTAATTTTAACATTAATTATTAAAATGTTGATAAAATAAAAATAGTTTTTATAAAAAAGTTGGATTTTTAAACCAATTCCTGACTTCCCACGTCTGGTGCGTTGGGAAATAATGTATTTAGACCCTGGGAGTCAGAACAGAATCATATAATCAGACCAAATCTTATTATGATTTCAGTTTTTTTCATTTTTACTATTTCGAATCATAACTACAAAAATTTTACGATATCTTACCAATCAACACTACCTTGGTGGAATTCACAATGCAAGTCTTCTTCAGCAGAAAATAACAAACTCCTCAGTTAAAACTCTTTTATCACAGCCTAACTCATCTTTCCAGAGATCTCTGGATCGCTTATAAGAAAATTTCGGTTAACCACGCCTCTCAATAGTATGGCATCTCAAAAATAAAGTATTCAGACTCCGTTTGTGATTCTGGAGGAAACAATGGTTAAATTTATAAAGTAATCAATCTATTCATACTACGAATGAACATCCATATATCCATACGTCCATCATTCGCATTACCGATAATTAATTAATTAAATATCCGAATCAACAAGCTAATTTTTTGCTTCTCAGTTCAATAAACCATTCGTTACATAATTTATTCCCTTTGACCTCTCAAAGATAGCATTAATAATTAAAATATAATTATAATTGAAGGTAAAACTTCAATGAGCTAAAGGGTGCATTACTCGCTACTCCCAATACTTCTCTAGGATTTGGTTTGATTACGAACCACTGACAAACATACAGGCCACTGCCGGGATTCGAACCTGAAGCCTATCGTACCAAAGGCCTAGTCAATTGGCCATCAGGCTGCTGATTCGATTTGGAGAGAGGAATTTTTATAAAAAAACTTACAATCTGGAATCAAAGGTAATGCAATAAAATGGTTATGTAATGTGATCAATTATAGGAACTTTATTATGAAAAGGAGAAACTTTGTTTGGATAAAAATATTCTCCACTCTTGATGTTCAAAGTATTTTTCTTTGCGCTATTTATATGCGTGATATTTTTGACATCACTAGAATAAATTATCATTCAATCGCTAATCATACTGCATGTTTAAAAGTATGAAGACATATTTTTATTCAGCAGTTACAAAAGCTTGAAAAAGTCGTCCCTCTCTAATCTTCAAATGTCCATATAATCACACAATGTTGTGACAAATGAAAGCTTATACTAAAATCAGAAAAATACGAAGCAATACATTTTTTCGAATAAGTATTTCATTTTCTTCAAAAAAAAAAAAAAGAAAACTACCAAACAATAGTAGCAAATTCATGAGATTGTCAATTTTGACAGTTCAAAATAGCAAGTTCCACAATTCTAAGTATATTTGAATATGAATTCCTATCCTGCGACTTATTTCCTCCAGCAATAGTGATCTATGGCAACTTATACTATATAGCCATATAGTCACACTTAGTAGCAGAATTTCCCAAATGGACTCCAGTTCCTATTTTACACAAAAAAGCTAACCAACTCCCACTTTTTACAAATACTGTTCATACTCGCAGAGTGCAAAAAATTTCAAGCAAATTTCTTTTGAACCAACCTTACCTCTTTCTAGTCTCTTAGAGAACTACAAATTTCTTTTATGTTCAAGTATTTAATATCTCTAATTATAATTCCACTATTTTAATATTGTCATCTGATAAATCTATTCTCTTCCCCTTCTACAGTTACATTTTCTATTTCTTTTATTCACTTTATATTAATAAGAAAGCAATAGGATAAATTGAGATAGAGTAGCCTTTAATGAGCATAAATCTCAAAGTCGGGTCAAGTCAAAGGTAGACTGTGTAATGCTATTTTTGTATATTTATTATTTTCCTAATTTTTTTCCCAACTTCCTGGATTACTATCACTATACAATGAAACAGAAAGTTAAATAAGTTTTTTCTACTCTTAATTAAGTGATCAATATATGTATTAAATTCTAAAGACATAATTTATATTTTAAATGAAAAAAAGTCACTTTTTTTTTTTTTTTGTAAACTTAAATTCTAAACCTTTTAATGCAAATGTAATAAATAAAATTCTTATTAAAACTTGATTTTAACAAGCAGTCATTAGGATCAAAAATTTAATTTTAAATTTACAGAGATGAAAAAAAAAAAAAAAATTATCGTTAATGTTGTAAACCAGTCCAATGCTCAGTACCTTGAGCAGGTAATATTCAAATCTAAAATGACTCAGATTCATACTTTAAGAATTTAGCTAGAACCACTTAAAATGAAATAAATATACAATCTTTACATTTCTTATGTTGTGTTCTCTGTGATCAAGATATTTGTGCTAATTTGCTATTTTTTGTGACACAAGTATGAGTCAATATTCTTCCAAGTAAGAAATTCGTTTCTTTCCCCTTATTCTTAATTTTAAGAATGATAAAGAACATTGAAATTATATTCACTAAATTATGATGGCACCATAATGTATTTTGAAAAGTAAAAATTTCAAGGTATTTATTAATAAAAATTTGCATAAAAATAGCTTAATAATCTTGAATGCATATAACAATCTATATAGCTTAGTATAACTTCAACCATTTAATTTAATAATATATAATTAATATATATTTTCAAACATTTAAAGAATTATAGTTGTTCAAAATTATACTAATTAAAGATATTTATAAGTAGATCAAACTTTTGCACATACCCCAAACAATATGTACAATAGAAAATATATGCAATACAACTCAATTTTAAACAAAGACAGGAAAAATAGTTTATTTATTTAGGTATTACTTACACTTTACATTATATTCTTTTACAATCAACATGCTAATTCACTTGGATCCAAACACTATGTCAATCTAACATAATATTTTGTAAAGAATATTTTCAGAAAAATTTAAAATTTGGTTTAGTGAAATATTTATTCACAATATACCAGATTGTAGTAGAGAAACGATTCTTCTAAAGTGATGCATATCAGTATTTTTGATTAAAACAAACAATTTTAGCACTTAGTTTTATTTTTATAAGTTAGATAGAAATTGCTTCCCGTAGCAAAGATTAAATATATAAATAGGAGAAATTCCAGTCTGTAACACTGTTTTTCAAATACCAGCAAAATGATGCCCTTGAGTATAAGAAATATGCATATATAAATAAAATTTGAAACACATCGAATAACAGAAAGCTATATCATAAAATTCTACAAATAAACTATAAAAAAAATCAAGTATTAAGATTTTTTTAAAAGAAAAAAATTATTTAACCCTAAATAAAAACTTTCATATAAACAAACAAAAAGGATGACTTACTGTCACAAATGAACATATTTATTAATCTTCACATGCTTATGAATATTTCAATCTCTTTATTTACAAAAATATTCATCAGAAAAAAAAGTATGTTGATAATAATTTATAGAAAGTACATAACCCTACAAAAGAATAAAAAAAAAAAAAAAAAAAAACTGTACAAACAATAATTTTTAAACAATATTACAGTATGTACATTTATCAATTGATAAACAAAAATATGTTTCTAAAATGAGAGTTTTAGATTCATGTAGAAAGGTATATTTTATTTTATTAATGCTAAATTTGAAATCAGTGAAAGTCGTTTTCTTTAATTGCATATAAAAAACAAGAAATAATTAAAAAATTACATATAAATAGATAAATCAAAGTACTATACTTTACATACAACTTGCGCACAATTTATTAAATGCTATTCATTTTATCACACCATTAATAAAGCAAGCATTCACTTTTCAGTTTAAATATTCTAATCCAAATTATATATAATTGACAATAAATTCCATTTGTGACAAATTTATGGGTTATGAATGTTTGTGCACAATTTAAGCATTTTACTATACTCATTTTTCATTCATCAAATAATGTGGTCCATGTTGAAATGCCTATATATATATATATATATATATATATATATATATATATATATATATATATATATTTAATATAAAAATTAATAAATAAGTTTTGTAAACTAGTTTTTACATTCCATTTGTGACAAATTTAAGGCTTATAAATTTTATTGTGTAATTTTTAACATTTCATTATACCCATTTTCATTTCCATTATCAAATAACAGTCCACATCTAAACTTCAAAAAAAAAAAATATATAATCATAATAAAAACAATTATAAAAAAAAACTAATAAATATATTTTTAATAAATTGAATTTTTACATTCAATGCATTGTAAACATTACATTTGTGACAAACTTAGGTTTATAAAATTTTTTTTTTGCACAATTTAAACATTTTACGATACACATTTTTCATTCCATTATCAAATAACCATTCATGTCTAAACTTCAAATAATAACAACAATAGTAAAAATTTATAAATAAAACATTCTATTTATGACCTATTTAAGGCTTATATATTTTTTGCACAATTTAAACATTTTATTATACTCATTTTCATTCTATTATCAAATGATAGTCCATACTTAAACTTTAAAATAAATAAATAATAATAAAAATAATAATAAATAAAATATTTTTGTAAACTGAAATTTTTATTATATTAATTTATAATGAACGTTTCAAAATATATTGGCCATGTTATTTAAGGCATGTGAATTATCTTTAAATAAATATTTATTTTGAATACAAAATTATATGAGAATGTACATTTTATATTATTTTAATACAAATGGAATTTCAGCTATCTAAAGTTAATTTTATTACCTCTATGAATATCTATTGTTTGGTTTGTTGTCTTTTTTTTTTTTTTTTTTTTTTTTGCAGAATCCTTACAATCAATCTAATTCTGCATCATTCAACTTTGTATGGTATTAAAAAAGAATTTTTGGTGTTGTATAAGTATTGCTAAGACAAAACCTACTTTTGCAAACAGGATAACACAGATAATGAATAGTTTGATTATATTAATTAATTTGAAACATAATAAATTATAAATATTTGTTTTCAAGACTTAATAATTTTTTCACTGGAAAGCAATTAATTTATCCTGCTGTGTGTTTAACTGCAGAAACTTCAGTGGTTTATAAAACTAATGGATTTTACTAAATTAGCTGTTTTAATAAATGAATTGTTATTAAAAGTAATACTACTGAGAACAGAAAAATTTTTCAATTTAAAATAAAGTGCTTGTGAATCAAGGAAGCAGGGAAGGAATTGTAGGAAGCGGATATACAAAAAGCATAATTTAACATGTTGGTTTTGTTATCTATACCCACCACATATACATATGCATAGAGTGAAAGGCTTTTTAATAAGGCATAAGCAGCATGATGAATATATGAAAATATAAGAATTCTTTTCCAATAAAGACAAATACAATATTCTCTAAACTTTTATAACATCCATATGATGTATATGCATATACTTTTATAAATTCTCATTTAAAACAATAATAGCTTTAAAAATTATTTTTCATCATTTTTAAATTGAAAGAAAATCTCATTATATTCAGCCATTATTAAATTAATTTATATAATCAACACAATTTTAATTTATACAACAAAAAATTTTTTTTTTTTTTTGGCTCTAAGTATTGTTTCCAAAACCACAAATGAGAATGTTGTCATTCAAAATACTATGACAGTCAATTGTTAATATGAGTCCTTATCATCAAACACAACTGATAAGACAGTGATTCTACAACTTTTGATTTTTGTATCTGTCTAAGTAACACAAACTTCATAAACTTTTCTATGGTCCCTTTTTTTGGATATTTCCAATTGAATAATCTTTGTATTTCTAATTAAAAATTTTAAATGCTTCTTGCAATGAAAACAGGATCGATTTTGCCAGCAGTTTATTAAAGGTTCACTAAAACATTTAGATTAATTTGTCTTAAATTTGATCATTTTGGCAAAAAAATGCTTGGTAATTTTATTGTTGTTGACAAAATTTAGTAGTTATTTTAAAGTGAATTTAAAATAAAGATTAATATTTTTTTAATTGCTCACTTTAAACATTTTCACACATAAGAATTGCATAAAAGTTTACAATGCAATATTTTCTATACGTTAATAAACACTATACTATAAATTATAATGAAAGGTGGTAAATGGAGGCTTTTTGGTTAGCAAATTTAATTTTAGCCACAATCTTTTAGATGACAGATCAAAGGTTCAGAATCACTAAAGTAGGATATTACTTTAAAGTAAGAAATTTATAAAGAAATTTTTAAAATGGGAGAAAATGAATTTTTATAATATGAGCAATCCAACCAGTAATTAAATGCTGGTATATTGCATAGTTGCTACATAAAAAATTGAATATGATTTGAAGTAACCCCAGGTCACTATTTCAGGAACTGTAAATACATAGTCTGTTCACCAGCCTCTCTCTGTAGCATAAAGATCATTTAAAGCATCACATGATGGTGTTTTTAGAGCTTTAGCTTTTTCTTCCAAAACACGATCTCGGAAATTTCTTGCCCTCCAGATCATACTTTCTCCTGAAAACAGATAAATATTTAATGTTTGATGTGATTCTTGTTATCGCACATTTCACTAATATAAATAGTACAAAAATTACAGCTTTTTGAATAGTAATAAATGGAACTATAGAAATTAAAATTTAGCAAGTAAAAATAATGGCTACAAAGTTTAATTAAAAATTCTTGTTATAATTAAAGTTTAATTTTATATTCTTAAATTTTAATTCTAAAATTGAAGCTGTAATATTCAATTCTAAAATTGTGCTTATTATAAAAGATTGTAAGGATTCAGAGCTCCTTGCTGAAATTTAATATCTGACCATTTGAATCTGAATGAAAATATTTTGCTGCTCTTTCATTATTTCTTATTTTACTGATTGTTTGTATTATTCTCAATTTATGTAGATTATGTACAAATAAATGTAAAATTATTACATTCTGTCTTTTCTATTCAAAAATGGTCAGCATAACTTTTGAAAAGTATTAAAAACAAATAAATGCACGAAGATAGTGGAAAATGTTCTTACAAAAACAGTTACGCAAGATTCCTTTTTATTAGATATATTACAGCTTCAATTATAAAATGAATATGAAATGGACATATTTTACTGTTCTTTCAAAATTACCTATTTTAAACCCTTCTAAATAAACAGGATGTTTTACACATTGTTGGTGTAATGTATTAACCATTATACATTGCAGCACTAACTATCAACTAGTGCTGCAAGCTAGTATTAAAAATAAAAACTTTCAATATTAACTATTTTTAATAGCATTCAAATTTAAAAAAAAAATGTTGAAAACTTGTTTACATTTAATTAATATACCTGACTTATCAGATAGTGCTGATAACAGCAGGGACATGCCTCTTCATAAGGAAGAGTAAGAGAGTTTAAATATTGTCTAAATCAAACATTTAAATGACGGACATGCATTTAAGAATAATATTTTATAATTACAAAGTTGGTTCTATGGATAAGCAACACATATTTAAGCCAATCATATTTCAGAAAGCTATAACAAAAAGAGAGAGAGAATTCTTGTCCTTTAGGTTTTAAAGCCACAATGTACCATGTCTCTAAAGTAGTAGGCTTTATATACTGTTAAATTTGTGACAATTATGTCCTAATAAGCCCAAATATAGCAAATCTAATGATTAACATTAAAAAGTAAATTTAACTTATTACAATTGGCCTGAATTATCAAAATATGTATAGTATATATGAAATGAAGAAACTCAAACAATTAGTATACAACATTTATTTTTTAGTTTAAATATTAGATGCATTATATATTATTTATATTATGTATTTACATTAGATTAAGCTTATAAAAGATGCATTGTAAGAATACTTTTAAGTATTTCTTTTTATGCAATAGCCTTTTGAATAAATTTTAATTTTAATTCTAAAATTCTGTAAATAGAGGTACAGAGATATTTTCTTTGGGCACTCTTAAAAACACAACCTTTGCCTTTGTATGGTAAGAATAAATCCTTTATGATAATATTTAGCATAATAAAGGTGATGATCCTCATTTTGCACATGAGGCGATTAGTTAAATAATAAATTTTGAAATAATATTTACAGACCTATATTTGAAAAGTAATAGGTTAATGTTTTTACATAAAAACACACATTTAAAACTTTACACATTTAAATTTACTTTATTCTTTTAATATTTATAAGCAAGTGCAAAAGCAAAATATTTTAACTATTTTCTTTCTTGTGCAAGACACATAAAGAATTTGGAAAATAAAGGCTTTAATATATCAACTAAAAGTTTTTTATGTCCAGAAATCTAGATCATCACATTGTAATCATATGATTAATTAGAACTGGAAATTTAGACACATTGTTAAAAAATTGAAATCAATTATACGACTTGACAAATGCCAGTGTTAATCACACATTTGAAATAAAGGAAATATAGGAAGATAAGAATTGAACTTTTCAAGCTATAGCTAAAACTTACACCGCATTTAGAAGACAGATTCTTTTTGTTCAATCGATTAAATTGATATAGTAAATTAAATATTGATTTATTAATATAAGAAGCTCTTTAGTACCACATTTATTAACGTGATTAAAATTATATGATGACACATTTCACAATAGGTTCCAAATTTTACAGAAAATTTCTCTTTATTTAGCATTATTAGAATTATAACAATTCGGTATTTTTATATTCAGAAATCCTTGCCAACTGCATTAGAAAAGAAAAAAAAAATTTCAGAAATTAATCTGACAGATACTGTATATTATATGCACATAGAAATATTAATTTTTGTCATATATTTATAGCTTGCCTATCACTGGGAAACTAATTAAACAATAAAAACTTGTCAGCATTGAAGAATAAAAAATAGAACAAGATTCTATTAACTATCTGCAAATAGAATTTATTAGTCTAGAACACATTTTCAACAGTATTATCAAATGACTATATCTGAATGAACTATAAAAAAAAAATTTTAAAGAAATTTTAAGAGAAACACTATTCTTAGAAGATTTTTAATATTGCTAAGACAATATTATTAATTATTTTGGATATCGGCACCAAAAAAGCAAACTTTAGTTTAGTTTTATAATGTGGTAAATAAAATGCAAGTCTTACTGTAATTTTCTCTTTAAAACAGGCACCCCTTAAATTAGCAATATATTCTTCTTCTACTTGGGCTTCCAGTCTTTGCACACTGCCTTGATAATCAGAAGCAAAATTTTCTTTCACATAATATGGAATCTTCATGTTACTTGTCCGCTTTTCATAAGGATATTTTCTAAAAAGCAAGATCTTTTGAGACACATAGGGAGTTGAACAGAAAACGGTAATTATACATAGTGCAATGCGCAATTAATTTTATAAAGTATCATAATACTGAAAAGAAATCAAAGTGCTGATTTTTTTTTTTTAAAATAAAGATTTGGTGTTAGAAATAAACTATATTTTCTAAAATAATCAGAGAAAATTTATAAAAAAACATTATTGAACATTATTAATTGAGTACTAAGAATAATTATTTCATAATCAATATAAAGAAAAAAATTTTCAGCATTTCTTACATGCATTATTAATTTACTAATAGTTCTATAAAACATTGAAATTTTCAAAGAGATTAGGAGAAGCTAGCTTTAAATTTAGTGATAATCTTTGTTCAACAATAAAATCCAATATTCACTATGTAGCAAACAAATATTTATAACAATTGGTCTATCAGTATATATATATTCAGATTAACTAAAATATATAAACAATAAGAAGCAAACTGAAAAATCTGAAAGAGAACAACAAATATTAAAATTATATTTTCATAAAACTATCACACATAAAATGTACTTTTATTGTAAAAAAGATTTATATATAACAATATATTTCATTCATATCACATTTTATATTTTTGACAATATTTATCAAAACAAAATAATGATCCAGTCTAGAATCTTCCATATCGATTTAAATAAGTAATTTGCCCACGTATTCATCAATATTTGTTATTGTCAAACTTCTTTAAAAACACATTTGTTTATTAAATATATTATGAATTTATTTATTTATTTATAATTTTATTCTTTTCTAAAAAAAAAAAAAATTTAAAATCATTCGAATTACAAAGTTTGATTTTAAAATTTCTTTTCAATGTTTTGAATGTCAGATAAATAACTGTTAAATTCTTTATGCAAAACTTATTTAAAAAGCAGATATCTCATAAACAAAACTATTTGATTTAATATAAAAGTGGAAAAAAATGTGTGAGATGTTATAAAAAAAAATAATGTAGGAAAAAAATTTAGCACCCAAGTTAAAAACATTATATTCTAAATATTTTTTTATTTAAAATAATATAAGTATTAACAATAATTAAAACAATAATTACAATTACTTACAATGATTTAGAAAGACTATAAGTGGGATCAGCAACAAAAAAGCTAGTTAAAACAGATAGCACTACAAGAAAGATAATGGGCAGCATTTGCATCATCACAGAATAATTTGCCTAAAAGATATAATGTCACGGTATTTTAATTTAAAAATGTGCCGATTATTTAAAGAAAACATTTTCATATACAATATCATTAAAATTTTATAATTCTGTACCATCAGTCATCCCAATCAATGTTTGAAAAGTATCAATAATGCTCAGTCTTTGGCAGTGTAAAATAACATACATACTTTTATATGCATCATACATTATCAAAATTGATCACATTTATTTTAAACATACAAAAATGATAAATACTTAATCTTTCAAATGTCAGTTCTATGTCTTTATAATAACCAACTAATATTCATTTACATCGCAATCACATTAGTAATTACTTAATATGTTACTAAAACAAATTGTAGACATTAATGAATATGTTTTCAAGTCTTTGAATTGAGTACTGTTGTTTTATGAAAAACATTTTATTTATCCACAAATTTTTTAATTATAATTAAAAGGCACATTTTGAATGTTACAGTTTTTTAGTTAATAAAATAAATTATACCTGAAAATTTAAACATATAAGTGATTAATTATTGATACAACGATTAATTTCTGCTTAGTTACATACTATGAAAAATTGCAAAATTTGGTGAAAATACAATTTGCTAAATTCTGCAATTACTTTTAAGAATAAATTTTAAAGATTTAACTTAATAGCAAAACATTTTTTAAATAAAACAAAAATACATAAAACATTGATTTATCTAAATTTTGATAAGATAACTATTTGATTTTCGACTAGATAAATGTTAATCATTCATAGACTCATAAACCCTCAACATCATTAAAAAAAAAAAAATTACTAAAAGGAAGTTACATAATAAAATTTACCATGAAACATATTTAATTTTTGTAAAAAAAAAAAAAAAAAAAAGAAAAAAAAAAAAAGATAATGATAGTACTTACTTCCTGCCGAGAAGCATGATTTTCTCTTGCATGATATCTTTGTTGTGTTCGTCTAGTGTAAGAATGAGCTAAAAAATTTAATATATTATAAATCCCAATTTGTAAGGTGCTGAATATTTTTATGTAAGATTTAAGAAATAATTTCTTTTTATTTTACATTTACGATAATATTCTATAAACTATACTTGATCTATGCTGACAGTATTATTTTAAATTAAAAGGAAGATCTTTCCTGCAGAAAATATTGTTCTTTAGAAAATACAGGTTTATAATCAAATATGGGTGTCAAAGCAACTAAGCACCTCACATCAATAGTTCGAGGTTTCTTCCATACAAAATGTAAATGTGGTGCAATAATCTTTTAAATTCCTCCCTTTATCCCATGTCTATGGGCCATTCATGTCATGTATACATGGAATATGAAGCTAAACATATTAATGTATCATAAAAAAAAAAAAAAAATAAATAAAAAAAAGTAATTTCAATCTTATAATTAATCTTTTCAAATCTCTGTATTTCTCCAAACATTCTTCCAAGAATTGTAAACAATTTTTATACCTTATTTTATTAATTTATAATACTGTTATTATTATATTTCTATCAACACATGTGTTTTAAAAGCAAAATATAACAAAAAATTTCTAATATAAATATTTTAAATATTTCTAATATTTTCATAAACATTAACTTTTTATTAATATTAAATGCAATATTATATATATATATATATAATTTGAACAATTCAAAACAAATTAACAAAACAAATCCTTTCATTCAAACACGAAGCTTTATTCAGAATAGGAATAAAAGTTAATGGCATTAATTCTCAATTAAAAATATAAGAGAGTGAAAAAGTAAATAAGGCAAGCAATACAGTTAAAATCATAAATTGTTGAATGGGTCTGTGAGTGATTTTTCCTTTGTGAGTGATTGTTGAATGTCCCTTAGTGAAAAATGATTGTTAACAGAATTTTAAATATGAATGAAGTATTTTTTCCTAGTTGGTATACTGGAAAGAAAATATATGGACGAATATTTAATATCGTAATTGTAATCTGTATAGTAACCTAAATGTATTACAATTTAAATTTAAATCAAGTCAGTCATGAAAAGTTTTCACCTCTTATTGATAATATGCATTCCAATTACATTTTTATATAGGCTCTCACAATGCATAGTCACCTCCCTTACAAGAAATAACTTTTTTTTTTTTGCTGATTTAATTACTAAAAATCAAATCAGCACTTAATAATTACTTAATTAAGTGATAAGTACACAAAAAGCAATCCTAATGGTCACATTAGTAGTACCTTTCGAAATGGCAAAGACCAGTGGTTTGTGAGACCTTTTACCCATTTATATGTCATTAATTTAAGTTCCCCCAAGTATAACATATTAAATTTATTTTAATTATTTTTTCTTGCAGAAAAATGACAATTGAAAAAATTGCTTCAATTTTGTTACTATAACATGAATAACAATCACCTAAAAATAAATTTCAAAAATAATAGCAATTAAATTATAGCTGTTTAAATTTGTCAATAAATGGAAATTCAGAAAAATACAAATTAATTGAATATGATGTATAAAAAGGTAAGAAATCAGTTAATAAATAAATTCTAAGCGACATGATTTTTATAAAAATAATTATCATTTGGATTAAAAAAACATGTAATAAAAATTAATGATGATATGTTTAAAAATCCTAGGAACTACAAGGAATTCGCCCTTTAGATATAATTTTTATTTTGAATATTATATCCATTAAATACATGAAGTTCTACTGATCTTACAAATTATTAATAGAATTAATCAATTAAATGCAAAATTAGAACTTACGTGACATTCCAGGAGTAAAACCACCCCCAAAGAATATGTTAAACAGCTCTTCAGCAGATATATCACCTGAAGAAGAAATTCATAAAAATAGCTTTAAGTACAGGCTTTATTGTTATTTATTATATGAATTTAATTATGATAATTTTATTAGAAAGAAATAAAATATGGATATTTAAAAAAAATATTCACTTGAAAATTAATTTTTATTACTTATGTTCATGATCACTAGTTTGTATCTCGACAATGGAAACCAATTGAACTGATTTACAACCAAATGTTTTTATACTACAAGTTTGCCAGTCCAAATTAAACTTTCTCGAAATTAAGGTTTTATTTATATGTTATTACTTGAATATATATATGTTTATAATAAAGATGTATATGCATACATAAAACTAAATTTGCATTTCTCTACAAGTAGTAATATATTGGTATGGACAAATATGTTTACATATACATGAGCATATGTACACATTAATCTGTATTCTTTTATCAAGCAGGATTATATGGTACTCTCATCTACAATGCATAATTACTTACATATGTATACAAATGCACCTGCAATGTGTAAATAATAGCAAATATTTATATATGTATGTTTGTGTGTGTATATATGCCTATGTGTAAATATGAGCATGTTTACATGTGCATATATATATATATATATATATCACATGTATACACACAAGCATACACACACATAAGTCATGAGCATACACACACATAAATTCACCTACATACATGACAGATACATATTTCTTCAAACATACATACTTACTAAGAAAATGCAGAAATATCAGTAATTACTCACTTTCAAATCCTCGACTGTATTCATAGTAGCTTGCATTTCGATGACATCCAGTTCGTCGATAACTTTTGTTGTCAGATGAACCAAAAGCATCATACTGTTTCTTTTTTTCTGGATCACTCAATACTGCAAATGCATTTCCAATAGCTAAAAATAAGATACAAGAAATATAAAATAAATTATATTTTCAAAAATTAAAATAAATATTTCTACTGCAAATTCCTTCACAGAAAATGGGATGTAAAAACTGCTGCATATGTTTAATACAAATAAAACAAGAAATGTGTGAAATAAAAAATTATTTTTTGAATTTTTTCATTTAATAAAATATAAAATTTACTTCCTTAACTTTAAATATTTTAAAAGAAAAACTGGTTTCATCTATAAATATCATTGATTCAAATAATTAAAGTGAATATAACTAGAGACAGTCATCTTTGAAAAAAAATATTAAAATTTTTTTTTTAATTATAAGCATGCACAAGAAAACTATATGAAATTATTACCTTTGAAGGCTTCAGTAGCACCAGGTGCTTTGTTTTTATCAGGATGAAATTGCAAGGCTAATTTTCTGTATTGCTTTTTAATGTCAGAATCTCCTGCATCTTTTGGTACACCTAGAATCTCATAAAAATCTTTACATTTCTTTATCCTAAAAATAATTAAATTGCAGATTAATGTAATGTATACAAAGAATTGCACATTTTAAGGAAAATTCACAATTTACATCTCTTCAACAAGAAAAGTAAAAGCAACTGATGTATATTAAAATTCTAGAAGACTAATTATTCTTTAGTATTATAATTGATAGTGAAACATATTTGTAGCAATTAACATTCAAAAGAATTACACTTTTGCATTAATATGGGAAAAAAAAGAACTAAGTGAAATATACAATCCTGATAAAAACTCTTTAATCAAAATCATTTTTTAGATTTGTATTAAAAGCATTTTATGATAAGGTTTATAGAAATAAGATCTGAACAATTTCTGCATAAACATGGATAAACTTTTTATGAATTTCTATTTTTTTTTTTTTTTTTTTTTTTTCTATTTTAATTAATACCTTCCACAATCCCTACTATCATCTCAAACGAAAATAAGTTTAAGATAAAATTTATGCAATGCTTGCATTTAGGAAAAGGACACTTTTTCTTTGGTTGGGTCTATTTCTCATCAAATGTAAATCTTACAAAATCCTTGCTATCCACTTTCTTTTTTTTAAATAAGCAAGCAAAATATTGCTTGGCTTTCACCAAGAATAAGTAAACAAATATTCCAATACATTTCAAATTAAAAAATTATATAAATGAAGTGAAAAATAGTTTTAAAAGATTAAAATCTATTCACAAGAATAAAAAATTAATTTCAACTGTATTCTTCTGATGTGGTGAGTATTCAACAGTTCATGTCGGGAAAATAGAGAATATTTTCTCGTTAAGAAAAAAAAAAAGCCTTCTAAGGACTACCATTCACCACTAAAGAAAACATCACAGATGAAAGTGTCATATTTTGAAATGCTAGGAAGGACATATGAGCGATGAGTTGAAAGATGCTACCATGAATATTTTCAATGTCAAACAATATTGTAATTTCATGGTCTCAAAAAAAACAAGATGTCATACATAAAAGGTTGAAGGCTTGAAAGATAGTGAGAAATGGTATATTAAATGATGGAGGACCACTATAAAACAAATATAAATTATACTTGATCCAATTTAAATATTGCTGTTTATACTCATAACAGGAATATCTTACCAATTTTGAAGGAAATTCGTAATTTATTTTTGTGATATTTACTAATATTGAAATTTGATTTCTATTTTGCTAATGCTGTTTTCTTTATTTTTATTTGTATCTATTACTATTGTTATTGATTATTATTTTTCACTTCATTTATGTTACTGTATAATTTATATTTGTTTTATAGCTTTAAATCTTTTGTGATAATCAATGCTTAAGTGGAAAACTATCAGAAAATGATGTATTAGTTATGTACTCATAAATGACTCTGCCAAATTGGATTTTAATATTCATTGACAGGTTATTAGTTTGTTGTATCAATAAATACCTATTTTTAGAACATTTATTTTAGATTACAGCTCAAATATTATGTTTTATTTTGATATAAAAAAAAAACTAATCAAATAATACATCTTATGCCGATTAGCAATCAAAATTGCAATTTGATAGAAAAAAATAGCTTAAAATGAGAAGAATAAGTAGACCAAAAAAATCATTTTAAAATTCTGCTGATTTTACATAAATATTTAAAGTAAGTTATATTAATAAATCCACTTCCAATTAAACAATTTAATGATAAACAATTAAAATTAGGAAAAAAGAATTCTAAAGTCTGTGTTTTATAATTCTCAAGTCACCTTTGTAACGGCTTCAACTTGTTCTTCTGTATAATCCAGACACACCTCGGAACCTTTTGAAGAACACCGTCTCCTCGCAGAAGAGCTTCTTGCTCTGTTTCCACTTGATTCAAAACCTGAGCTTCTACCTCTATTTCCATAATGCTTTGAATCTCCAGCAGAGTCACTTAGTTTTTCTAGCAATTCAATTAAATCTAAATACAATAAATTTTTAATTAATTAATTAGGATTATAAAATATTTTTCAATATTTATAATAAATATCTTCATAAAAAATGATTTTAATATATTATACTGATGATACAGGAAGGTAACAAAACAAATATATTATCACTGATTTATTTGTTTTAAATTGTTTCAGATGTATTTTTTCTTTTAAATTATCGGAATCAGATTTAATAACTCCCAAAGATTATTTTCTAAAAATTTGTTAAAAAACACATATAGATTTATTATTAGTTGATTCAACTATTTTTAAAAATTCTCAAAAATGAAGTGATCTTATTTGTTCAGTTACTAATGAAAGCAATGGAAGTTTTAATAACAAACAACTTCAATTATAGTTAGATAATCTACAAAATGCCACCTTCTACAATGCAAATTGTAATTATCTGCTCTTAAAGACTTATGATGATATTGATCTTTTAAGGAAAAAAATAAGATGGAATTGTGAGCAATATGACAGGCTAAATGCCTCATGAAACATTAATTTTATAACATTATATAGTTTAATTTGTATGATGATATGTAATATATACTGATAGAGCATATTAATTTTTTATAATAAAAAAAAAAAAAAATTTTCATCTGAATCAAATTATGATATAAGTGTAATGCATTGTAACTTGCATACATATTATTGTAACATATCATATAATTTTTATACAGAGTATTTCGTGGGCCCACAATTTTTTTTTTTTTTTTTTACTTCCTACAGCAATTCCAAAATTGGTTAATAATTTATTGGCATTTGTATTAAATTATTTTCACTTTCCATTATAATTATCATAATCTATTAAAAGAATTTAGAAAATTTTTAGCTTCAAAATTTTTTTATATCAGACAAAAGAGAAATAAAAGGAGAGTGCCTCATAATCTTCCAATTAATAATAAATAGCTGGTTTTTAAGTAACACTTATTTTTAATCCTACTATTGTTTAATTATAATAGTTTTAAATCATTTGACAAAACCAGACACATTGCTTTTTCCCATTTCTTTTGAATATTATTTTTAAAGGGCTTTGTACAAATCCTTATTTTAATTTATGTGGTTAATTTCTGTCAGTTGACGAACTTTTTATAAGAACTTGATTTATATCAATTTAAATATTTTAACCAAAACATTTTCAATCAAAATGACCAAAACTGGTGCACTATACAACATCAGGGAAGAGGGAAAAAAAAGAAAGAAAACCCAA
Source organism: Caerostris extrusa (assembly GCA_021605095.1). NCBI lineage: Eukaryota > Metazoa > Arthropoda > Arachnida > Araneae > Araneidae > Caerostris > Caerostris extrusa. Next base: position 225,414 of record BPLR01007357.1, read on the forward strand.
TTTCATCAAAATGCTGAAATTTGCTCGGCAAATTGCAATTTATCGTGTGTGAACATTCGAGAACAGGATGAATAAACTCAGGAATATGCAATGTTTAACAATGTGAGAGATATATGAAGCAATTGATTGGAATACTAAATGGTCAAATTCAATAGCCACATCAATAATATAGCAATGTTGAATAGATCAAGAACTTCATGAAGAATGAATTGTTAAAAATTTAGAAAAAGAATATTCAAAAGTAAGATAAATGTAGTCAAAAATGAAGTATTCCAAATTCTACAAGAAACTTTATCACATTCAATAGCCAAAAGAATATATCAAAGTTTGAAAATTCCAGGCAAAAATGAAGAAAGAAGTATTCCAAATACAATAAGAAGCCCTATACAGCTCATTAGGCACCGGAAAATGTCAAAAGTGATAAATATGAAACTTCAAAAAGAAGAAATTGATCAATGCACTACGAGTACTTATAGCCATTGGAAATACAAATGTTTAAAACCCCAACCCAAAACAAATAGAATATAACATCAGTTATTAATGGTGGAATTATTATCAGTCAATAAAGCAAATTAAGTTTTTAGTTCTAGTAGATCACAAAAGAAATAATATAGAAAAAAATCACCACACTATTATGGTGAGAAATAAGTAAACAAAAGCAAAAATACCATTAATTAAGATACTAAAAAAAAAATTTGACAGTAAAAACAGAAGGAAACAAATGAGGAAAAAGATGTGTGATGAAAGGCAAAAGAAATTATACCAAAGATAACAGGATATAAACAAAGTCATTTTGATGAAAATAATGTTATTTAACCTTCAAAATGGACTAAATGTGACAAATGTAAAAAGTTCAATTTGTCTTACTTGTTCTTGCAAGAATCTTTGAAAAGTGATTAAGTGAAGAATTTCATTATTTACCCTAGCATTAAAAATAATTTTTAAACTATTAAGATATCTTTCCATAAAAACATTTTTTTTTTTATCATCTTTTCTTTATTACTGTAACTTTAGTAATGTATTGCTACAGAAAAATTAAGCTTTGAAAGGAAAAAAAAAAATAATACAAACTTAATACAATAATTTTAGAATTACCAGGCAATATTAACACCAACCATATTTTTTAATAATTATCAATATTAATACCTCAATGTTCTAGACTTTTTAAACACAATTTTTAACTAAGAAGCATTAACATATTATTACTACATCAAAGAAATCAAATCAAAACTGATATAAAAAGGTAGCCAAAAACTGAAGAAGAGTTAAGAATTCTATTATATTTCTAAAATTTTTATGTTATTGATTAGTGATTACTACAAAATTAAAAACAGTTAAATTCACTACAAATTGTTGTTTAAATTATTTAATTAACCTCAAACAATTTCTTTCTAACATTTCTTTTTAAATTAGCCATAACTTGAACTTTCATGGAGATATTTAAAGTAACACTTTAAAATCAAGACTTTTAAAAAAAAATAATAATCTTTAGTAGAAATTATACGCCTACCTCTTAAAACCTAATAACGTTACAAGTTATAATTTGCAGGAATTAGTAAAAATAAAGAAAATTTAATTACTTTTTTTTACTCATTGAAAATAATCAGAATATCATATATTCCAAAATAATTGATTTTATTATGTCTCTATAGCTTAATAAGTACAAGTATGCAAAATTAAAACAAGTAAATGAAAATATAATTTATTTTCAGTAACAAAATTATTCAATTGAATGTTGTTTTTTTTAAGATAATATAACAATTACTCACGGATATAACAATTACTCACTGATATAACATTTACTCACTAATATAACAATTACTCACACTCTATCAAAGTTAAAACTATATTAAACATTAAAGATACAGCTAAAGGTGACAAAATAAATATAACTGGAAGTTTTAGTATAGTTTCTAATTATTATATTGATTCTATTATTTGCATTACAATTATAGAGAAAATGATCAGGAACAATTTAACTGTAAAATTTTTTAACAATATGTTTCAAATTTACAAAAAAAAAAAAAAAATAGTATTACTAGGATTTCTTGATTCCTGTACTTTTAAACACAGTTGCTAATTAATTAGTTTATAACATGTAAATCTGGAGAAAATTCACTGTGCACATAAATTTTAAAAATAAGAATTTGAACATTTTTTTTTTTTTTTTCCTGATTTATATTAACATTTATGAAAAAAATATCTTGCATTACATTTACAGCAAACTTACATCTTTTTAATAAGAAATTTAATTTAAAACATATTATTCAGAATTATATAAAAACACAGGCTTATAAAAATAATACAGAACAGCTTTCCGTTATAACCTAATAGTACGAACCCAAGAAAAGTACATAGTACAAAAGTAAAAAGTGCACAGATGCAAAGCGTAATTATAATTAATACACACAAACAAATATATATATATATATGAAATAAAGGCACTGTTCGTTTTAATAAGGTCAATTAACACTTACCTTTAGCGCGTTGTGAAGGATATAATTTTTCAGCTTTGTATAAAAATTTGAGAGCTTTAGCACGATCACCTTCATTAATATATTTTTGCGCAATAGAGATGCAATGTTCACTTTCGTCCTTATTTCCATCCATTGAGGAAATTAATTAAGAACAACCAATAAAACAAAACTCATACCAAAAAACGTAAACAGATGATAAAGCATGTTAATTTTAAATAAAATTACAAAAATACTGACATGTTGAGAACTAATTCATTTTTCAAATAAAAGCACGTTATAAAATATATAATATATATATATTTTTTAAATCCACAATAAATACAAACAATTTCAGCAAACAAAAACACATTAAACAACTATACTGAAATCAAAAATTTCATTTCACTTTAATTAAAAGAAATGAACGCCATTGCCATCAAAGATTATATATATAATTTTAATAGCAAGTTAATTTTATAGGTAATTTTTATAGCAAAATTATTTTCATCTATATGATTTGATTTTTATAATATTTATTTTCAATACTTTCTTACTTTCATTTCATTATAAACAATTTTTGTAAGGTTTATTAAAAATATAGTAGAAAATAATGTATAGAAAAAGCCGGCATACATTTGGCAACACTTGTATCTATATTATTTATTTGTATGTTTTGCTTTCATGACTTATCGAGTTGGTAAGTAAATTAATCTTGTAATTAGTATATTAATTATGTATTTAATACTTGAAATGTTTTTTAAATAATTTCTGAAAACTATGAACGCAAAATTTTTAGTCAGAAAGTTTACAAATATTATTTCTCCATGTGAGTTTCAAAAATTTTATTTTAAATATTGGTCTAATTCGACAGAAATTTTAAAATTCTAATGATAAAGAGTACTGAAATTCTATAACTTCAAAAATATACAAAAAACCCTCATAAATATTAAAAACTTAAATTCTTTCTTATTGTATCTTTCTTTTTCCTCGCTGGAAGCAATCTTCAACTTATTATACGGAAATTATACGGTTTATTACTTATAAGTTATTACATTTTTTTTTTTTTTTGTATTAAGTTTATATGAATAATCTAAGTTATTTCTTAGAAATGCTTTTAGTTTCTTGGTAATTTTAAAAAATTTACTGATGTAATAATATTGAATCAATGTACTTTCATGTTGCCTTGTTTAATATATCATCATTAATCAGTTTTTAAATAATCAATTTCGAAATTCACAGAAACCAAATTGAACTCTTTTATAAAGAGTTCAAAGTTCTTTAAAAAAGAAGAGTTCTTTGAAAAAAATTATTAATAAATTATTTTACTGTAATAGTTATACAAAACTATCAAACTTTTTCAAAAATATGATTGCTCAATAAAATGAAAATTTTTTAAAAATTTTCTTAATTGAATTCTTTTAAATTTTATATAGTATTATAATATAACAAATGGAGATCTCGAGTCACTTAATATGTCACTAAATTTTCATAATTGTAGCCAAAATCAGAAACAAATGTATCCATAGAATTTTATTTTTGATGCAAAACAATTTATCAAATACATTTGCTGAAACAATGATACTATAGTTTCATTTCATGAAGATTTTAATTGAAAATGGCAAAATAAATAAATTACAGTTATACTAATGTGTTGATGTATTGCACAAAGAAATAATACAGTAAAACATACACAATTTACAAATACATATAAAAATATTGTTATGTATACAAATGTAAAAACATACGAATACAATATAAAATACAATAATATTGTAAAAACATTTCCATAAAATTATGTAATGACATTCTGATAGATAAAAAGAAGAATTTTTTCAGTTGTACTCTAAATCATGATTGATTTCAAATTTTAGAGTTATCCCAAAGCTGCTTTCCCCATATTCATTATCCAGGATGTTTCTAAGTACCTTTTATATTTTTAAGTGTAGGCATGTCTCAATTTAAAGAGTTTTCATCAACCAAGAGAATTGGGTTGGGTTTTTTTTTAAATAGAATTTGGAATAAGGTATTAAAATATATTGCACCATTGTAATAATTATCATTTGCAAGATGTTTTTAGTATTTCTAAAACTTCAGTTCAACCTTTAATTTTGTTATTTTTAGCTTTTTTCTTATTTTATTTTTCAATTCTGTAGTGATGTTTATCAGTTGTAAGATATCTTCATAAACTGAATAAAACATTGGTATAAATAATGTAGCATTGTTTAAAATTCTATTAAAAAACAGTGCTAACAATGAATTCTTATTTTATTCCTTTCCTTGGGGGATTGCAGTGATATTTGAATTGTAATTTTTTTAACTAGGTAAAACATTGTTAGCAATGAACTATAAAAACATTATACCAGCTTTTTTCTTTAAGCCTTTTTAACATCGTTTTTTTTTTTTTTTTTTTTTTAAATAATAAGAAGACTTTCTTAATTTTGTGATATTGTTAATTAGAGCATGTATGTTTTATCATTGTATAAATAGAAAAAAATGCAAACTTAACTCTTAGATTTCACCTCATTACCCAAACAATCCCTGAAATATGAAAGATATACAATTGGTAGTACATAAGTATTATGATATGTATCTTAACAATCATACATTTAGCATCTTTATATTTTAACAATCCAAATTTTAACTATTTGGTTTAAAAGTGTTATATTAATACCCATTAAGAGCTTAATACTTACATTCATTGTTATTTATTTTGTTTTTAAATTGCAATTCAATATTCAACTGTTCAGTGATTTCATTTTCAGTCAAAATAATGATAAGAATGCTTTGGCATAAGCAATAATTATAAATAATAGTTGGTAACTTTCATCAAAAAACATTATCACATTGAAACTTCTTTAAAACCCTACCAAACTACTCATCTTAATATAGATCTTATTATTTCAAGATTTAAAATGCAAAAAAAAAAGTAATCTCATAATATTTGTAAAACAGTTACGTAAAATAGTTATGGTGATATTTTTTAAAAAAATAAATATATATATATATATATATATATATTATTGCATCTTTATTTTAGATTCCAATGTCAAAATATAGGTTATATGTATTACATTAATAATTTAACTTGCAGTATATGTATGTCATTGAAACCATTTTGTCAGTGTAATTAAAATAAAGAAACATTTTGAATTATTTGTGGTTTTGTATTAATTAATTTTTTAATTTTTTTCTGCTACTTTATTAAATCTTGTAAATTCTGTTTATAAATCAATTAATATTAATTTATAGCAAATACATTTTTAAAATGCAAGATATTTTTAATTCCTTTTTTTTCCCCCTTTGTAGTCCATAAAAATGTGTGAATCAAACAAAAATGATGTAGAATGGGTATATTACTGCCATCGTCCAGAATGGAGTGACATTGAACCTATTCCTCAGGATGATGGACCATATCCTGTGGTCCAGATTGCTTACTCAGAAAAATGTAAGTTTATAAAATGCATAATTATTTTAAACATAATATTACAGAAATGTACAGATTTATTACAGATATCTTTAGATTTCTAGTGATTGCCTAAGATGCTAATATGAAATAGATATGCTAATATACATATAATAAAGTGATCATTGAATAGCCTGATGGTTAATCCATTGGGCATCTGATTTGAATGTTGCTTTGCCAGATAAGGGCATGTTAAATCTGTAGGCTGGAAAGTCTTTTTAAACTAGGACAGCATGTTAACTATGTATAAGGACAAATGATTCCTCATTATATATATAACTAAGAATCATAGTTTAATATTAAAAAAAAAAAGCTTAGTGTAGATCCAGTTCCAGTCATCTGATTACTTGCTTAAATTATAGAGAACTTTATTATTAATTCATATCCTTTTTTTTTTAATTTCCTGAGGATCAACAATCAAATTATTTAGTTGGAACAGGCTGCTGACAGAGCAGGAAATCAGGAAAAAGTTAGGGAATTTTATCAATCTGAAAAAGTCAGGTAAATTCCTAAGAATATATGAAAATCAGGAAAATTGTTGATGAGGTCATTTCACTCCAAACATCTATTGGATTTTGTAGCCAAACATACTTATCAACTTGGATCGTTACTCACTTTACAACAACTTTATATCTTGGGGTTTTTTTTTAATGGCTGGCTGTATAGTTTATGATTTATCTTTCAGTTTATCCTTGATTTATATTTCATTTTATCATTTTTAATTGTGTCTAACTGTATGTGTTTGCTTTTACTTGTGTTTTGCTTGTACACATGCTATTATTTCTACTCATCGTTTTTAAATGCTTACTCCAATTAAAGTAAGGACTTTAATAAGTTTTTAATATTTTAGTAATTATTTTATTATTATTAATTATTTATTGTATATTCTTAGATTCATCATCTTAACTATATTTATTAACTTTTTTAGTCAAAGCAGAAATTAGTTTATCTTATATTCTATTAAGTAAATAGAAAAGTTATTATGAGCCTATGCAATGATGTAAATGTTATGTGAAATCTTGCTCGAAAAATATAGATACTATTTTATTCATAAGCCCGTTTTAAAACTCTGTTTTGTCCTCCCATTATATTCTTTGTCAATAAATAGCACTTCACAGTTTCAAGTTGTAACATTTTTCACATGGTTTGTAAATGATGTTCTGATTTTTCTTGATTTTGTAATTGTGAAATTGCCTGAGAACATAGAAGCACCACAAAAGCAAGAAATACAGAAAAAAACATAATACATAAGTAAATTAAATATATACAATATTTTATAGATTCGAATATGTTATAAATTTTGTCTTGCTATTAAAATTTATTTTGTAAGATTAGCTTCCTCATATCCATGCAGACAAGCGAAATGAAGCTTATGATTTTTACTTCAAGAATTAAAAAAAAGGAATAACAAAAAGCATTTTATTTGGTTAGAATTTTTCAAATGGGATACATATTCTACATCTTTTTAATTTTTTTTTTTTTTGCTTAAATTTAAATTTTATTTTCGTTAGAGGTATTTTTAGTATAACCGAAAATAGCACTTATATTAAATTTAAAAAGCATCAATGGGTTTTTTTTTTTTTCTTCTTGATTCTCAAGAAACTGAGAAGCAAAGTTATTTATACTTAAATGAAATTCAAAATAGTTTTTTAACTGAACTTAAAATTATATATATATATTAAAAAATTTAACCATTTTGATTTTGTAAAATCAGTCAATGCCATGCGACATCATCGCTCCCAAACTGTTTTCCCCTTAGGCCAGCCTTGTTTGCAATGGATTTTCACCAGCATCTGGTGCATAAAGACAACTAATCTGTTGACTACTTTTTTACTAGACATATTAAGTATCTGACTTTCGAAGGAACTGATCTGCATGTGTGTTATGAAAAAAATATTAAAAGCCCACCAGACAGCCTAAAAAAGTGTTGAAACTTGTTGCTAAAGCATATCTTTCTATTAATTTAAATTATCTGAATTGAATTAAAATATGTTCTAATTAAGTGCCTTTTCTTCTAAAGCAGAAAAATATGAGTAAAGATCAAATATTCAAAAAAATTATTTTTTTTTTTATTATTAAACTCAAGCTTCAACATCAGCTCTGCTTTATAATTAACTATAATATACTTCAAAAATATTTTTAGGTCAATATTGTTGCTTTTTTAATGTACAGAAATTTAGTAATTTGGTAATTTTTTGAAGACTTTTTTTTTCTGCATTCCAATCTTAATATTATTCCCTTTTTGCATCTTTTATTCTATTGTTTTAACATGTATAAAATTCTAGCTTTTGTTTTTATTTTGATTTACATTTTAGTTATAAAAAATTATTTTATATATGATTTCAGTAATGACATAAAAATTCAGAAAGATTTATACAGGGGTAACCTAAAACCCTGGCTTTTACTTCTGCAATCATTGGTAGTGAAAAATTTCGAGATATAGACATATACTTCGGATTACAAAAAATGTTTAAATGTTGTTAGGATTCATGTTTTTGGGATGTTTTTTTTCTTGTAAATGTTATGTAAACTTTATTTTTAAAAAAATTTTCTTTCAGTTAAGGACATCTTTAATTATTTTCGAGCAGTTTTGGCAAAACGAGAGATAATCGAAAGAGCATTAAAATTGTCAGAAGATGCTGCTAGTGTTAATTCATCTAATTATACAGTATGGTAAATATATTTATTATTTCCTATCCAAAGTGATAATTAAAAGTAGTTGTAAAAGTTGTAGAAAAAAATTTTAAGCTATCTACCAGAAATATGAGACTTAAATTCTCTTTTAATGCAGGCATTACAGAAGGATATTATTAAAAGAACTAAAAAAAGATTTAAATGAAGAACTAGAATATATCCGGCTTGTTATTGAGGACAATCCAAAAAATTATCAAGTGTGGTAAGTGTATCTATTTTTTATTAAAATAGCGTTATAGAAAATCTACATAAATGTTTAAATAATTTTAATGTTTTTAAGTTTTTTTCACATTTTAAATAGTTTGATTTGATCATTGATCATTTTTGGGGATCATTATTTATAGCATTGTATATTTTAAATATCTAATGATCTCCATCACCATTTCCGTAAAGTAATCATATTCTTCAAAAGCTAAAATTGGTAAAGGATAATTAATTTCTCTGATTATAAACTTTAGATGATACAGTAGAAAACAAGTTAGAATTGTAAATGTTCTTTTTTTTCTATAATTATACAAACAATTTTGACCAATACAAAAACAATAAAGTAACATTTTAATTTTGTAAAAAATTATTAAATTATTAACAAAAAAAAAATTTTTAAAATATTAATTAAAAAATAGCATTCTGAGAAAAATTTTCATTAAAATTTTAAGTGCATTTGTGTTCTATAAAAATAGAAAATTTTAGCGTTTTTAGTTTTTAGGAAAATATTAAATTTATTATTTAATATAAGAAATGAATAAAATTATTAGATTAATAGATTCTATCTGATCCGTGAATTTTTTTTACCAGGCATCATCGTCAAGTTTTAGTGGATTGGTTGAAAGATCCTTCAAAGGAAAAGAAATTCACAGAACGTATTTTAGCAGATGATCCTAAAAATTACCATGCTTGGCAACACAGGTACCGGCTTTGTATTTGTAATGTTTTATGTATTTTATTTATTTATTCATTTAAAAAAATATATTCTATCCTGTTAAATTTATTGGTTAGTCCATTATTATTGTTTTGTCTTAATGGTTCCCAATAATATAAGTATTTTAGAGTTGTTTATTTGATTATATATTTTTATCAGAGTTGACTTGCATCATGATGAAATGAACTTATTTTAAATTTATTTTTTTTATTTTGTCTCAAAAAAGCAACTTATCAGTATAAAATTGAATAGTCATTTTTGCCAAGACTTCCTTTTATTTAGTATGTTAATCCACTATTACTCTAAAAACTGACATTTAAGTAAACATTACTCTATTATAGTGTCAATATTTTTTATTAAAAATATTGACATCATAATAAAAGAAATGCGAATTAATGTGAATCAATACATTTTACAGCTCCTTTTTTTTTTTTTCAATTATATATTTCTACAATATATTAATATTCTGGTATCAATTTTTGTTCTTCATATAATTTAATAAACTCAGAGCTTTTGATTTATTGTGTTAAATTTCAATGTATTATTAATGTTTGTGTTATTTCAATGTTTACGAGGTTTTCTTCTATTTCTTTTATAGGCAATGGGTCATCAAAGAATTTAATTTGTGGGATGATGAATTAGATTTTGTCAATGAACTTTTAACAGATGATATTCGAAATAATTCAGCATGGAATCAACGTTTCTTTGTTATTAATACAGTTGGAATTTCAGATGAAGTCTTAGACAGAGAAATAAAGTAAATTGTATTTTCATTTTTCTTGCCTTAGTTTTATATTTGTATCTATTGGTAGTTTTTTATTGCTATCATTATTTTGAAGATAGTTATTCTTACCTATTAAAATAATAATCATGAAATATTTTTTTAAAGTCTTTTCTTTGCACAAACATTTTGGTGATTTTATTTTATTCAAACTACTTGTACATCGGAAATTGCTCTTACTGTAGGACGTCTTTAATCCAGCTGGTTCAGGTTGATAGCCATGCCAGAGTATCGAATTTACTGGATTAATGAGCATCTATAGTTTTAGCAGGGATGCCTATGATAAATAATTATAAATAAAATATTAATATATATATAACTATATATACATATGTAAATAAAATAATAAATATAAATAAAAATTTAGATTATTAAAATATGTACATACATAATGTGTTTACTCACATTCTGAACTTGTGCAGAAAATATAAATATCCAATAAAATTTATTATTTTAGTTATTGTAAATTCAAAATTCATACATTGAGCATTAATTTAATTAAATATAAGAATAGAAAAAAAAAAATCATCATCAAAAAAAAAAAAATTATATGGTGCAATGATAGTTAAAAACAAGTTGTAACAAACTATGACAAGAAAAATACAGATGAGCACTACAATTTCAAACATATTGGCTGACGCTGCTTCTTTGATTTCTTCTCAAATAATCATTTCAAAGCATATGCAAATTTGGGAGCTCTATGCTATACTCTAATGAAAACTGATAGTTACTATAAACTCTGGGTGAAAATGCGGTAGCACTATGTTTAAGTGACTGTCAAATTCAACAAACTCACGAAAAACCCAAAACTAATAGCTTGATCTGTGCCTAATTATAGAAAGTGCTGAATCATCAAATGTATATTAAAGAGAGCCTGCAATAACTGTAAAAGTTTTATTGTTATTGAAGTTTTGTTCTCACTTAGCTCAAATCAGAGCGAGATTTTAGAAAATCCCGAATTATTGAATGCTGAAATAAAGACTGTATTGTAATTATTTTTAAAAAAATTATTTCTCTTTATATTATTTTCCTTAATCAATAAAGGGAAAGAAGAAATACATTCTAATAATTGCATTTATTTTTGTGTTTTGTTTGACTGTTAATTGTGCGTTAATTATATTAAAATTAGTAAAGTTATTTTTTCATTTGTATCTATTTATTTTGCTATATACAAATGAATTTTTTAATATAATATTTGTAGTAAAAAATATCAGATGTCTATGTTATGTAGGAGTAATTTTTTTTATTGAATGAGGCAATAAAATTTACAAGTAACTTTTTTTCTACCATGCTTATTATTTAATTATGTGTTTAAAATAATCAGAAATTTCATTTCAAATTCATTTTTTACCTATTTGAAATACTACTGTTTCTCATTACATATAAATTATATTGGTATGGTTTTTAATTCAATTCAGTTGTAATTTATTCTTTTACTTCTTTAGATACACACTTGACTGCATTCAAAAGGCACCTAACAATGAGAGTCCTTGGAATTATCTTAGAGGGTGAGATAGTTTAACTTCTTAATGATGGCCAACTTCTTTGTGTCAATTCTTGTTTTTAATTAATTTACAGCAGTATTAATACATGTTTTATGTGCCAAAAAAATTTTTAGATAATGAATTCTGTAGCGCTTTTTCAGAAGAAAAAAGTATTTATTTATGTTTGTTCATAACAAATAACATTATAGATAATAAATCTTGTCTTTCCAATTGATCTTCTTTAAAAAAAAAGTACTTATCTAATAAATCACTGGTCAAAGCATGTATTTAAAAAAATTCACATTTAATAAAATTTTGCTGTAGTATGATAATAAAAGCCCTCTGCTCTTCTTTTACAATAGACTTTCTACCGCAAGATGAAGAGTACACTTCTTTCTTCCACCTTGTTCTTTTTTTTATAAAATTTGTTATAAATTTGTTCATTTTTTATTTAATATATTGATAAATTGAACTATTTTTGATTGCTATATTATTAATTCTCCAAAATAGTTAAATCTTCTATATTTTGTCATTGTTGGTTTTGATATATTAAAATACTTGGAATTAACAATTGTATTTTAAATATTACTTTTGTATGTGTCTTATAGAATCTTACGAGATCGAGGTCTTTCAAAAATACCTGAAGTAACAGAATTCACAGAAAAACTGTATGAATCTGGATGTCGTTCTCCACATCTCTTGGGATTCATGATTGACATCCGTGAAGAAAGTCTCCTTGCTAACACTACGATGGAAGACCTCAGGAAAACCTTAGATGTAGTGTGTGAATTCTTAAATCTAATGTTTTGCAATTATTAAATTATTTCTAATCTATGTTGAAATGAAGTGCATAGCAATTTGAAAATGAAAAGAATTTTTACTGTGCATAACTTTTTTGTAGCAATAAATAAAATTGTAATAAGTAATATATGCAAATGTTATACTGATTGTGGATTGGCTTTAAATAGTAAATTTGTTTTTAATAATTTTACATTGCTTAAATAAATTGATGTTACTTACATGTGTTCCTTTTTTTTTTTTTTTTTCAGTTGTGTTCCTTATTAGCTAAAAAACATGATGTAATCAGAAGAGAATATTGGGAATATATTGCAAACAATTTGCAGAATTTATATGCTGAAGATGAGAAATCAGAAGAACATCAAGATGTTTTGCTATAATGATGTTAAATGAAAAAAATTCATGTAAAATCAAATTATTGTCATTGAACTAAATTGATTTCTTTTACATTTTTTTAAGTGTCTTAGTGCATCATATTTATATAGAGAGAAATAGTATCATTGTTATACAATAGTATGAAAGTTAAGAAATATTTATGAATAGTTTTTTCAAAAATAATTTTTTATGCAAACATCATATATTATCTTTGATTAGCATAGTAATATTAAAATTAAATATTCAAAGTATATATATATATATTGTATATATTATAAAATCGAATAAAGCAGCATTTCATAAAAGTTAAAAAATATCAATAAATTGTTGATTTTTTTTTTAACTTAGATGTATTTATTTATTTATTATTATTTTTTTTTTTTTTTCAGTTTTTGTATGGATGATTTTATCAATTATAGTATCATAATCACCACCATTTATTTATCAGGAACATGTTCTTTTTAATTTTAGGTTGTACATTTTTTTATATATAACAACTATTTCTGTTTGTTAATGATGTTTGTATTGCCACTTCCTTTTGTTTATGATGTTTTTTATATTGCTAATTGCTCTGTCTGCCTCTTAAATAAATGTTCATTTGTTTTTAAATCTTTTTTATTTAAATGCGATAAAACCAAGTAAAATTATAAAAAATTTGAGATGTAAAAAATACTTTAATTCTATTTAATTTAATACCATTAAAATATACATCAGATTACATAATAGCAAGATTTATATATTTTTTTTTAAATGTTAGGAACATTTAATGTCAAAATATTTAATTAAATTCATGTACAATAAGACCATTAAACTTAAATTATTTAAAACGCAAATTTCTACACCCTCCAAATATAAAAAAAGGGCATATTATCATCTTATTTCAAAAGATTAAGAAACTAACTTTTAAATTGCTTTTTAAAATCCTGAATGAAACAGGATGTTGTAAATTTATCAGCTGTCATATTTTGGACAAAAAATTATCAACAAACATGCAATCTTTTGGATAATTAATTGGATTATACTCTGCTTTATATAATTCCTACCTCAATAGCAATGAATTGTAGATTACGATCACTTGAATCTGCATTGTTGTGATAGAATAGCACAAAATATGATTATTGTAAACTTACTAGGTGCAATCTTTTATGTTTTCTGTGTCATTTTCTGTAATCGTCTATGGGCAATTAATATTCTTTCCACTTAGATATTTAAAATCTAACTCATATATATATATATAAAATACTTAAATAATAATATTTTAATTTATTACCCATAAAATATATGTGTGTTGTTTTGACTAGCAGATCCTGTGGGTTTCTTGATTACTGTATTTTTTTAAATTGAAATGAACATTGCTTTCTGTTATTAGTAATTAATTAAAAAAAAATCTTTTTAATTCTTTCACGATTTTTTTTATACATAGCATTTATTTAATATTTTAAATTTCTCTCTTTTTTAACCGTTTTATAATATTCATTTTGGAATTCTATAGCTTTTTACTTTTACTGTGGTTATGCATTTCGGCCTTACATTAAATTCTATATTTAGAATCATAAACTAAATCTCTTAAGTTCAAAATTTTTTAATTTTTCAAAAGATTTATAGATTTTTTTAAATTATTCTTCACTGACACAGCATTTTTTATTTATGTATTTTACTTTTTTACAGCATATCTATAATTTTAGGGTAGGCTGTATACCGGCCGGCCGATTATTAAATGTATTTATTTATTCCTATTAAATTTATTTTCCAAATTTCATTACAACATTTATTTTATTAATTTCTAAAAAATAAGAGATTGTTTTATTTTTGAAAAATATTTGCTTATCAAAATTGACAATAGTAATTAATTTAGGATGTATTAATTGGCCCAACTAATGAAAAAGCAATTTAAATTAAAACAAAAATTATTAGGTGTAATCTCACATTTAGTTTGTTTACGTTGGTTTTTATGAATGATTTACTGCAAAAATTATAGTTTTTAATTAATTAAAAACACTAAATACAATTCTTTAATAATATTTTATGAGAATTCTAATGAAAAAAAAAAAAATGGAATAACATAAATAGGATTATATTATTCTATTTCGTTGATGTTGGAGTTTTTAATTGCATGTGAAGCATAGTTTCAATTGCGCAATTCATACACATGCAAGAATTTTTTTTTTTTTTAATATCCTGTAGGAAGTCTGCAGTTTAGGGTTCTGCTAGTTTTATGACGATTTTGCATTCCCGTTCCTTTTTTTAGGGCTTTCAGGAAGTTCCCTAAATAAGCAAAATGACTGTTGTGGTTACAATTTACACTTAGTAACTGCAGTAAACATTTTGTATGTTGTTTACACTGCCGAAATGCTAAAATAAAGATCTGTAAAATGTAATTATGGGGGCAGGTGATCGGTACCACAGGTTTCGGGTTCGAGTCCCGGCTGTGCCATGGATGTTTGTAGTGGTTCGGAATCCACTTAAGCCGTAGGTCCCGGTCTGACCTGTTGAGCGTTGGGCGTAGAGCTGACAACCCTACCACGTAAAAAAGAAAAATGTCTCGAAATCTACCAGTAGGTAGATTGGTCCACAATAGAGGCTGTTGAGCAAATATTGATGATGGAAATGTAATTATATATATGGCGTTTTTTTAAACACAATACATAATTAGTATCGTCTTAATTTTGCGACCTTCGTCGTCTCTCGGTCTGATCTGGACTTTAAGATACGAGCCGTCGCTCTGGCTCGCCGCTGCGCATATTGTAGAGTGACGCTCTCCGCCCTGACCTACCGCTGACATCGCCTGACCTATTGCAACGTGCGTATTTGTTACGGGGTTCCAAAGTGGTTTTAAGAACTTCTAGATTTTAAATTAGTTAAATATAATTAATTAGATCTTAGATTAGATTAGAACTAATTAGATCTTAAATTAGTTAAATATTTGCACAAATTGAGGTTACTTGAATTAAAGAGATAAGAATGCAATTAAAAAATAATAAAATTTAGGAAAACATCTGTTATGGAAGCAATTAAAGCAGGATATCGCAAAAGCTATTTATAAAATTATGTGTCCATACACGATGCCCCCTGCTCCCCCCTCGAAAAATAAACAAAATTAAAAAGAATAATATAAAACAAAATTACAGTAACGAGCAAACAAAGTTATACGGATGAGTGCAACAAAAAAGAATTATACAGGTTATAGATAAAAAGCAAATAAACGTACGAAAAAATATAACGAAAGTGGTTTCAGAAGTTTACAACAGATGGCGCCACGACGGTGACAGAAATTCAATGCACCAAACAGACATAACGATTACAGCAAGGCGTTTTTTTTTATTTATATATATATTTTTTTTAATTTTTACAGTTAGGAGACAATTAATAGTTTAAGTTAAAGAAAAGAAGGCAAAAATTCAAAATTAAATACTCTGAAAAATTAAGTTAACAATTAATCGATAGGCAGTTATTTAAATAAAGAGTGTATACTCCTGTTCATGTAATTGAATTCCAACCCCAGTTATCTACACCAATGATAGTTTGTTACTCAATACAACAAATAGTACTCATCCGTCCTCCTGAATGATCAATCAGTTTGAAAAGTATGGATTTATTTATTATTTTTTTTTTAATGAAAGGCAACTGATATTTTTAATCTGAAATATTCATGTTTAGAACCCTTAAATGGCCATTTAGTAATTAAGAAATTTTAAAATAAAGAAAAAATTTACTACAGGAATTAATAAACTCTAAAAAGGTTTAAAAATAGCAGTTCTGGAATGTATGAAAATAACACCAGTTGTCCAATAAGTGAATCCACTTTTATGTAATTCAAGACTTAATTCTTATTTAAAAACAAAAGAGTTCAAATATTAAAAAAACAGAAAGATAATATTAAAAATCGAAAGTATTTTATAACATGCTGCAGAACGTTTTTGTTTCATAAATTTCAAAATGTATTTAACCATTACACATTGTGTATGGAAGTATAATAATTTTAATTCAATACCATTTTGATTTATTCTTCTTTTCTTTATTTTATTTTTGAAGAATATTCGCTTATCAAAATTGGCAATAGTAATTAATTCAGGAAATAAAAATTAAAACAACTAATAAAAGATTCAACCAAACTACTTAAATAAAACTAAAAATATATAAAATATACTGACTTAACATCAATTATATACTTCGATTTTTAACAGGGATCTACTATAAAAATCATGATAAAAATTATGATCTACTATATAAATTAATCACACAACTACTGACTTTAATAGTTTTCGATTAGATTCCAAGTAAAAAAATTTGAATGCAACGAAGTAAATGTTTTTCTAATTGATAATAGTCTTTAAAATATGGGAATCATAGTTTCAAAAATGTAATGCATACGCATGAGAGAAATTTTTTTTTTTTAAATTTCATCTAGCATGCAAGAATTTAAAACGATTTTTAATATTTTTATTGCAATTAATCCATTTTGAAACTGCTTAAACTTACAAATATTCATCAAATAAATATACTGTATTTGTACTGTGATGGAGAAAACGAAAAATTTTAAACATAGTTAATAGTTAAAAATAAAATTGAAAAGTCTGAAAAATTAAAAAATTAGTCTGAAATTTTTTTAAAGAAGAATATTTTTACATCCTCTATTTTCTTTGACAAAATTAAAAGAAACCCATGTAAACTTCTTAACTAGAATAGCTTCATATGCAGCAAACATGTAATATTCTAATTTTACAATCGTTTGTGGATTTTGAGAGAATACTTGATAAAATTAAAGACTTCGACCATTTGATCATTCGACTTTAGACTATTTGATCAAAAGCCAAATTGCATGAATCGCGAGAAAGACCTTAAACCCCTAAAACAATGTATATCACTCAAATTCATGCAGAATATCAAGATAGTAACAGTAGAATTGTGTGAAAAGTGGCCAATGAGTCATTCAGGGGAAATGACAGCCCGAGTCATTACTTTTGCTTAATGTAGGGATATGAGAGTACCCATGGGGTCTCAAAAGGACCAGCTTATTAATAAATAAAAACAGTGAACTACAGAAAAGTACCGTTTACTGCGCTGTGCTTGGAAACAATAAATTTTTAATGGTAAATTTTTAATAGTTAAGGAATTAGTCAACAGATGGCACCACTATAGTCAGAAAAAACTAAAATTTGATGTTTTCAAATAAATAAAATATCGATCACATACGATAAAACTTCCATTCAATACGATACCGCATATCAGTATTATGTGTTGGAAAACACGGTTCTTGAAGTTTCAATTTTGTGTCAGGTCTTCCTGTTCTCAACATGTGTTATTCAGAGATTGTAAATTTGCTGTACAAAAATGATCCGTATTGTATAATGCGCTACACACTACACCAGTTCTCATACTTGATTCAGACTCGGCAACCCCCTCAATGATGTCAAGAGTACACGTGAAGCGTTCGCGAATGACATAATTCAGCAACTTGATGTCGGCAATATCGATGTGAGAAACTTTTGGTTTACAGTTGAAGCTTACCTTTACTTCAAAGTCTTTATCAATAGGCAAAACTGGAGAACAGAAAATTTTCATGTCCATTGCCCCTGACCTGTATCCAACAAAAGTAATCGTTTGAGCTGTCATTTCCTTAAAAAAAAGCAAAAACAATTACTGCAGCAAACTATCTCGACATACGCCGTGAATTTAAGGTCATGCACAATGTCTTGGGGGACTCTAAAACGTAGTTTATGTAAGATGGTGCCCAGTACATTGAATGTCTGATGTTTAATTTTATCAACGGATATAATTAATGACTGAAGACAAGGTTTCTCCAATAAAAATCTACAAAAGAATGTAGATTTGGAACATAATTCTGTATGGGAGACCATTCCTACATAGATATCTGCACAAAAATTTCTAATTTTTTTTGTAGAGTACACCATGTTATTACTGGTGTTGCCATGTTAAAGGGTGGAAAATTTAAAAAATATCCTATTTAAACTATAGATAAAATAACAGTTAGACAATTCCTTAAATAATTTTGAAATTAAGTGATCGAAAATTTATTGTCTTCCCGTGTGAATCGTTTGAATATATATATATATATATATATATATATATGAGGGTCACTCTGAAATTTTTGAGATACGGCTAAATGGTACAAGTTTAACTTACTAAATTTTTAAGAGTGTTCAAAATAGTCCCTTCCAACATCAATGCACTTTTTGCAGACGATTTTTCCAAAGATTAAATGCTTCGCGCCATCTATTTCTTGGAATTGATGAAAAATATGCTTTTATAGCCTCTTCAATTTCATCTTCGGAATAAAAACGGCGACCACGTAAATTTTTCTTGAGATTAAAAAAAAAAAGCCAAAAGTCACACATAGCGAGATCAGGGGAATAGAGTGGATGTTCTATCACTTTGATGTGTTTTTGTTTAAGAAATTCGACTGTAGATCTTGCCGTATGAGAAGATGCATTATCATGGCGAAGCATGAGTCCCCTTACATTCATTTCTTGAAGAATTTCTGGAAGATACTTAGTGATGTATCCGTTAGCTGTGAATGTCTTCTGTCCCTCCAGCTTGATGGCTTTGAAAAGTTCCATACTTCTGAAGAAAGCGGCATACATTACTTTTTCATTGCTCGTTGTCTTTTCACCATTGTTGGTTTGGGGTCATCTTCAAAGACCCATACTTTACTTTCTTGTCGTCTTGGAATGTCAAAAAACGGTATGTAAGTTTCATCACCAGTTATGATTATCGAAATAAGGCGGTGGCAAACATCGTTAAGTAATTTTATGGGTTTTTTTGCAGATTCTGACAAGCTCCGTTTTTTGGTGTTCTGTTAAATTATGAGAGACCCAGCGACAAACTAATTTTTCCTATGCAGTTCTATGTATAGCTGCGGATCCAATGTTAAGTTTCTTCTGTATCATTTGGTAAGTGCAGCGATTATCATCGACTAACATTTTTCGTATGGCCGACACATTTTCTGGAACTACAGCTGATGAAGGTCTTCGTGTGTTCTTGATCCAGAAGAGAACTTCGACCTCTACGAAATTCTGTAAACCACCTAAATACAGTAGCACGAGATGGAGCTTCATCTCCATATGCTAGTTGTAGACGTTGAAGGCATTC
The DNA here is from genome assembly GCA_021605095.1 of Caerostris extrusa. Lineage (NCBI taxonomy): Eukaryota > Metazoa > Arthropoda > Arachnida > Araneae > Araneidae > Caerostris > Caerostris extrusa. Next base: position 245,494 of record BPLR01007357.1, read on the forward strand.
TTCTTGATTTAACCCCACTTTAAAAATCATAGTGCGATAATGGTCTCGCATCAATTCCATTTTCCTTTCTTTCAAAATCTATTCTACGATAGCTAGATTGCAATTGTTGAGACAAATTATTGTCTTCTGCCATAAAAAGAGTTCAAATTTACAAATTTAACGAATATTTTTTTCCTGCGTTTTTCGTCTGCCACTGTCTCAAAAATTTCAGAGTTACCCTCGTATAAATATATACATACTTTTAAAGTTTCGCTTTTTAAAATTTATGTTTTTCAAATCGGATAATCCCTTTTAGGACAGAATATAATAAGTATAAAGTAAAAGCCTATAAAATAAAAAGACAAATCATTTTATTTATTTAATTTTTTTAAATGTTTTCATTATCAAAAGATATTTACAATGAAAACATTGTAAAAGGGGAAAGTTCATACTTATGCAATAAAACAACTAGAATAAAGTTGCATAGACTTATGGAGCATGTACTCAATATAATTTGGTCATGGGCCAAGTAAAAATATAAATGTTAAATAAATATAACAAAACAAATAATAAGAAACATAAATAAAAAAATAACTTAATAAATATATATATAAATAAAAAACATAAATAAATGCATAAATAAAAATACACAAAAACTTCGAAATTATCTGGCCTTTGGTATATATTTCTTTCCTTTAAAAATAGCGAAATAAATAATATAACATAACATGAAAGCGAATTAAGAATTTGATACTTAATATTACATAAATATAATATTTGGTTCGATTTTCGTAACAACATGTAAAAAAGGATATTTCAAATGGTTTTATCTTTGAATTATTTAGCGAATTAAAAAAATATTTATAAACCTATAAGCATTTTCAAATTATTATTGAATGAATTGAATAAATAAATAGATTGAAATTTAATCCCCATTATGTCTTCAGTTTACTAAAAAACACGCTTTTACAGTTAATCAAACTAAAAAGTAAAAAATAATTGTTAACATAAGAATAAAATGACTGACGAGAAAATGACTGTCACTGTTCTTAAAGCGTGGGGTGCTCGATATCAATCGTTATAATTTTCACTAGTTTCATTCCGAAATGTAGAATTAGTTTAAAAATGTCATACAAAGCACCCCACGCTTTTAAAACAGTGACATTCATTTTCTCGTCAGTCATTTTATTCTTACGTTAACAATTATTTTTTACTTTTTAGATTGATTAACTCTAAAAGCGTGTTTTTTAAACTATTAATTTATTTACTTTTAGTTTGATTAACTCTAAAAGCATGTTTTTTAGTATTTTTAAACTATAATATTTAAATGAGGTTCCGGTACGGAGGACTGATTCTTACAATAATTTAATTGTGAGTAAAACAAAGGCTAAATGCGAATATGTCGAGCCAGCCAGGATTCGAACAGGGAATCTCCTAATCAGGCGCGTTATCCGTTGTGCCGCTGTCCCACGTAGGTTTGAATATCAGAAAGATGTTTGTAAATGTTTCTTTGCAGCTTATATAGTGTGTATGAGGAGAAGCAGATCTCAGGGGGAAATTATGCGCCGATCAAGATGACTTTTCAAAGTCAGTGTGTTTTAATCACTAATATTGGCAATCCTAATCATGATGACATAATAAACTTATCAAAATATTTTATTGTCGTCGGTCCTTGATAAGTCTACAACGTTTAAATTAAATCGGATTGCTTAAAGTAGGGCAAAATCGAGCCCAAAGAGTCAGTTACATGCATACATACAAACAAACATACAGGTGAAACTAATAAAAGCGTATTAATTACTACAGTATATAAAGAATCAAAAAAAAAAAAAAAAAAAAAAAAAAAAAAAAAAAAAAAAGTAAAAGGAACTTCTTATTTATTTAAATCACAAAAAGTGTAAATATCACTATTCAGTCTGTGGTACTTCTCCATTCACTTTAATAACTCTTGAACATTTTTTACATTATGCCACCATATTCTTTCCATCATATAAATAATGAAACCAAACCGAAGTATTATCAACTGATTTTTTATGTTCTTTAAAGTTATTCTTATTCATTATTATGGGGTATTATTTATATATAATAAATCTGAGAAATATTTTGAACTCTAAAGTATGATATGCAAATACAATGTGAATACCAAACTCACCTATTTAAAAATATCGAAATATTACACACTTTCTTCACAACTACAACCTTGTTTTCACAGATAAGAATTTTGAATAAGAATACCCAGATAAGAATTCTAAATTTCTAGTAAATACCGAAAAAACGGTATTTAAACTTGTGAATACCGGTATTACAAAATTGTACAAATGGCTCAAAATACCGGTATTCGGTATTCGGTATCCCGGTATTGCAATTCCTATTTATGATGAAAGATATATACAAATTACAAAATAACCCTACCTATCTACAAAATCGCTAGCGGCCTCTCCGATTAGCAAAATTGAATAAAATTCAAGAATCAAGAGGAGTGAAATTAGATGTTCCCCATTAGATGTAGACTCAAAATAACGATTATGCACATGTAAGGGCTCCTGTCAAACGTTTCTCAATACAACTGTTTGATGACGGAAATATCTGCGTCTGATTTTCATGAGTCTGTAGCAACCAAGTTCTCCTGATCTTACTCCAATGGATTTTTTTAGCTCATTGGATACACTGAAATCCAAATACATACTTCGAAATACGAATGATATTCCAAGTATCATTCGTATTCGTTTGATCAAAGAGCTTTAAGATATCTGCATAAAATTAAATAATAATAATAATATTCTTGCTGCCATTATACTGAGCGAATAGGTTGATAAAAAGAAAAGAAAAAAAACTTTGTATATTTAGCGACTTTATCTTGACTTTAAAGTTACTTATTTATGCCAGTCATGCCAGTTTTTAATTAGCAAAAATGCAAAGAGATAATTGAGGCATGATGGCCAAGTGATTAGTGTTCTTGCGCTCGGTGCCCAAGCTTTGGGTACGAGTCCCGGCGGTGCCACGGATGTTTATAGTGGTTCGGAATCCACTTTACACCTTAAGTCTTGGTCTAATATGACTGTAGAACGTTGGATATAGGCCGACAATCTTATAGAAGGAATCCTATAGACTATCCATAAAAAGAACTCCTGTCTCGAAACCAGCAAGTAGGCTGACGGCCTTGACCCAACATGGAGCTATTGCGCCAATGAAGAAGAAGAAAACAGATAATTAACCTTACTAATTGTACAGTAATGTTATGTGATTGTTTTTTTTTTTTTTTTATATCTTTGTAATTTTTCTGTAAATAAAAGCCCAAACTGTGCCCAAAATGACCGTAGAGCGACAATCAAATCAATTTCTGAAAGCATAGATTTTCCCGAAAATTAAGAGTTTGTTTATGAATTATTTGAATGCGAGGCGCAATCAGATAATGCTGTACAAGAAAAACAAAGAAATTTTTTTTTTTTTTTTTGTATAATAATGTCTAATTTATCGAAAATGATTATTCTTATTCAACGCTAAACAATCAATGACATAATATAAGACAATATATGACCACTGATTTAGCCTCAATTTAGTGTACTCAACAGCAGCTAACACCACAGTAAAATTGCAATTTATAAATAGGCCGGCCCATGACGTTATTCCTTACTTTCCCTCTCCCGCCAAGTGCCAATCGCGACGGAATTTTTTAACAAAAGGGTTTTGCACAGTGCAAAGTGCAAAGTTGTGTGATTTATCGGAGTACCGGGAGAATAATCCCCCACCTCCAGTTAAAAAATTAAAATTAAGCTGCATAAAAGGATAAAAATCAAAAATTTAAAAATAAAAAGAATTAACGTTAAGAAAGCAGCATTGCTCTTAAAATTTAAGTGTTTTACTATAAAAAACAAATACTAGAAAGAAGGATAGAAATTAAAATTGTTTAATCTTTGCACAGTGCATAAACAGTTGAAAACTCTGATAAATTAAGAGGAAAGCAAAAAGGAAAGATAGTGCAAGCAACACGGAGATGGTACTATTAACTTCAGATGGGCTTAAAATTTTTGTGACCTTTTCGACACACTATAAATACCACGAGTGGGCGGAGTTAATTGAGGCGGGCTTCTGATTGGAAGCTATGGTGATGAGTTATGTTTTGGAAGAAAGTGGTTTGTTTACATTAGATCCTATTCCCCTATCCCTATCCTCCTATCCCTACATTAGATCCTAGGTCTATGTGGATTCTTTTGGGTATCGGGAAACTATTGAAATCTAATTCAAAAATTGCGCGAGGTCGTTTTTTTTATTATATTTATATGGTAGGTATTCAGGAAGATTTAACATTAACGGATTATCACTGAGCGGGATTTTATTAAGAAAATTTACAGCAAGTTTTTGGTGTAATTAAGAATGGGTTCGATTTTAAGATCGGCGTGGATTAGATGTCTATTGTAATAATGTGGCGCACAGTGATTCTCATTAAAACTCTATTTTGGAAGACCTGCAATCTCTTCAGGTGGTGCATGGCAGCGTTGATCCAAACAGGGGCTGCATAAGTTAGGATGGGCCTTATACAGGCTTTGTAGGTAAGAAGTTTGTTTCCAACCGCGAGCTTGCTTTTCCGCAGTTAAGTTAATGGATATAATGAATAGTAAGCTTTATTAGCTTGGTCAACTTTATAAGTGATATGTTTTTGAAAAGTGAGTCTTTTATCTAGAATAATTCCGAGGTACTTGTATGTATCTACAAAAGGCACTGGTTCATCGAAGATGCGAAGTGGATTCATGATGTTTAAATGCATTCGCTTGTGGAAAATTAGGAGAGCACATTTACTGGGGTTGACCTTTACCTTCCACAAGCTAAGCCAGGTTTGAAGCCTATTTATAAAAAGTTTGTAGTCTGAACATGAGGGTGAAAGGATGTTGATGTTGTGTGATGACCGCGGTGTCATCTGCATACATGGCCGTATTGACTAGCGGGTCCTTAGGAAAGTCGTTGACGTAAATATTGAATAAGAGTGGTGAAAGGATCGACCCTTGTGGGAGACCGCATTCAACACTCCTGGCAGTAGAAATTGCTTCGTTGATTTTAACTTTAAAATTACGGTTAAAGAGAAATGATTTGATGAGATTTGCAAGTGGGAGCGGAAATTAAGTTTTTTGAATTTGAAGTACAGACCAGTATGCCATATCTTGTCGAACGCTTTCGCGACGTCAAGAAATAGTATACCGGTAAGACTTCCATTGCTGAAACCGTGGTGTATGAGTTCCGTTACTCTGAGCAGTTGGTGAGTCGTACTGAGATTTTCCTGAAACTAAACTGCTCCGGAATAATAATGATACTATTTTCACAGAATAAATTCAGTCTGTTGAGGATTACGTGTTCATAAATTTTACTTAAGCTACTTAGCACAGAAATCGGTCTATAGTTGGCTGGAATTTTAGGATCAGTTCCATGTTTATGGATTGGAGAGATTAGCGCAGTTTTCCACGTGGTCGGAAAGTAATTTAATTTAAGTAGTTCATTAAGTATAACGACCCACCACCAAAGATACTTGTTTGGAAGGAAGCGGATCATGTTGGCATTAATATTGTCAATCCCAGAGGATTTCTTGGGGTTAATAGTTTTAATAAATTTAATAACCTCTGTGGCAGTTACATTTTGAATATAGTTAGTATGGGGGCTGTTAAAATATTTCTCTGTTTCAGAAGCAATTAGATTATTAGTGAAGCTATGGCTAGTATTGAGGTTTAACTCGAATTGGAGCTTCCAACAATCTGCAATCTTTTCCGCCTTATCGGCCGGTGATAATGCCATGCTGTTGGCTTCCAATTCGAGGGGAGGAATTGTTTGTTGAGATTTCTAAGTTTTTCATTTCCTTCCAGAAAGCTGTTTGGTTTTCGGTTAGTGAGTCTCTGTATGCTTTTCCCAGATTGAATTTTTATATACATAAATTTTGGTTTTAATTTTATTCTCAAGTTTTTTATATGCATCTTTTACCGTCGGGTCCCTAGACCTTTGATAGAGTCTTCGGAGGTAGTTTTTATTTTTAGTCATTTGTATAATTTCTTTTGGGAGTCGGCCTTATTAGTTAAATATTTAGGTTTGGAGGAGTTATTGAGTGCAGCATACAGGCCTTTAGTGAAGTTTTCTATTGCAGTATCCGCGTCCTCTTCATTGTTGATATTAGTTAATTTTAAATTAGTTCGCTGCAAGTTAAAGTTATAGTTATCCCAATTAGTAATGGAGAGGTTGGGTATAGTTTGCGGTTTGATATTCAAGTTAATGTCTAGAAGGCAAGGAAGGTGATCAGAGCTAAGCTCGTGGGAAAACTGCCGCCGTGGCTGGAAATGGGATGTTTTTAAACGTGGCAAAGTCTATGATATTGTGCGCGTTATATCGGGAGTCAATACGGGTTTTGCACAGTCTTACGAATAAATGTAGATAGTAGTCACCTGTTTTTCTCTGTTTTTTTACACCAAGGAACACAAGTTTCAGTTCAGTTTAGTTTTCTCAGTTTTTATACCAAGATTTTTACACCAAGTTTAGCAGAATCCTTCATGTCAGCAATAGCTATTTTAATAAAAAGAGCATATCTTGATTGAGAGTTTGTGAAAAAAAGTAAACACTTTTTGTTTTTGATTAGAGCTGGTAGACAGCACGCACAGAATTCAGCAAAAGATATTTTACGTGTCCTAAAACCCTAAACCGCACGATCTTTCCGTTGATCAATCAAGATGTTATCATTAATTAATCATTAATCAAGATATTATTAATCAAGATGTTATCCTTATCCAAATAGCAGGAAAACAATGCGAGAGTGCAGGACAGCAGGGCTTCATGGCCCATTCTAGATATGCATCTTCCATTGATTATAAAATGCGAACAATCGATTAACGGTTTTTCTAAATCAGGTAATAACATACAATGGCTTTTGTAAAGGCTTTTATGTATTAACAAATCAATAAAATTGTCAATCTAAAAATATCTTAATGAATGAAAATCAATAATTAAAAAAATTTTTTTTTTTTTTTTTAATTTTAAAAATGCTATACTCTTCTATAAAACTTCTACTTACATGTCACATAAAAGCAATCGGGATATTTAAATGCTGCTGTTGATAATATAATAATTAACTTTGTTATTGTTAATTTTAAATTCTATTATTACATGATGGTTTATTTTTAATTAATTTACACATCAAAAATTTTTCGAACTATTTTCTTTCAAAAATTAAAAGTCTATCTTCATCTGCTTTTGTTAATGGTCAGGTCTGATGAGACATATATAAAGATTAATTTTGTCTTGAGTTTGTCTTTTGTCTTTTTTAAGAGTTTGGATTTAAATAAATTCTTTAAACAATAGTAACATCGATTAGCTTCGATAGCCCGTTGTCATTTTCAAGTTTAACTTTATTATTATGGAAAATGATAGTATTGAGATACTTAAATTGGTCTATCACTTATATTTACAACTGTCATTTTGTAACTTATATGAATGCCGAGATCAACAAGTAGATTCTTCACATCTCTCTCTCTCTCTTTTATCTTTTTCTTTTTTGTAACCTTTGTCAAGGAATATCATGATTAAAAAGCAATGCAACTAGGAATAGAGAAATGTTCTCTTGATTTATTGTAAATTGGAACTGACAATATCTATAAAGTTCTTATATAAAATAGTTTCGTTTTAAAAAATAATTACTTTTAACTTGAAAAGTGAATATTTTTAACTTTTAAAAAGTTTCTATAGGCTGGAATATTAACTAGACTACATATAAATATTTCAAGACATTAATTTACAAAATGAAAAAATAACAAATTTTTAAGATACAACAAAAAAATTCAATAAAAATTGAAATGAAAGATGTTTATTTCAGTTCCCACGTTTTCTTAAAATATTTGGTTAACTATTGTTTGAAGATTATTATAATTATTTGAAAAACTGTAACAATTCACAACACATCGTAAAAAAACAACACACACACACACACAAAATAAACATTCTATATTCGTTAAATTTATTAAGTATCCGATTGACAAATATGTTAGATTTTTGCATAAAGACATGTCCTTCTAATTTTAAACTTCACAGATTTGGCCTGATTTTATCTCCATTATGCCCTATCTGCAAAACTCTAGAAAAGTAGAACACATTTTGTGAAATATGTAGAATCAAGAAACAAACTACAAAGCGTTTTCGGATATAAAGTTTCTTTCTTACTCTTGGATATTTGATAAGTCAGAGGATGCATATTATAAGACAGCAATGTTACTTTATTTTCTACAAAAGTCTCGTAAACCTGTAAACTATGAGGTACCCCCTTTTTTTTTTTTCTTTCTGGAGATTATTATTTTTTATTCACTTTTTATTTCAAGTACTGGTTGTACTTCATATGTTCTCATCATCGTTCAACTGTTAAAATATTATGGTCTATTTGATCTGTAGCTTTATCCATTTCTTTTTTTCATCAAATTAACCCATCTTATTTATTTTCTTTTTTGGTTGCTGGAAAGTACGAGCAACAATTCTTTTCTTTTAAAATGGAATTTTTAATCTGTCTTAGGTAATGAATTCAAGAATTTTAAGTTTTACAGTAGTTTCTTTATAAAGATTTTATTTTCAATTTTGTCAAATTCTTTTATCTGTAATACTTTAAAAGCTTATAAAATTGCTTGACTATTTGCTTATAAAATTGAACAAAAATGTTTATAACTCCATTCCCAGTATTAATAATTCTGTTTTGAATTATGTAGGCAACTCTGATTACGACATTTTTGATTTCAAAACTCGCAAAAGACCTCGCGCTGTTCTGAATGTTATTCATTAACGTTTCGATATCCTCCTTTCGAATTACCATGTCGTTTCTCCGCTGAGTCACAATTTCTTCTCAATCGTTTTTGTTTGTTTCTATTGATTCTATTTTTTATTACCTTCTTAAAAATTGTAATAATAATATTAAAAATTACATATGCATAAATTCTTTTATTAATTAACAAAAAAAAATATAAATAATTAATAAGTTAATTTTTTTTTTTTTTTTAAATAAATTAATAATATATATATATATATATATTACTCTTTTTTCTATCTAATTAATGGGCTTAACGCTTAAGAAACTTCTCTCGTTCACAAAGCAGGAGATAGAGGTTGCTAAGCAACTAAGGTTCTCCGTCAATCTGGCAAATCGTATCTTTGACCTCAAAATTCTAGATTTGAAGTAAAGCAATGCTGATGATTGTTCACACATAGCATTCGTACTAGAGATGGGAAAAATGTTTATTTTCGTTAACGACGGTAATAGTTAACTCTAAATATAAATTGGCGGTAAACGATAATGCTAACATAAATTAACAGTTAATTTTAATCATTAAATTTAACGCCTTTTAATTTTGCAATGTATGTATAAGTTATGTATATGAATAATCACTTTAATTTGAATTGGAACATAGAAATATGTTTATCAGAAAACCTACCGAGAGAAATGGTGCATTTCTGCATTACATTTTCTGTATCAAACAATTTAACTAATTTTTTTTTTTTTTTCATGTGCAGAAAAATAAATTTTCTAATTCAATATTCAGCACTAAAATAATTAAAAAGCTAATTTTTAATGTGTTTTCTTCTTAAAATTTATATTAAAAGATATGTTATTATTATTATAAAAAAATTATTATTAGAAATTGTGAAATAAAATATTTATTTATTTATAAAAGGTTATAAAAATTCTCCAATATAGATTGATGGGAACAAATATGCAAACCTTAACACAAAACAAGTATTAATAAATTTTCGTTAAATACATTTCTGAAAAGAACGCAATCATAAATCATGCATAAAAAAATCGATCTTCTGTTCCATAGATAGAACATATTCTAAGAATAACACTCTTTTAGAAGAAATGCATTTATGTCCAATATTTCCTAACATGCTACAAATAGAAAGGATTCCTTACTTGATTTTAATTAACTTTACTTTACCAATTGTGTTGATAAAAAAATTTAATAAAATGGATGAATTAGAATTTAAAAAAAAAATATGTGTATTGCATAATATCATATGGGGCCTGAATGGCCGAGCGGCTAGCGCTCTGGCGCTCTGTACCACAAGTTTCGGGTTCGAGTCTCGGCGGAGCCATGGAAGTTCGTAGTGATTCGGAATCCACTTTAAACTGTAGGCCCCGGTCCAATAGGATCGTAGAGCGTTGCGGGGGCATTGTTACTCCGTGGCTTATCACGCGCGCCCCTTGGGTAATGCAAAGCGAGTAACGTCTGTGCAGCGCTTGCCTTAAGTCATCCAACACCAAACTGTCTAAGTGTTTGTCAGCTACATTAGAAAGATAAAACATAATATAATATTTGATATGCATTACATATCTTCTCAACTTATTATATCTTTAGTGATGACAATTTTTTTTTTTTGCTACCTCTCATTCTTAAAATATTCACTGTAATATGTATCTACAAATTCATTATCAAAAAGCAAAAAAAAAAATGCAATAAATAAATAAATAACAATTATCAAGTGATGGAAATTTACAATATAAGTAGAGTTGAAAAAGATGTTTTAAGTTTAAATGTACTTAATTTATATGGAGTTAGCCGCGAGTATGAGAGTTGAATTTAACTGGAATGAAATATAACACAACTCTGAGTGATACACTAATCAACCTTTAACTGCCGAACGAGTTGTATTTTTAACAGGTGTTGAAACCAACTGTTAGTTCGCGCTACTCTAACGTCATTTACCACATAGGTTGTGAGATTTTTAAATAACTGTTGATATCAACTGCTAATAAGTAAACCCTTGCTATCTGGAACGGAATAAACCAGAGTTAAATTTCCCTCTTCTTCTAACGCCATCTAGTGTCAAGCTCGAGTAACCGATCACTGCAAAAAATATCTGTTAATTCCTCGTTTCGTCAACTATAGTTGCTCTCTAACTATTCTCAACTAACAGTTATGTTAATATTTTCCCAATACTAAAATATTTATTTTGTACGAAATATAATACAACATTTGTACACTTCTCTGGCGCTCGGTACCACAGGTTTCGGGTTCGAGTCCCGGCGGTGCCATGGATGTTTGTTAGTGGTTCGGAATCCACTTTAAATTGTAGGTCCCGGTCCTAATAGGATCGTAGAGTGTTGCGGGGGCATTGTTATTCCGCGTCCGGGGCTTATCTTCAAGTTACACGCGCCCCCTGGGTAATGTAAAGTGAGTAACGTCTGTGCAGCGCGTGCCTTAAGGCATCAAGACCAAGCTGTCTAAGTGTTTTCTAGCTGCATTAGAAAGAATATATATAATATATATATATATATATATTTATATATATATATATATATATATATATTTATTTGTACACTTTTATTTATATTTTGTACAAAAGGATCAGAGATAACATTACTTGTATCTATTTACCTTTTCTAAGTTCATTCTCAAATAAATACAATCAATTTGACAAGAAGAATTTCAGGCATTTCTCGTATTTTCAGAATAACTATGTAATATTTTTGCGTTTTCTAAATAAATACGTGAGGGGGAGCTAAGGGGCGATACAGCGCCAACTCGAGTACGAAAAAAGAACAGAAGTTTTTTATAGGAGTTGCCCAAGTTTCAATCCCTTGAGAATAGCGAGACATGTTCTATTTTATTACTACTCTATGGGAAAAACAAGAATATCAGGTATTTTTTTATTAAATTCTTCTTGAACTGCTTTTTTTCTAATGACAGAAAGAAAAAAAAAATTCAGGTATTTTCTGCTGTTATTACCATAACATTTTAGAATATTAGTTTTAATTTTCTTCTTTTTTTAATGTATTTGTATCAAATATTTAGTAAACGATATTTGCGTGCTCTTTTTTGAAAAACAATTTTTTCATATAAGCAAATTTTCCAAAATTTTCTATTTTGGACAGTTTATTCTGCTAATTTAGCCTTTAATACCATTTTTTTTTCATATACTTGTATTAAATGTTATGTAAACGATATCTATTTATTAAAATCTAATAGGAAAATAAAAATACATTTATCTACTTTCATTTAGAACATACACAATATATAAGAAATATGTTATATTCTGCACATTTTTATTTAATAGTTATAAACAAGTATAAATTTCTTGAATAATGTAAATTTTTAGCTTTTTACATATTGTTTTTATAATATATTCAATAATACATAATAGTTTTTATTTAATATATTAATATTAAATAATTAAAGCAAGATTCAGGATTTCAAAAATAAATAATTAATCTTTTCTAGAACTGAAAGACTTTTAAAGCCAAATTTTCTTTTTACTTGAAACTTGATGCATTTAGGCTTAGCAAAACTTGTGTTATATCCCTTGTGTTTTGGCATTAAAATTACTTTATTAGTTTATAAGGTCAGAAAACATCATCACCATATAAGGAGAAAAAAAAAAAAAAGAAACTTCACGTTTTATAGGAATCATGGAGTACATGTTAACATTTATTACCCATAGAATTATAGATATTTTTTCAAGATCTGTGTTTTCGCTTCCTTGGTCACTTGCAACATTTCTTATTGATTTATTTAAATTTATTTCACTAATTCGTCATATTAATTTATTTAAATTCCTTTAACCGCCTATTCTTATTGGTTTATTTAAATTTTTTTCACAAACTATTCTTATTGGTTTATAACTCATATAATATATGGATATTATTTTGGTAGAGGAGGTTAGCGATGTTCTGGGCTGTAGGAATGTTTAGGATTTTTTCTTTTTCAGGAATAGCTTCTGACGTAATTTTTCTCAGCTATTAAATTGTAACCTCATGAATTGTAACCATGTTTCCTCTATACACTGGCAGGAGAAAGGGCCATTAGGCCTCGATACCCTCATCCGAGAGGAAGTACAGCGCAACCCCGCTCTTCTGTTGAGAAACGTTTAGTTTATAGTCGTTCATTCCGAGAGGAAATATATTCAGCGAACCTAGGCGCATTAGTTGGCCTACAGACTCTCACCGGAAGGTAAGTATATTTCGCGAATCCTGCGCGTATCTGAGTATCGGGTTTTCGGCTTAGAAGTGGAATCCCTCCAGGAATCTATAATTATATGTCTTTAAATGTCTTGAATAATATATATATATATATATCTAATTGTATGTGTGCGGTGTTTGTGAGTGTGTAAATAAAGCTGTGAGTTCAAAAACATGTACCTCAAGTATCTCAACACAATCAATCCCAGTTACAATCTGGTTGCCCAACCTGCACACTACAAAATTATATTATGATTTCATGAGTTGTTTTAAATTATAGCTGTAAAAAGTAATAAAAATAATTTTTAATGAAATTGCTAACTAATCGAGTTCGTCTTTCAATTGACTAATCAGACGTATAGAATATAATTTTTCACTAATATGTTATTCTTTTTGCGATATTCATATGATAAAAGTCGTTTCAGTAATGTCAGTTATTGAAATAAATATTATTGTATATAATAATCAATAAAACTTATTTTTACATTACTAAAATGTTATATACGTTCTATTGATTATTATACATTGATATCAGTAGATCAATATCAATTGTCAATATCAATTATCATATATTTATCATATTGATTATGTGATATTAGACTATAGCATAATATACGTTCTAGTCTCCTCTAATTGACTAATCAGATGTATAAAATTATATTCTATACATCTGATTAGTTAATTAAAAAAGAAAAACTCTATTAGTTAGTAATTTCATTAAAAATTACTCAAGCGACTATCATATTAATCAATATGAACTCACATATTAATTAATTAAAAGTCTAAAACATTAATTGAAACATTTCGAACAAATTAGTATATAATACGGATACAGTTTCATCAATTCTGATATTAAAAATATTACATAGGTTTCAAAACTGGATGAAATTAAATTGAAGTTATATCAAATAAATTAAATTAATTTCTGCATGTATTTTTATTAAATAAATATAGGGATACAATAGATTAATATGAGGATTGTAATAAGATGAACCCTGCCAACAAAAAGGTATAATTTTAAAATTAATTCCATGTTAAAAAATACGCAAATATCTGAATAAATTATTCCTAGTTTATGCGGATTTATAATTATTTTATCACTTTTTAATAATTATTAGTTACATGGGAATTCAATGAGTTGAAATTTTTGTAATATATTTTTAAGGATTGGAGCTCCCAAAATTATCTGTAGCACGAAAATACGCTGTCAAATATAACTCGTTCACGAAGCAAAAAAGATTAAGAACATTTTTTAAATATTGTGTCAACAAACTAATAAACAAATTTATATTTTATAAATTAAATCAATTTTGTTTTCACAATTGGTATCGTTAAAAGCTTTTTTTTGCTATGCTACGTTCGGAGAGCTAATAGAGGCGATTTGTTGTGAGAAAAAAATGAGATATCGACTTAATTTATGTAAAAAAAAAATAAGTTTAATAATCTTTGAAATTAAAAAAAAATTAACTTGATTTAAAACTAATTATTAATTGATTAAACTAATTAAAAAAAAATCTGTATAAGTTAACATATAAGTTAAACGAAGAGGACTTTAAATAAACAGATAGGCAAAAAGCATTTTTATTAAAATAGGTCCAAAAATAAATTCTGAAAATAGCTTCGAATTTTGGGATTTTTTTAATGAGCTAATATCGAAATATTAAATTTAATTTCTTTAATTGTTGTTCGAAAAGTAAGAATTTTTTCACGAATGACAAACGATTTATAAAAGTTCATAAATTTATTAAAAGACAGGAAGCAGTTATATCGTTTTCAGTTAATATAAAAAACAAAAATCTTCTTTTGGCAACGTTTTTTTTTTTTTTTTATTATTAATAATGAACATCTATATAACGTTAGAACCATGAATAAGTCAGGTATGGATTTTTTTAGACGTTAATCTATTTAAAAATTCGTTATGTGGTTTATAATTTTGCATACCCTTGTAGGTAATTCAAGAGAGGAATGATTTTGGGTAACGCACCAGGGAAAATATATTATATTCAGAGGTAAATGATGAACTTGTCTTTATTCAACTTTTTTAAATTTTGTACTTAATTTACTATATGCTATCTGTGATATTTAATGACACCGACTCTGAAACATCAGAATAAAAACAATTAATAAATATTTTATTTTAAAAAATAAATATTTTAATTTTATCATTTTTTTTTTTTTCTATTACTTTTCAGTAACTTTTTTTTTTTTTTACTTTTCTATTACTTTTTAGTAACTTTCAGTTTTAGAATTTCGACTGATATTACGAATTATGATTGATTGAGACTAAATGGCTGAAAATTTTTTCAAAGGCTACTCTACAGATTTATCATTATTTTTGGAAAATTTTTAGTCTTTAGGTTCTTTTATAAAACATATTCTACGTAAAATAATTTATAAAAGCAAATAAGAATTAAGCATTTTATATTTTTTTTTAAAATTAGTTGCATATTAATAATTTTTATAATTCGTATAAACTAAGACATTTAAAATTTTTAATTAATTCTTAATTTATTTAAGTTTCTAAAATTTATCTAATATTGTAATATCCATCTAATATCGTGATATAACAGTATATCGATTGTATACGGGTTTAAAACTTCGAATATAGAATTTGTTTTTGAATTGTAAACAATAAAATGGGAATTTCAGAGTTCTCCTGACCACCAATTTTTTTTTAAAATGGTATTTAATGATTATTTTAATTAGTATTTATAATTTTTATTTTTTGATAGTTTTTAATGATTACTGAACATAATTACGTTCATTTTTTTGCTTGATTTAGGATTGCTTACTTAATGGACAAATTGTATAACTACTCCGATATACACTGAAGTGACAAAAGTCATGGGATAGCAATACGCAAATTTTCAGACGGCAGTAGCATCGCGTAGAACAGGTATAAATGCGCAGTGCTTTCGCAGAGCTTTCATTTCTATTCAAGTTATTCATATGAAGAGGTTTTGACGTGATGATGACCGCACGACGGGAATTAACAGACTTTGAACGCGGAATGTTAGTTGGAGCTAGACGCATGGGTCATGCCATTTCGGAAATCGTTAGGGAATTCAACATTCCCAGATCCACTGTGTCAAGAGTGTGCCGAGTATGAAATTTCAGGCATAACATCCCACCATGGACAGCGCAGTGGTCGACCGCCTGCACTTAACGACCGAGACCGGCGACGTCTGCAAAGAGTCGTAAATTCTAACAGACAAGCAACACTGCGTCAAATAACCGCAGAAATCAATGTGGGACGTACAAGGGACTTGTCTGTTAGAACTGTGCGGAGAAATTTGGCTTTCTTGGGCTATTCCAGCAGAAGACCGACTCGAGTGCCTTTACTGATAGAACGACATCGCTTGCAGCGACTCTCGTGGGCACGTGAGCATATCGGTTGGCCCCTAGATGAATGGAAAACCGTGGCCTGGTCCGATGAGTCACGATTTCAGTTGGTAAGAGCTGATGGTAGGGTTCGAGTGTGGCGCAGACCCCACGAAGCCATGCACCCAAACTGTCAGCAAGGCACTGTTCAAGCTGATGGTGGATCCGTAATGGTGTGGGCTGTTTTTTCATGGCATGGACTTGGTTCTCTGGTGCGACTGGACCGAACATTGACTGGAAATGCTTATGTTCAGCTACTTGGAGATCACTTGCAGCCATTCATGGACTTCATGTACCCAAACAACGATGGGATTTTTATGGATGACAATGCGCCATGTCACCGGGCCACAACTGTTCGCGATTGGTTTGAAGAACATTCTGGACAATTCCAACGAATGATCTGGCCACCTAGATCGCCCGACATGAATCCCATCGAGCATTTATGGGACATCATCGAGAGGTCTGTTCGTGCCCAAAATCCTGCACCATCAACGCTTTCACAATTATGGACGTCTATCGAGACAGCATGGCTCAATATTCCTGCAGAAGACTTCCAACGACTTGTTGAGTCCATGCCACGTCGAGTTGCTGCACTTCGCCGGGCGAAAGGAGGGCCGACACGATATTAAGAGGTATCCCATGACTTTTGTCACTTCAGTGTAATTGTCTTCAATACAAAATTATTTTTTTTTTTTGTAACAAATTATATCCTTTTTTTATATTTGATTATGTATATTTCATTGTAAAATGTCTCTAAATTAGTGCTAAATCATTATAAATTAGTGCAAATAATTCTCGCTCTAGTGTTTAAAAATTCGTTGCATTCTTTTAGTTTTCTCCGGACAACTTCAAGGAGGTATACCACTGTTTCTTTGCATAATAATAAGCAACATATATATATACATCAATTAATATATTAAATTTTAAAGTCAAAATTAATTAAAATATATACAAAAATTATGTTATATAAAGCAATTATTAGACCTGTGCTCACCCATGGATCTGAGATTTGGACTTTGACTAAATCACAGGTTGAACAGTTGACCTCTCAGTTGGAACGGTCTTAGGAATTATGTTTGGTGCTGTGAATGAGAATAGATTGGGGAGGCAACGACATAATTTTGAATTATAAAGGTTCTTTAAGGAGGCAGATATCATTCAATTCATCAGGATAGGACGTATAAGGTTTGCGGGCCACATCTGCCGAATGGATCCCTCATCTTTGACATTTAGGATATTCAACTGTATACCTTTTGGAACAAAAATTAGAGGTGGGCCCAAGTTGAGATGGACCGATTGTGTGGAGGCAGATTTTAAAGTTTCAAGCGTTACTAACTGTAAAGTAGTAACTCTTCTCACTCTGTTGCAAGGGGCCTGAATGGCCGAGTGGCTAGTGCTCTGGCGCTTGGTACCACAGGTTTCAGGCTTTGAGTCCCGGCGGTGCTATGGATGTTTGCAGTGGTTCGGAATCCGCTTTAAACTGTAGGTCCCGATCTGTTTAGCCTAAAAAGTGTGCACAAGATGACCGTAGAGCGACAAACCAAACCACTCTGTCGCAAAGTAGGAGATTGGAATGGAAGAAGGTTCTCAGGAAGGCCTTGGTCCACCATGGGCTATCGAGTCAATAAAAGAAGAAGAAGAATATATTAAATTGGACTACATGAAGGAAAAATGTTAGGAATGAGGAGATAATTACTAGTGAGCTTATTAGAAAACAAGGGGGAAGGGCGAATTAAGATTATCTACATTTAAAACTCTTTGTCTGATACTTTAAATGTTAATGGATTGTAACTATTGTAAAGTATATTTCTCCAATGAAAAAAAAAATTAATACACAAGAATAAATCCCTATATAGCATTAAGGAATGTTTAACTATATATATAAACTTACCAAGTAAAAATATGATTGCAACTGAGATGGAATTATTTAAATATAAATTTCTACAACACATTTTTACATTTCTGCAAAATAATTAGATATGTTTATACAGAAATATAAGTGTTGGTAAAATATATTTATTTTTTTAATGATTTTTACTTAGACTTAATGTGGTAAAAAATAGAAATATCTTTTAATTGCTAAACTTTAAAAAATTATAAAGTTAATTAAAAATATTGCGTAGAAGAACTTTGCCAAGACTACTGTTAGTTTAAAATTTTCACTTTTTTTTTACATAAATCAAAGATTATCTTTTAAATAAAATCAATTCTAGAGCTTTTCATTTTATTTACGATATTTGTACAATATGAATTATATATATGAGAAAGTAAAAGCATCATTAAATAAATATAAATTAAGTAAAAACTGCGAAATTTAAGTATATAGAAATATCAAACATTAAAAAAAAAAAAAGAAAAATACATTAAAAATATAATTATATGTTAGTATTTTAATTTACATTAGAAATATAAAACATTTTCTAATTGGTACGAAAAAAAAAAAGTGGAAAAATTTAAAAGTAAAATTTTTATTTTTTAATTTTGTTAACAAAATAAGTTTTATTTTATGTAATAATTCTTAATAATAATTAAAAAGACCCTACCAAACAAAATCTCTAATTGGGGTCTTTTATTAAGTAGAAAAAAACATGAAATTGCATCACACGTTAATTCACAAGTTAACATTTAGGCAGAAGTGCTGATTATGAAATATGGGAAATCGTCAAATATATCTAACAATATTTCCGAAGTGGTTATACCGATTTCGAACATCGCCTACTCTAATATTGGAAATCAGTATTTCGATGCTGGACATCGATGTTGAATATCAAAATCACTTTTCTCTCTCTTTGAATAACTCGGTATCTCCGATTTTGAAAATCGGTATTTCGGAGTTGGATATCGAAATCGATGTTACAGAACATCGAAATCTCAAATCAGAATTTCGTTAACTTAAGAAGTACAATATATTGAAATCGGAATTTGATTCGATTCAATCTCTCAAAAATAAATTCAATCGCAATCAAAACTACAATGGGCCTGATGCTGAGTGTCGGATTTCGGATATGAGTTCCGGCGGTGCCATGGATATTTGTGTTGGTTCGGAATCCACTTTAAACCGTAGGTCCCGGTCTATTATAATCGTGTTGTGGAGATAGTGTTATTCGAGTCCATAGTATATCTTCACGTGCCGCCTGGGTAATGTATCGTAAAGTAGTGTAAATGAGTAACAGCGGTGCAGCCCTTGCTTTTATGGCGTAAAGATTAACTGTCTCTGTATTGCCAGCTGCATTAGAACAACAGCAACAAGCTATTAATACTACAAAGTAGTTTTCTGCAGATGATGATTTGTTGAAATTTTAATTTTGCTATTAAAACTATGAAAGTAGTTTTCTGTAGATGATGATTTGAGAAAAATCAGTAAACATTTATTAAATAAAAAACAGATTATAACAAAATTATATTTATACCAGGCAATTGAATTGATATTGAAATATCAATTTCCGATTTCAATATATTTTAATTCTTACGTTAACGAAATTCTGATTTGAGATTTCGATGTTCGGTAACATCGATTTCGATATCAACACCAATTTTCAAAATCGGTATTGCCGCTTCAGAATTAGAGAATTAATTTTAATTAATTTTGAAGAGAATTTAAATATTTCCTTCAAAATAATAATAATAATAATAATTTTAGCAGCAAAACAAAAGGTTTAAAAGTGTTTTCTTTTGGAGGAAGAGAAACAAACAGAAGTGAACGTTAACTGTAAAATCAGAAATGTGCTGTGTTTAGTAGAGATAGAGGTTTGGTTTATTTGTCGCTCTACGGTCATCTTATGCACTTTAGGCTAAACAGACCGGGACCTACAGCTTGAAGTGGATTCTGAACCACTACGAACACCCATGGCACCGCCGGGACTCGAACCCGAAACTTGTGGTACCGAGCACCAGAGCGCTAGCCACTCGGCCATTTTGGCCCCCTGCCGATAGAGGAAAAGCCACACGTAAAATATTGCTACATTGTTATTGAGCGATAGTTGTTTTCGAATGTTGGACACCTTGACCTCACCCTCAAGCACTGCGCCCACATTATGCCATCAAAATAAGACTGGCATTCGAAGAGTTCGCATCTTCCTGCTGAACTCAAAACGGAAGGATATATTGTTAATGGATTTATTATGGTCATCCCCGGCGTGAACTCAAACTTAACGATAATCGTTAAGCAAAAATTTTAAAAATATACAATCTAAATGTCCATCATAATAAACCATCGCAGCATAATAACTTTTCTTTTCTTTTCAAAGAAAGGTATTTATTATTATTATTATTATTACTAAGCAGTTAAGAATTTACTGAAATAAGAAAAATATGTAAGCATCATTAAATAAGCATAAACTATCATTTAATTGAAACAAGTAATATATAAAAAAAATTTTTAAGTCAATTCCTACTTTTTTTTTCACTCTATTGCAGAAAATCCTTTATAAATAATTTTCATTCCTTTTTTTTTTAAGTTTATCTGGCGCCATCTATTGGTAGATATATGCAACTTAAATCTAAAAAAAACTAAAATTAATTAATTAAATTTAATTACTGAATTAATATTTGAAAAAAAACTGTATTAACATCAAGTGTCATCCACTACAAATTAAAAAAAAATGTATTTGAACTTGAGTGGATGAATAAAAAGTGTTTTATGAACGATTGAAATTTTGAATAAGATATATATAGGGAGAATGTGAGCTAATAGAAGGAATTGAAATAAAAACGTTTCTGGTTTCATTATTTTTTTTACATACTTTCATACAATTAAGAATTTCAAAAGTAAAATAAAATGAATTAATAAATATTTCAACGGTATTAAAATTATGATATCATGCTGGGCTACATTCGCAACAGTGCTAGGCCAAGATCAGTGTCATGTAATTTTTGTATGTGTGTTTTATAATTATGACATCTTTTTCAAAATCAGGTATATTTTGTTGGAAGGAAATATTTTAGGAAAACAGTCCAAAGCTTATTGATATAAATATGTAAAATACTATAAAACAAAAGGAATGCATAATTACGCTTTACACCCTGTATGAAGGCAGTTTAATGGAATTTTATAATAATTATTAACCTATGGATTTTGAGTCTGAACGGGCCTGGTGGACAATGTTCAGATTTCGAGTCAAGTGAAAGTTTGTTTGAAAGCCATTAAATGATTTAGAACCTTCCTACACCGACCAAGGAAATAACAAATCCCAGGGTGATGAAATTGTAAAGGCAAAATATGGATGTGGTGTAACAAACGTTCTCTCTATTAATCCTGGTAAAGTTGAGTCTGCTAAATATCTGCCATTCTAGTGGCAGATGACTGTAAGGCCAAAAATGCCCGAATTTAAAACTAATAACAAATAAATTTTGCACCATAAATATTTACTGAAACGCGAGTTATCGCTCAAATTTGTAAGATATTTTAAAATGTCTTCATTCCAAATTAATAATTAGTATTAAGGCTTTTTATGACAGAAGTAATAGCTAATAAAAAGATTGGGTTACAGATAATGTTGTATTTTTCCTAACAATGCATTAGTGAAGGTGTTTGATTCACATAAATGGATATTTTTTAAATATTAACGTTGAAAAATAAAATTTTAATTTAATAATATTTTCATATATATTATAATTTTTATAATATATTATATTCAATAATATTTTTATGTACAAGTATTATTCAGACTCCGGATTCTTAAAACAATTTTATTTATTTTAGACTATTGTATTCATTAGTTATTTCATTCTTAAAACAAGCGTTTTTAATAATTTTTATTTGAATAATAATTATAAACAATGAAAAATTTGAAATATCAGGTAACTTACAATAAACTATTTAAAATAAAAAAAAATTTTAACTTTTAAACTTTAAAAAAATTTATTAGCCATGAATCATTTAATTTTTAAATTTATTATTTAATTAAAATAGCAAAATTATTTTAAACAAAACAAAAAAAAAAAAAAGGGAAATGCAAAATTCATTCTTAATGTGGATAAAATCGCATTATTTTTCTTTTTGTAATGCTCAAGCAGCGACGCTAAAGAGTCTTGGCGTCAAAAAAAAAAAGCCCAGGGATTTTGGCGCCTTCTTGTCTGCCGGAATACAGTAACCCTATAGGTGCTCTCTGATTTGCTCGAAAGTTGGAAGATCTTAGTGTATGGAGTGCTTTTGGTTCACGACGCATGTCGGACATTCGTATGTTATTGTGTGTGATCATCGCGCGTTGGATACATATCGCTTGAACACTAAAAACAATTTGATTATAAGTCATGCCCCATTCCTCAGAAGTAACACCGGACGATGAGATCAAAGTGTTTCAGGTTGAGGGTGAAGGGGAAGATGAGAAGGAATGTTCGAAGTTACATCTAAATGATGTAAAAACTAGCCTGGTTACTGAGGTCGATGAAGAGGTAGGCGTGCTGATCTTTATTATTTTTGTTTGTTTGTAAATCGCATCACCTTCTTTTATTGCTGTGGAAACTTGAAAATGGAAGCCGGCTACATTGTTTTGATTTTTTTTAAATATTGTTTTTCAGGATCAGCACCAGCAAAATGCTCCGAGTTTCTTGCCGACATCGAATGCTCCAAGATCGGCTGCCGAGAGGGTGATCGGACAACCTCTCTGTGGTGAGTGTGTCGGATTTTTATATTTTTGTGTGTATGTGAGGGTTTTCAAACGTCCTTGACCGGGTTTGTTTTCTATTTAGCGTTCTTAACCATGTGTTTATATTTGATTACGTTGAGCTATCTCTGGATGGGAGGAAGAAAATTTATTGAATCCTAAAGTATTATGAACTAATAACAATTTGTAATATGGAAAACAATCACTTGCTTTACTTTAAATTAAATTATAGAATCCTCAAGGCACTATAAAGTCAACGACGATTCATAGTGTGACTTTTTTTTGTGATGCATTATTTTTCAAATTAAAGTCACCTACCTTTCTTTTTTAAAACATTATAGATTCATAAATTATCATTTATTACTGTGTACAGTGTATGTTTATAGTATGTGTTTATGTTACAGTGTGTGTTTATTACAGTGTACTGTTCGGAAAATATCAAAATAAAGTTACTGGCTGTTCTTTTTATATAAAATTAATTATTTATGAACTAATAATATTTTTATTTTACATTATTTGGAAAATGTTATTTTTTTAAAATAGTTACTATTGTTTAATTTAATAATCTAAATTTTGTAATGTTTGTGAATTTTGGAAAAATGCATATTTTAAATGAAAAAAACAATTTAGGAAAGGTATTTTTAATGAAAAAATAAATTTGCAGTCCTCAATAAATAAAAAAAGGAACAGATATAAATATTGAATAAAATAAATTTTCTGTATTGCTTAATTTGATGTGTTAAATTATTTTTGTATTGCTTGATTTGGCATTGTACTAATTTGAAAACAATAGGCAATTCCTGAATCTTCTTATATAAGAAGATTAAGAAAATAAGTTCAGATATATTTTCTGTAATAGTGTACCTGTTACACTATGTTTAATATATATATATATAGATAGATAGATAGATATAATAGAAATAACTAAAATTGCACAGGATTAGAAGCACAATAATAATTATATCACTACAATTTATGCAAATAGTCAACAATTTTAATTTAAATTTCTGTCAACATATATTAAAAACATATAATTGTAGTATAAACATATAATTATATGATAAAATGTAACAATTTATATATGTCTCATTTTTATCTTTTAAACCACCAATTCCAAAATTTAGTCTTAAATAATATTTAATTTTTATATGAATTTAAAATTTAAATATTTGTAATTTGAAGAAAGAAAATTTTCATTCAGATATTGTGAAATTTTGACATTTTAGAGATTAGCTTTTTAAAACAAATAAAGTACTGCATTAATTTTCTTTGAATTGAAATATAAAAAATAAATATTTATTTATCTTTTTTTTATTTATTGATATATGGTATTTTACTTAAAAATTTATCCAAGTTTATTAAAGTTTCATTGATAGAATGTAGATTAGACTTTGCTATAAATGAAATTCATATTTCATCATTTAAAACAACTTTGATTCCAATTTTGATTTGACAACAAAATTTTATATATGTATGTTTTTATTTATTTATTTTTTGTTGTAATTCAAGACTATAAAAAGCAGTTTTTGGACAATAATTATTAAATCAGATGTATTATAAAATAATTAATACTACAAGATTTTCACAACTTCAGAACATTTTATTTTATTTTAGTTGACATGATATCAAATTTTATTTCAGTGTTTTTCTATTTTTTTTTTTTTTTTTTTTTTTTTTTGTACTGGGTGAATTGTGAAATTGATTTTATTAATGAGACATGTTTAACTAGTGCTTTTGAATTTTTTTTTTAGTCTGAATGAATACTCGGCTACATCCATATTTTAAACATAATAACATAAATGGGGCCATATAACATGGATGTTGTTATTTGGCAAGAAATATTTAACCAATGTTCTGTTATTTAAAAAAAAAAGGGTTAGATGTAAACTTGGTTCAACAGTAAATTGAACTGTTTTGTTATTAATTAGTCTGAAATACATAATTATTACATTATAAATTATATCTGTGTTTTTTGTACTAGATTTTAAAGAATGTTTATCAAGAGAAAAAGATAATTTGAAAAAGTATTTAAGAACTGGAGAGTGTTGTTATATATTTTTAAATATAAACTGCCTGTGTTTTGTTATAATTTTATTTTTATAATAAATAGGTGGACAAGAAGGAGATATAGGGCCATTTTTCCCGTCATTTGGATTTTGGTTACCGCATCTTAATTCAAATGGACCCTATGGTCCAAGACCTATGGTAAGTTATTTTAAGATAGTCCTTTATTGTATAAAGTTTATTGGTGTGAGAACTGTAGTTTTTAGTTTCTTATTGTGTCGAGTCTTTTCTTTTTCTAATATAATAAAAATGTAAGGAATTACAAGTTGATTGAAAATTTTGATGTTATATATTAAGAAATAAAAGCTGTTTCTCTTCAGAATTCTTTAAATAATTAATATTAATAGTTTTCGACTAATATTTTGGTCTGTTTGATTTTCAAGAAAAGAATGTTATTTATTTAGTTAAAAAGAATGCTATTTTTTTATTAGTTTATATAAAATCGTACAAAATTAGCACTATTTCACCAAGTCAAATCATTGTAAAGTGTTTTAAATTTTTTTTTTTTTACTAACTGATGAATTATCAGTAACAGTTTTGACATTGAAATATTCCTATTATATATAGGATAATTGTTATCACCTATTTTTTAATAAATTTATTTTAAATACTTTTTAAGATTTCTTATTCGAATTAATTGAAAAATATAGGATGTGTTAGAGGATAAAAAAAAAAAAAAAAGTAATACAGTAATTTGGATTTATGATTTGTTTTTTTTTTGTAAATTTGCAAGTATCATCAAAACCGAAGAAATCCGATTATGAATTAGAAAATAAGTTAGTCAGAAAAAAAATATTGACTTGGGAAAAAAAGCCCTACCGTTTTTCAGCATAAGCATATTTTAGTGATTATCGCATAAAAAAAAAAAGTGATCATGTCGCTAATGTTAAAGGAAAACGTTAAAACAGCGTTAAAGAAGGGCTTTCCCCTCCCTCCTTAAAAATGAAAAGTTATTCGTGGGTGTAGGGGGGACATAGGGGACTCTCTTTTTGCTTTCCTCACACTCCCCTGGGGGTTTCTCCTATTGTTCTGTTTTGAAAGAAGTATCCTACAGTTAAAACTATTCTGCACTTGAAGTGTGCACTCAAAAGAAAAAGAAGAAAGGAAAGCAGGAGTGAGGAAAAGTTTTTTTTATTACAGTTACATGCTTCTGGTTAGGTTGCACGTGGTAATCGGAGTTCTTATTCTAGTTGCTGTCATATTTAATATTGAGTTTTATTAAGGCATTTTAAATATTTTTGTTGTACGAGGTTTTTTTTTTTTTTTTAATTTTTTTTTGTAGTATGCTTTTTTGTGCTGTATGTTTAAAGGTAAAATTAGCTGACCATCTGAAATTAGAATATAATGTGTTTTTAAACTCTGTGTTCATAAGATTTTTTTCAATAAACAAATTATGTCTAAATATTAATATTAAATGTACGATTTATTGTAGTAAGTTTATATGTCGGCACGGTAATTCTTATAAAACTTAAGAATTTTTTTTTTTCTTTTATAGATTTTATAAATATTGGTAAAAAAATGTTAGAAATATAAAATCTTTTATTCAATGATACATGTACTAACTGTGCTCAGAAAATTCCGAGAATTGGACCGTACCAATTCCGAAAAATCGACATTCGACTATTCGGTTGTATAACTTGCACATTTACAGCATTCTAAAAATACGTTTTTGATTTCCAAAATTGCTTACTTCTCTTAACTCTGAAATCATCATCATCATTGGCACAACAGCCCCATTTTGGGCCAAGGCAGATTTCGAGACAGGAGATATTTTCTTTTTACGGGGTTGGGTTGTCATCCCTACGTCCAACAGTCATATTGGACCGGGACCTGCAGTGAACCACTACAAACATCCATGGTAATAAAGTGAAACACTACAAAACCACTAAAGTGAACCACTACAAACATCCATGGCACCGCCGGGACTCGAACCCGAAATCTGTGGTACCGAGTGCCAGAGCGCTAGTCATTCGACCATTTGGCACCTAACTCTGAAATAAACTGGCTGAAAAAATTTCATGTGATTTCTGTAAGAATTCTGAAATTAAATGATGGTGGTAAAATGCAATATGTTAAGCGGTCCACATAAATCTTTCTTTCGAATTTTATGTTGCAATTTTGCTGAAAAAGTGAGGGAGGGAAAGAAAGAGAGTGGTGTCTAATTTTTTTCATGTACAATTTCCGAAAATTTCACATGTCGTCCAAAAGTTTCAATGGTATCCACAATAATTTCTGATGCTAAATTTTCATTTTAAAATGAACGTAGCATCATTAATATTTCGTAACAGTACAGTGACACTGTAACATTTTATTAACATCTCCGTATTCATTAAGATTTACTTAGGAAACTAGATTAATAAACTTCTAGTATAAAAAAATGTATACATAAAAATAAAAACAATTAAAAAAATTTCTATAAAATTAAAGGACTACGTATACTGGTTATAAAGTGATTCATAGTTTTTTTTTTTTTTTTCAGATAAAAATTCAAACATTTTTTTAAATGGGTATTTTGCAGGTATGTCTGGATTTATTTATTTACCGTTTGACAAATGTAAATGTTTCAAAAACTTAAAATCCGGAAATATATAGTTATTTTGAATTCCATCTAGCTTTTATAATCTCGTTTTGTTTCTTATCTACTTTCAGATGCTTTGCTTATTTCAAGTGTTTTTCGTTATCACGAATTATTTAATTTTTGAGAGCATTTTATTTTTACATATTATTAGAATAAAATATCTCTTCTTGAGATTAAATCATACACTGCATTCTTTTATCGATATTACACGAGCCAATGAAAACCGTAGTATTCCTTTTTAGAAAAGGAGGTTTAGTCTGAATCTATATTGAAACTTCCTGAACTCCATTTTGAGACGATAGCAGCAAAAAGTACTTAGTACATTTTGAGACAAATATTTTTACTGATTAGTAGCACTCTTCCCTTTGATGTTTGCCATATTCACTATGGTGAATATTTATATTTGTGGAAATTTGTAGTTATATGAATTATTGCATTTAAATGTAAAATCAGATTTATACAAATGAAAAATCATTATATAAATCTGACAATTTATACAATAATACTATTTACACAAAATCAATTTACATTTGGTGTAGAACAAAATGAAAACCTAGCACTTAATATCCGCCCCCTAAGTTTTTTACAAGATCCATTTGATAATTTTTGTACAAGTAGTGATCAATTTTTAACAACAAAAATATCCCTGTCCCTCCTTTCATCATCCAAGATAGGGTTAAAGTGTTTCGCAGGTGAATGCCTGGTATGCTTTTGTTAATAATGCTGGGTCAAACAGACCCCACCCTTTTTCTGGCGCTGAAATTTCTAAGAATTGCTGCGTATTTGTAGGGGTTTCTTAATGTACCTTCCTGGCTGGTCACATAGGAGGGGGAAAATCACAAAAAAGAAAAAAAAAAAAAAGAGTTTTATTCTGACAGAGGTGTTGGGGTCTTTCCGACCACGTGCATGTGCTAACATTTTAAAGAAATTTCACATAGCGACAAATAACACCTGAGCCTGAGAATTTTTTTTGCCAGTCTTCCCATGGATAGCGATCCTGGCGGTGGCATGGATATTTGTTGGTGGTTCAGAGTCCACGTTAAACTATAGGTCCCAGTCTGTTTAGCTTAAAGTGTGCACAAGATAACCGTAGAGCGACAAACCAAACCAAACCATGGATAGCGAATTAGGTGAAAATTCATATTATTGTGAAATTAATAGAATTTCTGTACGTTGTACATGAAACAAAAGCACTCAAAAATATAATAATGATATTTATTTTGGGAAAGATGGAACAAAATGGAAAAATAATACGTCCCTCAAAGTGTACAAACATAAGTCAATAGTGTATCACGTTTATCTGGTGACAAGGCCATTTACAGAGTCTTTCTAAATGGCAAGAATATAACTCAATATAATTATTTCAAGAATTTGAATACCGAACTTGTAAAGAAAAATTTATAAAATAAAAAAAAGTATAAACGCACTCCACCTTGTATAAAAACAACTGTATATGCCGAAGAAATCAATTGTCCTTCGAATATTTAAGAAACTCCGTTAGAAAAACATTATCTACTTGTGAAAATGTGATAAATTTTTAATAAATCGCATTTCCCTTATCATATGCAAAAGTTTTTCTGAAGAACATACTGACAAATAGTCTTTTTTATAATTGAAAAAGTGTCAAAAATAAAATTTTTATGTGTGCAGGAAAAAGTATATCGGATTTTTAACTGATGTCTCTTGATTGAATAATGAGTTTTCTTGTTTTATTTGTTCAAAATTTTCAATAATATCTAAATAATAAAATATATTTCAATAATATATTTTATTATAATATTTATTTTGCGTATAAAATAATTAAATGTGTCGAAAAGGATAATATATATTTTTCAAAAAGAGAATAAAAACCTAGAGATAACTTAAAATTATTCTTTTCTGTTTTGAAATTACCATTTAAATTAAATAATACTTTTCTCCGATAAAAAAAAAACATTAAAATATTAATTTTAAATAATTATTATTTTTTTTTTTTGTTAAACAATTTGTTATGCTGATGAGAAATTTTCTTAAAAATTGAGCTGAAATCGATCCCACGCGAGTTTACTGAAAGGCTAAAAAAAAGAGAAGTTGAATTAATTTTCTTTCAATTATAAATTCACTGGTTCGAATTTCAGGATTTTTCAATAAGTTCAATGAAAAGTAATTTTGGAAAATAAAGACACAATTGAAAAATTGTTTTCTTCGATTGTTAACTGGGTCACTAGAAAATGTAATATGAAGAAAGAAAAAAAGTTAATTATAAAATATTTCTTAATTTTTCTGTTTCTTAAACGAAATTTTTAATTACATATTATTGGTGTTTAAATTATATTATAAATTAAGTACCAGTGATATGTAATTTAAAATTTATAGATGTTAGGAATTTTATTAAGAATTATTTGCAAATTCTTAAAATCTATTAAAAATTTTATACTTACGAATTGATTATCGCTAGTGACCTTTATATTTTTTTTTTTTTTTACATGCACTCTTTTTTTTTTTTTTTTTTTTTTTTTTTAATTATTCGAAACACGTTTTCAATTCAATGTTTATGATCTCTCACCTAAAAGCAAGCTTAACAAAATAATTCTATAATTGTAACCAATTATAAATTGTTCGTGAACAATGTATTTTTAAGTCCAGATTTTATGCAGTTGGTGTGCTCCTTTGTTCCATCTGAATAGGGTGGAAAAAAAAAAAAAAAAAATCTCAACAATTTGGTACTTTCACCCGCGTCACTGAGTGTCTTGACAAGCAAAAGGGATTCTTTAAAAGCAGCTGGCTTATCGGTGGAAGGTGGTAGAAGGGCTGGGAGTATGCTGCTGTGTGGCGGCAGTTATGCGGGTGATTTGTCAAACATCGGACTGTCAGGAGGGGTCGCCAACATAGTGCGCTTATAAATAAAATAATAAAAAAAAAAAGCCCGCCAAGTTTTTATATTTGCTTCAGAGACAGCAAAGTATATTTGGCGAGGACAGTTCTCTTGTAGCATATTTGAGGGGCCAGAAGTACTTGTGAAGTAATCCTAAACTTCTCAGCATTCATATGACTTTCTTTCATGTCTGTTTTTGTGTGAATCATCACCATTATATGAGGAAAGGTCTTATGGAATTGTACATGTAGTCTTTGTGTTGTCAGTTTTTCAAGGATATATAAGCATATTTGTTTATTTTCACGTAAAAAATAAATAAAAACAGTAAATAATATAACAAGCAGTATTCTGTGCTGAAATCCTCAGGTGGGAAAAAAAAAAGTCGAATACATCGGGCTTTGAATGTATAGCTAGCGGTCGACTTAATTAGAATTTCCAGTATTAAAATTTATCAATTATATGTTCCCAATTACGCATTTGCTAAAAATGAATTATCTAAATTATTTTTGTTTACGTATGAGGTCAAAGGTTTTTATGTAGAATCGTATAGTTGTGAACGAGTTTTAAAAGGTTGATTATTTTTTCATTATTATTGGGAAAAAAAGGCATGTTATTATTATTTATATTCATTTGAGCATGTAGTGTTTTTAATAATAAATTGAATTAATTTGCCTTGAATCATTTTTCAAATTTTAAGCAAAACTAAAGTGTATTAATTATATAGTTCGCTGAAGTTTTTCCACAGTACGAAAGTAAAACAACTTAATATTTTGTGTCCCTAAAATCGATTCTAAAAAACAACTGTTTGCATAATTTCAACATGCAATAATAGCGATCTGAAATGCATAAAATGATCTTATTTCCTTTTAATCATTTATTGCATTTAAAGAAATGTGATAAGTGTATAAACTGAGAAAGTGAAATATGTATGTGCCTTTGTTTAAATATTCAATTTATTTCAAATGCAAACATTAAAATATTTCGCATTTCGAAGCCTATGTTTATTAATAAAAATATTGAAATGAGTAATTTTTTTTTCACTGCTCTATATCTCATAAGATTTTTTTTATTTAGTAGTTCAAGTAATTAAAATTAAATTAAAAAGTTATATACTCAAAATAATCATCAGAAATTTACAAAATATCCGATTCAGGACTAAAGATAATAAAACTAGCCCATTGACTCTTTCTGTACCAGTTTAAAAATTCTACTACTCAAACTTCGTAGACGACAGTGAAGTGAATTGCATCTCTCCCTGCCCCTCTACTGACTCCGGAAAGAGGAGGGGCGGGAAGCAATCAGACAAGGGGTCGGGACCTTTACGGCGCCACACGTGCACCCCAGTGGAGCACGGGACACCCCTTAACTAGATGGTGGCATCCTGCTCATTTCAACCACCCCATGACAATGGGATATTTGGCATGTCACTGAATTTTTTTGATTTTTATTAGTCTTTTGATGGAAAAAAAAAAAAAAATCTTTTTTTTCCAGCTTATACTTGAATTGCACGAACATTTTTTTTACATTGTATTTTTATGTATGGATAGTGCAACTACTTTACAATATAGATTTGTAAATGATGATGTTTTATGATGTTGATATTTAGATAGAACTCTATTGTTGCTGAGGGAATCCACAATAAGGAATGGTTTTCCTCGTCTCCATAAAGAACTGCTTATTTTTTGTAAATTTTGCGAATTAGAAAATCTAAAATATATGTAAAAAAAGCAATTTTCAATTTTAGATGTAGAAAATTTACAAAATGTCATTCTTACAATGCATTAACACAGTTAATTGATCTATCTATTTAAATTGTCCAATGAACGATGCACAGCAAAAAAATTTATATGTGACGAAATTTCTGTAAATATATGTTCTCACTTGAAAATATTTCTCCTAAATATTTGAATAAAGTTCATAAAATATAGGTATGCATGAGCGAAAATTAAATAATTTAGTTACTGTTATTATTAAATTTTATCATTTATCTTTGTTTTTTAAATAACCTATAACTGGGTTGTACATTTATATTATCCACGATTCTCCTCCGGAAAGATTATGTGAATATTTATTTGATAAAATTATTATTTGAATTTACAAGATATTTTGAAAAACTAATTAGCTGTAGACCAACTGAGCATCGATACTAAATAATTAATTATTATTATTAATTATTATCATCGGCAAACTACTTAGCCTTTAACTAATTTGAAATTTTTGAAAAATTATGTGCTTTTTAATAATGTTTTATGTCATTGCGATTTAATTATAGTAAAATATTATGAGATAGCCACGATTGAAAACTGGCATTTTGTTTATTATTCGATTCGATTCTTAATAGAATAATCTTTTTTTTTTTTTAGTTAATTGGGTGGGGATGAAATTATAGTTGGATGTATATTTTCGATGAATCCATGGAAGCTGTATTATCAGCTATTTTAATCCGTAAATTATTTCCAAAAATTAAACTTTAAATTCAATTATGACATATGTAAATTTCGTATTTTTTTTTTAGTTTCAATAATTGATAATATTTAAAAACGAGTGAATATTTTGAAATGCATCAGGCCTGTTTTCTTTCGAAATCTCTGTCCCTTTTAAAAAATCATTAGGGATTATTATTAATTTTTTTAAATTGCGAATATTTATTAAAAGATTTCCCCTCAGCATTATAAAAGAACTTTTTGACTATTTTTTACCTTTTTTTAAAGTTCTATTTTTAGTTTAGTTCTTTCAGTTTTAGAAGTCGAACTTATTGACCTTGAGAATTCGTACTAATGGACCCAGTTAAGCACAAGTAACCAGCAAGCAAGAAGAAGCGGCCCCTTATAATACCAAACTGTAAAACAACACTCGTGAACTGTGTCTGTTTACTTCTTCCTACGGCCTTGGATCGTCCCATCCATGTTTTTACTGGGACCTTCCCGTAAGGAATGTTTCACACCAAATGAATGTTTACTTCAAATATATTCAGCTACTTTAAGTTAAGTTTACATACAGTTCTCAGGTCTGTGAAAAATTATCATAAAATATTCGTAAATTACCAGCTGCACTCATTTATAAATTTAAAAAAAAAATTTTTTTTTTTTTCTCTGTAACATAAATGTTTCAATAATTTTATATTAATATGAGATGTTTTAATAATTTTGTCTTTGATTTTTACAAATATGTTGTTAATGTCAGCTTGTTATGTAAGTGCTATTATTGTAATGAACATTAAGTATTAATTTTTTTAGTGTGCTGGTGTTATGATATGATTAATGTCTTCCGATCTGTGCAAACAAAATTTCATTTTCAGCCTTTTTTAAAAGTAAACTATCATTTTGTAGCTTTAACTATAATTTAATTCAACATCGATGTTCAAGTTTATATATTACCAATTTAGAATATAGAATTTAGAATATTCAACAATATATTTCAGTTTAGAATATGGGATTTTTTTTGCTTTTGGTATCTTTTGGCGTTCTCTTGCTTAAAATAACGGATTATTAAATTAAAAGTTAACTTTTTGATATTTTCACCGATTTTAAATACATGGAAATAATTAAGTCTCTTTTCATTTATTTTTTATTTGTGCACTGGTCGGGCCACCACTGCCACTAACAAACAAACAGCCATACGGGATTAAAAAAGCACATTGACTTTAAGTTGGATTTAGGGATAACTGCCTCGTATTTGCGTGTCGTATGAGATAAATCGCAGTAAACTATCATCATGTAGCTTGACTATCTATGCGAAATGTTTTACACACATTTTCACAATCGTCATTGAGTCTCCTCATTTCTGAAAGCAGTAATTGAAACGGGCGCAGTGTTAAATTTTTAAGTGAATAGAGTATCTAGTATTTAATAGTCGCATTACAAAATTATGCTCAAAATAAAACGACTTTACTAATAAATGGGAGATGTGAAATCACCTAGTTTCATGTCCAAACAATACGATTTCATGTCGTGCATTGGCTGAATTACGGAATTTTCAATGGGTACTTCCCAGATTTAACTCCATTGGGTTTTTCATATGAGGTTATATGAAAAACTTGTCTATCAGGTACTTCTTATTAATTTACTGGAAGTTATTAGTAAAAAAATAATCCGCTAAATTGAAAAAATACACTAATATGTAAGTTTTAGCGTATATTGCTTAAACTTACCATGAGATCTCGCATCGAAATTTATTAACCATTTATATTAATAAAAGCATTTTTATGTCGTTTTTTTAATGTATTTAGTTTTTTACATAGTTTGTAATGTGTGCACTAAATCTGGGACACTCTGACTTTTAACATTCCACGAACTTAACATGAATTAAAAATATTAGGTTGATAAGAAAGTTATGCCAATTAAAATGTTCATTATTTCGTTGTTCGTTGTGCAATTAAACAATTTCGATATTAATCGAAAGTTAGTATTTTCACGTTTTGATTTTTGATGTTATATGCTTTTTATTCATTAAATTTTAAGAAATATAGGAGTATATGATGGATCACGAAAGACTTCATTTTAGAGAAATTATGCTTTATGAGTTCCACCTCGTTAAAGTGCGTACTGTCCAATGATGGTTTGAAAAATTCAGGTCAGGCGACATGAAGCTTCAAAATGAACCTCGCACCAGAATACCAAAAGAGCTTGATGACGACGTTTTTGAGGGCTTTAATGGGCCCTCAAAACGTCGTCAAACTGATCACTATTGATTACGAGGAAGATCGGGAATAAGTTAAAGCATTAACCATGTAACAATTGAAAAACAACTCGAATAAGTTTGGCTGTGTCGACAAATGATGTCTTTGGATTCCCCGTGAATCAAGCGAAAAAAAATATAGCAGATCGAATTTCTATTGATTCTTCTTTGCTTCTCGACTACAATTTGAACCAATAACATAAGACTATCCTATTCTTGCGAAGTCCAATTTGCACCAAAAAACTTTGCGTTTGGTGGGATTATCGAAGTCATAACCACTGGGGAACTGTTGTTACTAGATCAAACTATCACAGCAGACTTATATTGTGATCAGCTAACACGACTGAATATAAAAATACATGAACTTCTCCCAGAACTGTACTATATAACCGAAAAGGTGTTGTCTTTCAACATGACAATATCAGGCTTTTAAGAGCGAAGGAGATGCTCCAGGCTCTTGGCTGTGAAGTTTTACGCCATCCACCATATTCACCTGACCTGGCACTAAGGGCCACTATCTGATTAACACTTGTCCTTCTCGACGCAAAATTTTGTTAAAGGAAAAAAAATTCGAAATTTTCAGGATGTTCAGAGGGCGGTAGTAGATTTCCTGGCTTCAAAGGATAAGATCTTTTATACATCCAGCATAAATGATCTTGTTGACAGATGGAGGAATATCATAGAAAACAGTGGTCAAGATTTCATTAATTAACTTCATTTATAACTTTAAATATAAAAAATTGAAATTTCTTAAAAAAAAAAATGTTTGTTTCTTAACAACCTTATATTATTCAGTTTTATATGCACGCGAACTTAATACGATGTATAGATAAGAATGAAGAAAAAATATATTGAAAAGAAATTGCTTTTACTTTAAAGCCAATTTTTGAATAAATTTTAAATAATGTTAATTGTAGGAATCCGTGTCTTATGAAGATTTGCCAGTATTACTATTTTCGAATGTTTATACCGCAGCAATTTTCACAGTTCGTAATGTGTGTTTTTTTTTTTTTTTGTTAGCTATATGTTGAATGAACTAAATATATTCCTTAAATAAGCGGTTTATTAAAGATTTATGAAGCGTTCAGTGTGGTCACTGATGAACGACAGTCATGGTGTGTTAACAGAAACGATATTTCTCAGCTAACGAGGGGTGCTTTTGGCTTTCGATTCTTAACCATAACTCAGAGAAAGCTAAAAATAACCTCTCCCTTTTGCGTCATATGTGAAATGTTTAGGGGTTGAGAAAAACCTTAAGATTTTTTTTTTTTTTTTTTTTTTTTTTTTTAATGTTTTTTTTTGACGTCGAAATCTTCCAGCAAATCAAAAGTAAAGAAATGAAGAGAATGATGATTTTTTTCCCCCTTGAAATTTAAAATTTATCTCCTAGTTCATTCATGGGCTAGAGATTTATTTGAATGTCTTAAGATTTTCTATTAAAAAAAAAAAAAACCCTCATAATTATATATATATATATATATATAAATTAAAACTCGATTTTTACTCAAGGGCGGGGAGATAAGAGTTTTTTTGTGTGTGTGTGTAACATCGGTGGATCTCATGTATCACTTATGTATCCCACAAACTGGCCACCGACGGGTGATGATGCGAATGTTTTGAAAGGTAACTGCCCCGCATTTCTGTATTAATATGGGATAAAACTCTGAAAACTCTCAGCAGACAACCCAACTATCGATACGAGACGCTTTTTATACATACATATATATTTCCATAATCGTCATCTAATCTCCTCGTTTTTGGAAGCAGTGACTCCAAGAATGCCTCCAGCAGATTCGAACTTAGGCCCTTCTCCACTGGGCTACGAGTCTGACATTGAATTTGAATCTGTTGTGATTTAAACATCTCGTGCTCTTTAATTATAATTTCTTAGTATTATAATCATTGTTATAATAAGTCGCATCATTTCATGATTTGGACAAATATATGTTTTTATTCTGTGTTGAATATTTATAAATGTTAAGAAAATAAAAGTTTGCGTTTTTTTCTTTTTTTTCTAAAAGGTCGACCTTATAGGATTTTTGTAGAACAGATGAATCTTGTTGTTAGTTGATTAGTAGGAGAATGGATATGAGTAATCATTCTTATTTTTTTAATAGTCTTCCTTCAGTTAATAATTATCTTGCAACAGTTTTCTTTAAACTATAGTATTATTGTTCATATTGAATCCATTAAGAGTAACTTTTGGTGGACTTTTTAATGATACATAAAACGAAACAAATAAATTCTGATTGCTCTGGAATCTGAATTTAAATTAAATGAATCGTTAATTGGTATTTTAATTCGCTTATAAAAAAATGTTGATTTTGAAAGAATT
The DNA here is from genome assembly GCA_021605095.1 of Caerostris extrusa. Lineage (NCBI taxonomy): Eukaryota > Metazoa > Arthropoda > Arachnida > Araneae > Araneidae > Caerostris > Caerostris extrusa. The sequence goes on from BPLR01007357.1 coordinate 282,928, forward strand.
TTTCTATTGCAACAGAACTTGATTCGGGATACGACCTTCTATTGCAATACGAAAAATTTCTTAGGAACAATTCGTTAATGCCCCTGTTGCAAACCATTCTAATAAAAGAATTTTATGGGGAACTTGAGTAACCGAAGATTTATTTGAATATCTTCCATATGAAAGTTTATTTATCGGGGACAACTGATATATGGATATTTGTCATAAGAGACTGTCACCAATTTTCTAATTATTTATCTCCATTTTTTATTATGCTTTTATTGTACATCAAAAAAGTACGTCGCAGATCTTGATGGCGAAACATCATTCATATAAACAACCATACGAGCCAATGTGATCCATGTTAAAAATTGCGGCCCTGCACATGTTTTTACTGAAGGATGGGCATCCATCTTCTTATTGTTCTGTTCGGTATCAAAATGGAAGAAGCCCTTAGGTTCTCATATCTATGTAAATGGTAGAAAGGGAGTCCCTTTGCTGATTCCTGCCTCTTCAAATTAGATTTACTTCCCTTCGTTACTCGGAGCTCCCTGGATCATTGATCCGTCTCCGATCTCTCGTTTGAAAGTGAGCCGTGTTTTTTAGGCGTAAAGATTGAGTTTTCTCTTCATTTTCCACTCTTTCTAAAATTTGTTCGCCCACATTCGATCATCGTAATTTGTGGCCCTGATGTTCGGCGCACAATTTCTCGCTGTTGTACGTATATTGTGCTTGGTGAAAAGACATTTTCTAGATTTTATATTAAATTCGCAGTGATAATTTTTGTACATTGTAAAGTATTTGTGTAGGTTTCATGTAAAAATGCAGTGACAGCTGCTTTATAAAAACAGAAAGCGCACTTGTGTGATGTGCAAACATCGATAGTTTATTGTCGTTCAGAACCAGTTTAAAGGAAAAATTTATTTTACTGGAAAATTAACATTATCCCAGTTCTTCCTATGTTTAAGCGGTCTGATGGCCAATTGGCTAGCGCTCTGGCCATTGTTACCACAGGCTTGAGGTTCGAATCTTGGCGGTGGCATGGATGTTTGTTGGTGGTTCGAAATCCATGTTAAACTGTTGACTGACTTTTTTTATATGCTTTTATTTTAAGAAGCAATAAATATTGTGCAGGATAAAGATACTTTAATGGACAAAATTAACCTAGTTATCTAATTATCAAACTTAAAATAACGTAAAAATATTTAAAAAAATTTTACATGCTTTTATTTATTTATTTTGCTATTATATAAAATAATTTATTAATTGAAATGAAATACTTAGATTTAGATTAATCGCTGTGTTGTATATAACTGTGGATATTTTACAAATTTTTAATTTCTTCTTCATCGGCGCAATAGCCCCATGGTGGGTCAAGACCGTCTTCTACAGGTAGCTTTCGAGACAGGAAATGTTTTCCTTTTACGGAGTAGGGTTGTCTGCCCTACTCCCAACCCTCTGCAGTCATATTAGTCCGGGACCTACGGTCTAAGGTGGATTCCGAACCATGGCACCACTGGTACTCGAACCCGAAATCTGCGGCACCGAATGCCGGAGCGCTAATCACCAGCCATAAGGCCCCCAAATCTTTAATTTATCAAATGAAAATCGAAGGGATCTAGAAACTACTCCTAAATGGTGAAGTCATGATATGGATTTTTGTGTGATGCTGTAGGTTGCATTTTAGTTATTCGCGTATGTTAAGTTTTATAGAACAAGAAAAAAAAAAAAAAAATTTTTTTTTATCAATAGTGCTGACATAAGTAAAAATTGTTCGACAGATAAAAGATTTTTTATTTTTATTTTTTTAATCTCATTAATCAATATCATATACATTACTTTCAAATTCTACTTTTTAGTTCTAAATTGCCACTGGTAAAAATGCTACTGACATTTGAAGGATATAATTCTTTGAGTATATCACTATGGTGTAACGATTGGGGAAATTGATCATAACGTATGACACAAAATGCTATTTTAAACGCGTAATTTTCGATAAAAATTTAAAAACAACATTTTGAAATAAGCGTAGTAAATCGAATTTTTAAATAACCGATAATAGAGCTTTCGCCTAGAAACTTGGATGGACTGAAAACCGGCCGCGACGATTGTTGCAATAAGGTGGGAAGAGAGAAACCGTGTCGTGATCAAGTGACAAGGGTCGTTTTCGCGCCTGCGGTGGTTGCGTGCCAGTGAGGTGGGCGAGCGTGTCCGATTTCTCGCCTTTATTTGTCTTGCGTGCAGAGGGCTCGTTCTACCTGCCTATTAGATGCTGCTGCTTTTGTCACAACGAGATGATCAAATCACTCTTGTCACTGGATATTTAACTCTTGTGGCTCTATATTTCGCGACTTATCGAAGTGGCATCTCAATTTGGCTGGGATACAACTCTGGTTTTATTTTGTATGAGGGACTTGACATTAAATATTTTTTTCATCCGTGACATTCATTGTGTTCGTTATGACCTTTTTACATTGGGCAGTATATAACAAAAGTACCTTATTTAAATAATGTCAAGAAAAATTAAACTTTGTGATTGCTTTCAGTTAGTCTTGCTATTTGCGTTAATTTAAGTTTAGTTTAAACAAGTTCGCTGAATGTCATGTAACCTATTTTTATCACCCACTCCACTAAACTTGTAGCGCCCTGATGGGCAATTAACTACGCTCTGGCCTTTGGTACCACAGGTTTCAGGTTCGAATCATGCCGATGGCGTGGATGTCTGTTAGTGGTTCGAATCCACAATAAACTGTAGGTACCGGTCTAATTAGCCTAAAGTGTGCACAGAAGGACCATAGAGCGACAAACCAAACCACAAAACTTGTATCATCTACTTTTTGTATTGATTCTAGAATGGTACAATAATAATGGACAACTTCAGACAGGATTGGTTCCAATTTTAAAAATATATAACTGAAATCTTCAGTAACTCTGGAGGGTATGTTTTACTATGAAAAATTGACTTATTCAAAAGCTGAATATAAAATCATTGTCAAAATTTTATTATATTTTTGCTATGTTCTCACAAAACGTAGGAGTCCTGGTGGCCAAATTGGCTAATGCTCCGGCTTTTGGCATAATATGCTTCAGGTTCGAATCCTGTAGGTAGCATGGATTTTATAGTTGTTCGGAATCCATTTTAAGCCATAGGTGAACGTCTCCTATGACCGTAGAGCGTCACAGAGCCCAATCAGATTTCTCACCCACATTATTTCCAAATTGTATAGGGGCAACTCAGGTCTAAGCACAGTAGTGTGGTGTGGTGTGGAGTGGTGTAGTGTAGTAGTAGTAGTGCTTCGGAATTCACGTTAAACTGTAGGTGCCGGTCTAATTAGCCTAAAATGTGCAAAAAATGACCACAGAGCGACAAACCAAGCAACAAAACATAGATATCATGGACTTAGCAAATTTATCGGCTACTTGAGCAATTCGTCAGTGTGTCAACATAATGGATTTAAAGGAATAAGTAATCCTGAAGTAATGCCTTTCAAGATTAGCTGCTTGTTAGTGGAAGAGAGAGCGAAAGAAAGAAAAAAAAAAAAAAAAAAGAATTTAGTCAAGCATCCCAAGTCGATGTGAGTGCTTCACAGAAAAAGTCGTCTCCATCCTTTTTTGTAAAACCACTGTTTTTCAGAGTTGTAATTTCGACGCGTTTTCCTAGAAGATTGAAGTCAGCACCGTGCATAATTATTAGCTAGCGGGCACAATCGCGAGCAAGACAAGGATCAGAAATTGTTTCCACAGTTTTCATACTCAAGGTTTGATCTTTCTTTGATTGAGGTACATTTGTAATCCAGTAGGCGAAGACCATAAGCTCATGTTGCATAATTGATAGTTCTTTCCCTGCTTTGATGATCGTTCCTTTGCAGAGATCTCTTGATCCCGAGGATTTGTTCATTCAATTATGTAAACTTCTCCTCTCAAACAATCGATCGGTATTGGCCATTGTCTTGGAACACATTTCCCCAGAGCTTTGTTTATTGCTCAGTATCGTAGTTAGTCCAACAGATAAATTATGGGCGATATCTTTGTTAAAAATTACGCTTGGGAACCGATGATACTGAGCCCACCATCATCTATTAGTAGGAATTATGCCCACAGTTAGATCCTTCTGCCATTTCAACAATTCATGTGTAGTATTATTACCATGGAAAAGCAAGGCATTATTAATCAGGGCGATAGAACACATCCTTTTAGAATTAGAAAGATTTAAGGAGTAATGCACAGCTTTTCGTTCTGTAATTTAAATCAACCTTTTTGTATGAGAATACATATACAATCAGTCGCAAAAGTCAGCATACACCTTCAAAATGGTATTTTTTTAATGTACTTATAGAAGTTGAAAAGGTGCAATATTTTTTATATTGAAATACAAATTTCGTTTATTTAGTAAAAAAAAAAAAAAAAAATCCGGTAACACTTCGAACTGCTTAACGAAAAATAATTCATTTAATGAAAATGACATAACACAAAAACTTAACATACACTTTATTGAAAATGAAAATTAGCATGACTTACGCAATTGAAAGTATTTTAATATTTTGTAATTCGATGTTATCAATCAATGACGTCTTGTAATCTCTCAGATATTAAAGCAATACGATTTTATTTGAGACCACTGTTGTAACAATGCACTTTTTTTCTAAAATTTTTATTTCGGACATGTATTATTTTATTTCTTTTGTGTTAAAATTCGTCCTATACGTGTTCGATCGGATTCAAAGCTGGCGACTGAGGAGTATGGATCTGTACCGGTACTTTGTAATTCTTTTGCAATCTTCGTTGTTTATTTTGGATCGTTGTCATTATTGTATTATTATCGTTGTATTATTTTATTTCTTTTGTGTTAAAATCCTTACGTGTTCGTTTCAAATTTTGGATCTGTACCGGTACTTTGTAATTTTTTTGCAATCTTCATCGTTGTCATGCTGAAAAATCCAGTGGCTTCCAAACTGTGAGCATATGCCTACACGCTCTCATGTAATATCTTCCAGTATTTGAAACAGTCCATCGCATTTTCAATGAAGATTAATTTCTCAATACCAGCAGCTGATATTGGCCCTAAATCATCACTCCTTCTCCACTATACTTCACTGTTGGAACGATGTTTATGAGTTTCAATTCTTCGTTTCTACTACATGCCACCAAATTGTGTCACTTGTGAAAATATTAACATTTACTCTCATCAGTAAAAAAGACGGATTTAACCTCACTTTTCTCATCAGTGCTCGATCATTCAAAATCTTTAGCCGTCCACTTTGAGGCTTGACAAAAATATAAATCATAAAATTATTCCGCAGTTCTTTATAATGGTTTAGATAGTAGACCGACATTTGCCAACAATTTTTTCAGTTGCAGCGTAAGTTTTTTAAATTCTTCTTTATGTATCATATTTCGTACTTCAACACTAATTTCCGGTCTTGGAGTCATTTTAACTAGAACAATACCACAAATTGCTTATCACATATTCAAAATTCCCTTTAAAATAATAATGACGGGCAATATTTTCCCTTTCCTGCTTAAATAAGCGTGAAATCGTGTGATTTTCTACAAAAGCACCTCATGTATGTAGATTTTTGTGACGTCAGTTTTAGAGGTTTTTTTGCATATTCTTGAGTGGTAATTTGATTTGTATCACTTACTTTTATAAAAACATACTTCATCTATAAAATGGAACATTTCCATAAATTAAATTTAAAAAAATATTCATACTTTATTAAAACTTGTTATTTTGATAGATATATGTTGATTTTTGTAACCGATTGTATGTGCAGTTCTTATTTTAACGCAATGAACAATTTTATTAGAATTACTTAGCTTTTTGTGTGTGTGTGTGTGTGTGTGTGTGCATGTTAGTGGGTCTTATTTCCCACTAGACCGATGGGTGATTGAGCGCGTTGCGTTCCACGGGGTCTTATTGGATTAGTTGTGCTGCATGTGCGTTTCGCATGGCGGAAAACCCAGAAAATTCTCACCAGGTAGCCTGGCTGTCGATGAGAGATACTTATAAAAGTTAACACAATAGCCATCGTGTATTCTCGTTTCTGAAAGCATCTTCTGTAAATGATGCCGCCAGTAGATACGCTGTAGGTTCCGGTCTAATTAGCCTAAAGTGTGCAAAAAATGACCATAGAGCGACAAACCAAACCAGCTGATACGAACCTGATCCCATCTGCACGCTATTTGCCGTTATTTTACTACTAAGCCATTTGTTTGCTTTAAACCTCAAACAAATGTGTAATTTTAATTTTTGTCAAATATTTTAAATACAATCGTGTAATAATTCTATTTGTACATCTGAAAACTGGAATAAACCAAGGCCACTTTTAAGATAAATAATTTGAAATTGTTTGTAATAATTTTAATACATTCAATCAATATTCAGTAACCTTCCTCATGCATTTCCTATGTTAAAATAATTTCTTAAGTCTTAATTTGTGGATAATAACGAGTCTCAATTCAAAATTCACAATAACTCCTGTTTCTCGCCTGTCATCTCTGGTCTTTCTGTAAAAGAAATACCTGTTGACGTGTTCTTTTTCATTGCACATACGAGAGGGAGGGAGAATCCGATTTCCACCCCTAATCGTGTGGCTTTTGGGGAATGTGTTGTGGAGTGGAAATAAGTGGATCATTGGTGCGAGGACTGGGGATCGCCCAAAAATGAATTTTCCATTAACTGTGAAATTTTCAGATTTATATGTTAATAATATAATAATTGCTAATCATGTTTATTAACTGTCACAATTTTAAGTTGAACATTTTGCATTTCTTTGGTATGTAATTATTAATGTTTTATAGATGAGTTAAATGACGACAGTATTTTTCAAATGAGACGCAGTTAATCCTTTGAAGTGCAAGGTACGATTCAATCAAAACAAATGATTAAATTAAAATATTCTTTTTTGATTATTTAAAATAGCATTTAATTTATAAAAAACCTTGTAAATCATCTACAAATTTTGTGATTTAAAAATTAATTTTTTTGTAAATAACATACAAGGGGAAAAAAAAAAAAAAAAAAAGACAAATGGAAAAACTCAACTATACAGTAATAGTAATTCAAAAAGTTATATGCGGCTGTATATATAAAGGCTCATGACACCGTACTAAACAAATTTTAAATTGAAAATTTAAAGATTTAACCAACCGTTAATAAATCATTTTCATAATTAGTTTATTTGCGAGATTAAACAAAAAAGTTAAGCGTAATTTTATTTTTTAAAAGCTTTTTGATGATAATAAACGAATTGATTAACAACATTGAACCATCGCATATGTGAATCTCAAAATGAAAAATGATTGAACTTAAAAGTATATTTTTTCCTTTGTCCACGTCCCCATTTAACGAAGTCGTATAACATGCGTACACTTGCCATTTTGGTGCGAAATTATAATGGAGGCCGGGGTTGTGACACTATCCCCTTTATGGACACAGTGTAAAATGGAGTGAGCAATGATATCATTATAGGTTCCTGCGTGTTTGGCATGGAGTATATCGCCCCCTTTGGGGGTGTTGGTTGTGGTGACCTTGGGTGGAGTTGATAGCGAGCGTCTTTTTAGCAGAAAATGGATTCTGAATTTTTCTTGGGCGTCAGGTTTGCCTCGTTATGTTTTTGTTCATTCTTTCCCCTCCTTCCTCATCTCGTTTTTCTGAGGGGTGTGGGGTGGAAGGTATCAACTTGACCTGTCTCACTCTGTGATGGTTGTTTTGTGACACCTCCCCGCTTGGAATCAAGATTCGTGGATCGGATAACGGCCCGTCTTCACTTGCTGTCTCTTCAGGTCCTTCTGTTGTGAAGATTTCAGACCAACTTGTTTGCAGAGATAATATTGGTTCCCTGTATCTTAAATTTTGCTATCTACCCTCTTCTCCATTTACATGTATTGGTTATTTGGTTGGTTTAAGGTGTTCCTGACCCTGAATCGCAGGAACACAAAAAATATTCTTTCCTTCTGTTCCATTTTGTCCACCCCGGAGTATTTCAAACAAATTGTTTGCATTGAATTCCGCGAAATTAAAATTCTGGCCTCTTACACTGATTAGTCGCTTGGTTGGTTTTAGTTTTATGCTATTTTGAGCCTAACACATAATTTTTTTCTCTGAACTTTTGAGAGTGAATTGTTAAGATAACTTACATGAAAGAAAAGAATCTAATTAAATTTTAATTTATTTGATTTTGAATGCTGTGAATATTGATTTCTGGTTGGTTAACTGTACCAACTTGACAAAAAAAAAAATTATGTAGTATCATCTTTCTTCACTGATGGTCGAACGTTGATGCATCTACTGTCTCACTCATGTGTATCTTTGATGACTAATAAACATGACTTTTTATTATTCATTGTTTTATTAGAAAATTTTATTTAAACGATTTCTCTTTATTACATAATTAAAATATAATATTTTTATTTCATTATGTAATGGTAGTTTTTGTGTTCATAGCAGGAACAATAAAAATTTTTATCATTTTTATTTTAACGAATAAGATTGAAAATTTAAAGGTGTTTAAATTTATCTTATTTAAATTTGAAATATTATAAGAAAGTAAACGATATTTTTTATATAGATAGTCTTAGAAATGATCTACTCGTTAATTATTAATCTCAGTTAATCATTATTGATTTTCGTATATTGTCAGTGTCATTAAATATTTTCGTTGTCCCCTAGTTTTGTATTGGACAATACTCTGTTAATTTCCTTCTATTGTGTAACCTTAATTACAAGATGGGCAGAAAGTTCATTTATTTTAAATGTTAAGTTTTTTTATGAATTAAAGATGGCATGGAGGATAGCTCGCTGTGTTGTAGAATTTTGGAAGATCGATTCTAAACGTGCTGGTGAATTGAAAGTTTTTGTGTGTACACTGGAAATAGGGCCTGCTTTTGAAAACAACATATCGAATGAACTGCGTTGTGCTTCTAAGAATTGTTGAAATTTCAACTTGTAACATCTGCGCTTCTTTTATTACCAACCATCTATTTTGATAATTTCCTATTCAAATTCAAGTGTGATGAGATTATTGTAAAAGTCTTCCATTCATACCTTGAAGGACAGTTCAGATATTCTTTGAATTGTTCCATTACACTCTCGCAGACGCGTACTTTCCCCCTTAATTCGATTGCTAGCTGTTGGAATTTGCAATATTCTTAGCAAAGTAGTACGGTGCAGTACATATTTACTTCACCTGGCTATACTGTATATTTCACTGTATCTGACAGTTGCAAAACTGATAAGACGTAGTGAACTATATAATTGTCCTTTGACTAAATTTTTTTTTGTACTATTCCTTTTGTATCATTGTCGCCCCTCCCTCCCTTTTAACAGATTTTTAGTTGAAAGACCACTGTCACTGAAGCATTTGTCCTCTTTTCAGATAAAGGCTTGTTGGTGAAAGGGGGAGGACATTTATTTATTTGTATTCCTTTGTGGATTTACGCTTTATTTACATAAGGGATTTCAAAAGAGGTGATTATAGTACAATTTTGTGTATTCTTCACGAAATTTCGTCGATGGCGGAAAAGGATTTCAAAAAAAAAAAAACGTGTGAAGATTTTTGATAAGGCTTTCCTTCTTCATTGCACTTGAGTTTTATTTACTGCTGTGAAACATTTCATTTCTTAATTGAATCTTCTGAAGCATCGGTAAACGTGCAAAGTGTACAATGTTTGCCCAATATATATTCTCATAATCAAGTATTTTTGTTTTTTTAAAAAATCAGAATCAATTGAGCTTGCACAACTAATATTATTATAGTTTGTTTTTTACCTTGTAATTTTAAAAAATTTTATCATTAGTAATTTATTCCATGCTTGTTATCATAGATTTTTATTTCACTTCCAATAATTTATTTCTATATTCATTAAGCAATAATTTTGATTCCACTCTGTTTTGTATCCCTAGTTACAAAGAAGTTAAAAACAAATTTCATTTTCAGTGAAACTATCTTTTATTTTTACTCTATATCTTTAATTGACAAGTGACATTTTTGTAAAGATGACGGGCTTCGGATTCCATTTATTTATGCCACAAACTGGTGGTGAGGGGAGTTGATTGAGGAACTGCCTCACATTTGGGAGAAAATCTAAAAACTCCGACCATTAACTATCTATGCTAGACGCTTTACTTCGCTATTGATTTTCACCTCTTTACAATCGCCATTGAGTTTCCTTATTTTTGAAAGCAGTAAGTGCAAAGGACGCAATAAACGGATTTAACTTGTGCCATAATACAAGCTAGCTCCTCACGTAATCACTGAACATTAAATCGGGCTATATATAAATAAAAAACTTGTATGCAAAAAGTTGATGGGGAAATAATTAATACCATGTTAGTAATTTTATATATGTATAAACGATATTCAAGAATACTAATTATAATTATTTAAAAATTTTATAATTGCTTTTGAAGAGATTTATCTTATTTATGGAATGAAGGAAAAGCACAAAAATGAGCACGCGATTGAAAAAAATACATTTCATTTAGATCTGATTCATTGAATAGGAATAATTACTAATATGTGATCTGAATGGTCCTTCTTGTTAAAGTAAAGACTATTAAGTTTTTTTTTATTATGTGTGATCATGATGTTGCCCTGGTTAGAGGTCCGTGGCGACTCCAAAAAAGAGAAGCTATAAAATAAAAAAAAATTATGTAAGAGTATTGGTTATTATTTAAAACAGATTAATCTTCTCGCGCAGTACTAGACACTTTCATTTCAAAAACGTTTATTTAAAATAAATAAGCTGATTTTTCCATGATTTTATTCATGTACATTTTAAAACTGGCATGTGTTGCTAAATATAACCATTGACCCATATCACATTGTCTGGCTTTCAAAATATAAAGAGATTCCTGTTTCAATATCCTCAAAATAGGATCTACGAATTAGTTTATGTTTATGAAACTTAATTTAACCGTCATTTAATAAATTTCACTATCTGAATTTGGTAGTGTTTCTTCTAGCATTTGAATAATTACTTAATTATTTAAAATTATAAAAAAAATTTATATTCCTGTCGCTATTGAATTTGATAGTTCTTGTGCAGATTCTGCACTTTAGGGCTCCGATTTCGCCAAACCTCTTTTCCACGCTAAAATCTCAGTACTTTGTAGCCGTAGCTACCATTTTATTTGTTTACGAGAGGACTTGACGAAAATTGCAAAGGAAAAAAAAATCGTTAAATAAACAAGCGGAACCCTAAATCGCTGAACTCCCGTTCTTGTAGTATTATGACCATTCATAAATTTCTTGGGTTATCGTACATCGGTATACTCCAATGTATATTTACCCGCCAAAATATGTTCATACAGGAAAAATTGAAATTAGTAAAATGATTTCAGTTTTTTATAATTTATTATTATTTTTTTCTTGTATGAGAAAGTATTCCGATACTGAGCATTTTGTCGTTAATACTTTTATCAAGAATTTGGAACATACAAAGAAAAAAAGTTACTCAGTTAAGATTGTTTTTTTATCTAGAATTAGAATAATAACTTGAATGAATCTGAGTTTAAAAAATAATTTATTTAGAAACTGTTCACGAATAAACAAATTACTTTATTATTTGTTTATCTAAAATCATTAATTATAGTTTTAAAATGTACTAAATTTGAAAATATTGAAATTGATTTCAGGAAAAATCATAACGCCATAAGATGTTAAAAAATTTAACATAATTCGTTATTTATGTGAAACAAATTAAGTTATTCAGTAGAGTAATTTTTTTGTTCAATTTTATTTTATTGTTGTTGACAATTTTTAAGTAAATTATTCACAGTCAGTTTTTTAAACTATCTGCAAGATTATTATAATGGTGTCCTGATTATATTTAATTACTAAAGAATTCATATTTGTATGGGCGATATATAGTTTTCTACAGAAATTTTATGGGTTTGTGCGATATTGTAACAGTATACCAAGAGGCAGGAATGAACAACAAACTTATTAATTATTGTTACTTAATTAGCAACAAAAATTGTTTGCAATTTTAACCACAACGTTTCTGCAACGTTATCAACCAATTTTTATTATTATGAATGTTTTACATTGTGATATCGCAAAGTATGTGTCCTTTTGCTCAATAGTTTCTAAGTAGAACACATTTTAATTCTAATGCACCCTGCATTTACAGAAAAAAAAAAAAATACAAAACAAATCATCCAGTTGTGTACCATCATAAAAAAAAAAAAAAAAAAAAATCTATGGTCAGTAGTACAGATTAGAAACAGGTTCATACGTTAAGTGTCATTCGAGCTTTTTAACCACCTCCCGTCGTTACAGCCAAGCTGCCGCGGGCTCCACTTTTTGTGTGTTTGAATTCAACAAGGCTAAGGGGGAGGCTGATAACGAAAGAGAAATGGAAGGAAGGAAGGTGAGGGGGGGAAGTGACTCCCTCTCCTCCACCCAGCCAGCATTCTTCGTCCGATCAGAAATTCCTCCCTCTCTCCCTGGCGAGGATCTGGTAGGTCCGGTTTTTGTGTTGAAGCTGGTGATTGAGTCGAATGACGCTGTGGAAAATGGGGGTGCTAACCACCCGGCCACCCACCGTCATTTTATTTATCGCCTGTTGAGGATGCAGCTGTCAAAGAGTGCGAGAACTGTAATTAGAAATGGTTAGTTGCTGTTGGAGTGTTTCAGCTCCATTAATGAAGTAGTTCGGGTTAGTTGTTGGTGAGAATCTCTAGTGAATCGTTAATGGGTGAAGTGTGCTGTTGCTATCTTGGTAGGTTCGCATCGAGATAATGAACTTGGATAGTCTGTGGTGACAACTTATGTTACAGTTTTCAAGAAACATTGTATCTTTTCATCAGATAGCGAGTGTTCCACTAATATAGTATTTTCGTATTGTATTATGATTAATTTAAAATATTTAATGTAAGCAATTGGAACAAATTAAAGACCACTTGAATTATTTCCCTGTTTTCATCCCTTTAAAGCAAATCTATTTATGATTATTATAATTGGAAACCTTATGTGAAACATATAAAATTGAAAAATGATTTATTAATTGCACGAATATTAATTTATAATTATATAAGTTTCGTTACATTTTTTTAAGTATTAACTAGAATTACTTGCTGCCGAGATTTCACTATTTCTGATTTGAATGCTCTTCCATGCAGTTTTATAACAGCTATTCATTTTAATATTTTGAAATTTTAATTTTTTTTTTATTATGATTACAATTCATATTTATTTTTTATAATTAAACATAATAATATAGTAATTGTAGTATTCTGAATACTAATATTAAGAAAAGAAACTGAAATTTCAGTCGTTTTATGGTCTTTTATTTTCATAATTTGCAAAACTAATAAGCATTTAATATTTTGATTGTTAATTAAACTAATTATATTGTATATCATAAGTTTAAACTTTTTTGATAAAAATCACCAAAAAAAGTTTCTTAAAGAAATATTTGGCGAAATATTTATATTATTGTTGAGTTTATTTAGTTTAAATCACCTTTCGGAGCAAAGCATATAATTGGAAGAAGAAAAACTTGTCTTTTTATAAATTTATTGTGCTGTCAGATTTTTTTAAAATCAAAATTTGCATGGAATAAATCTATAAATTATCATCTGTTATCATGATTAATGTTTTACGTATTTATAAACGACGATAAAAGTTAATTTCAACTTTTTGGGAAAAATAGATACATTTACTATAATGCGACTTTATAAATATCTTTTCTAAACGAATTGGAAGGTTTTCTTTTCCCCCAGTTTAAAAAGCTAAACTTTCATTATTCAACATCCTATCTACTGAATATAATAATATCTTATAATAAGATTATTAATATTATTATAAGATATGATATAATCATATATATTATAATCAAGATTATAATATTATTAGATTATGAATATTTTATTCCGTGTCTTCAGAAATTTATCAAATAATAATTGAATGGCATAATATAAAATAATTTTTTTAAAATGGGCCAATCACTTAACTTAATCACTGGATCACTTAACAACTAAAAATTTGAATATGTGTATTATTGAAATAAACAAGTAATAAATAAAATATAATTATGCATAACCATCATTCGCATTTACTCATTGACTGATTGAATAGTTTTTAATAAACAATGGCATTACTCACATTTACTCATTAACTAATTGAAATTAGATTGATTTAAAATTTTCTTTAATAAACAATACCATTACGCGCTTTTACTCACTGACTGATTGAAATTAATTAACAAAGATGGTCAGATGGTGGACTGACAGCAGTATTTTCTTTAAAAAAAAACTACAGCATTTTTCTGAAGCACTTTTGCAGACATTTTCAATCTTATATTGTTTACCCTTCCGGACGAAGAAGGGGTGATAGCAAATGGGGAGACAGAACTTCCCTGAATTTCATAGCATAAAAGGAAAGAAAGTTTCTTTTAGTCCCTTTGCCTGCATCTGTCTCCAGGGGCGTAGCTGAAGTGTGCTTTCCAGGAATTACCCTCTGAGGATTTGGACCCCTTTCGCTTGGGGACCGACTCCCTTTTAACCTTGAGTGTCCATCATGACAGATAATTTATTTTCTTCCAGGTCGGTGAAAATGAGGGTGCTTGGTCAGTACCAGTCAGCATGTGTTATCCGATGACATTTGTTTTCCTCTACATTATAATTTATGCTGTTTACTGATACAGTGAAACTTAAGAATGACCACCTGTCCATTGCTATCGAAAGTGACCGCTGGGGAAGGAAGGTTTTTCTGAGAAGTCGTTACCGGGAAATACTCAAGGCATGATTCATACTGCAAATGAAAGCTCTATTTAGATAACTATAAAGAAAAAATAGTAATATTATAATGAATTAGTAAAAACAGTGATATATTAGTAAAATTATTTTTGCGTAGTTTAATGACTGATTCTTCTGCGAATTTAAAAAATATCCATACTATTTTGCTAAAAAGAAATATATCATATCGTATCGATAATTGTGATCAATGAAGGTGAATACTTACTTAATGAAAGTGAACACTTACATCTTAGTCGCAGAACGCCACCAATCAAAAGTATGATCTCTTGCCTAACCAGCTTAAATTGAAAATTATATTTTGACTTATACTTAATCTTTATTTCTTTTGTCCTCAATCGATACGTGTGAGAGTTTCTAAGACACTTGATTAACCCTTACCACTCTAGGGCTCCGGAGCGGAGCCATTTAAAATTTGTCTTCAAACTCGAGGGCTCCGCTACGGAGACAATGCAAATAACAATATAAATAATGCGTTTCTTTTAATGCGTATATCAAACGTACATGTGAATATGATCTTTTCACTAAAATCGCTTCGAGTTGCTAAGGGTTAATAGATCACTATTAAATTGTCATGTAAAAAAATCATTATTGAATTGTCATGTAAAAGAATCATTATTGAATTGTCATGTAATGGCATATAAACTTCCGTGATTCCCGTGGTTTCTACTAATTAAACTTAATTGGTGAAGAATGCGAATGGTTAAAGATCCGATGAATAATGCAGTGAGGAATAAACTTTTCCACATAATGTTTTTCTCATAGAAAACTTAAATTAGATTTATGAAAGCCTTATTATACACTTTTTTTTATTACTTGGTGATATCTTATTACAATAGTTTTGGAACATATTATTTGAATAGCTAATAGATTTTGTAGGTAAATATATAGATGAGCGAATCAAACATTGTCTATTTTAATCCGTTAAAGACCCAAACGCTTTTTCACTTGAAATAAATGAATAATACTTCATTTTTGCACTCATAAGAATTTAATTGAAGGAATAAAAGTGAAAAAAGTAAGAAATATTTATTTTTATGCGAGATAAAAATGTTCAAAACTCAACGTCAGACCAAAACTATTACTTGTCTGATATTTTAATCTTTTTCAAGCATTTGCTATGTGAATGCACTTTATGCTTTCTACATATAATTATTTTTTTTGTCTACAAGAACAGCTTATTTTTTTATTATTATTTATTAGATAGGATGTCTAAACACGTTTTAAAAAATTAGACGTCTGACACAATGTCGAAAATAAAATGACGATATTGGGAATCTTCAGCACAAACATTTTTCGTTTTTATTAATGATACACCCATACTTCTCTAAAATCTAAAATAAAATGTTTTGAATCATAAGCAATTTTATATAATTTCATTGTTTTAGTTTTTGCAACATTATTAATGAAGTAGTAAAAATTGTTCCCCACCATTTCTTGTCTTTCATTTGTATTCTGTACACGCAACAAAATTGTCAAGAAGGTTTACGCCATCTATATTCTAGTTGTTATTACTTATTACTATCTATGAGAATAACTCAAGAGTAAAGGGGGATCTGTAAAATTGTCTAAAACGCACGATTAATCATTATAAAAATTATCATGCGAGACCAAATGTATTTTCTTCGTATTCAGATAAGCTTCTTCTACTACACGATGTAAAAGAAATTTGAAAAATTCGTCACATACACACACACAAAGAAAAGTTAGTGCAATATTACGTTTTCAGTCTGGAAACTAAAATACTTTTTCTGAATCAAGGGGGCATTATGTAGTCGTAAAGAATATATATATATCAGGGTGACATTAAATGAGAACAAATATTTCGTGTAGTTCTTATGCTTACATTGTATGTGTTAAGACATCAATTATCTTTGTTGTTAATTGGCCACTTTTAGTGCACCATTCAATTTGCCCAGCGCCCCCGTTCACCTTCAGCGAATGGAAATATGCATCTTCTTTTTTTTTGTCTTCTATCGAGAGAAAATGGATGACTTCCCATTTATATTTGGACTCCGCCTTTTGGATGAAGAGCAGCAGCGTTGCTGACGTCGCACCCTTACTTGGCTGGCCGTGTGTGTGTGTGTACCTTACGCATTGGATGGCGCGTAAAGAGGGAAGAAAAATATCCCTTTCATTGAGTGAGCGCTGTTGTAAGCGCCAGTTTGAATACGTCTCGCCCCGTCATTAGCTGGACCGTTTGTCACATGGAAGTGTTTTTTCATTTTCCACTGCTCATAATTCTCAATGAATGGATGGGAAGAAAGAAAAGATCGTTCATTTAAAAAAGAACGTGAGGAGAGTTATAAAATATTCAGTGGCGTAACTATACCATCTGAGACACGTGGTAAATTTGGCCACGGGCCTCGCATGGGAATTTGAATGGGGATCCCTCAGTGCAAAGTATCATCGTTTTTTCTTTTTAATAAAGTACTACTTAAAGGTGCCTGTAGGTTTGTCCATTTTCAATCACAAACCGTTTCGCTTGGTCATTTAGTATATTAAAAAATGACCCTTATTAGTTATGTATGACGAAAATGTAATTTTATCCAAGTCAATATCAGGCACTTCATTTTGGTTTAAATTATGTGCACAGTGTTGTAGTGGCTCTGAATCAATGTTGTCGGGGACTGCAATACTATCACTTTTGGCTTGGCTAATTTCGTCACTGTTCGTTGACTGACTATTGACTTATTTAAGTAAACTTCTTATTTTTCTTTGCTCTTCTTTTCTTGGTATAAACACAAACAGATCGCGGTTTGTGACCAGTGGCGTAACTATATCATCTGAGGTCCGCGCCAAATTTTGTGAATGCGGCCTCTTAATGCAAAGTATTATCATTGTATTTTCTTTTTAATAAAGAACCATCTTTTGGTGGTGTAAAGTAGTAGTGTATTAATGTAATGTGTGTAGGTGGTATAAAGCACCACCTAAGGTTGTGCCCAACCGTTTCATTTGATCATTTAGTACTTTAAATTGATCCTTATCAGTAATGTATGACGATAATGTAATTTTATTCAATTTCAATCACTTCACTTTGTTTTTGATTATGGGTATCGCTAGTGCACGGCTGTGGTGACTCTGGATCAGTGCTGTCAAGGACTGCGATACTATCACTGTAGATTCGGCTAATATTTTCATTTCCGCCGCACTGTTCGTTTGTTTCTTCCTCACTCTTAAAGTATTGATTTATTTTAGTTAATTTCTTATTTTTTTCTTCACACTTCTTTTTTTTTTTTTTTCGTTTTTCACTCCCACTAAGTTATTTTCTATTACTAGACAGGCTATTATCTATTTTCCATAATCAACTAATTAACTTTAAGACTGATCGTGGATCCGATGAAAGAAAAAAGTAAGATAATAGTGACACATGGAGAATCCGCGGAACAAGGGACTTTCCCGCTTTTGGGAAGTCTGTGACTTGCCAGCGAGAATTCCACTTTTAATTTTGTAAATACCTATTCAAGAATCAGGAAAATTCCATAACAAGTTAATCTAAAAATGCCTCAGTGTCACATGGGTTGACAGTGAGAAATCACACTTTTTTATTTTGTAAATACCGTTTCACGAACCTGAAATCGGAATTTCCCGTGCGTAACTGTTTTTATAACTATTACTACCAGATGCGATATATTTTCATACAAATGAATGCGTTCAAAATCTTGACACACATTGTCTTTTAATTTATTACTTTAGTAACTTAAATTTATTTAATATACAAATAATAAATGTCAGCCCATTTCTGTACTCATGTCTCACTGGTCGGGCAGGCGTTGTTACGCCATTAAAAATATTCCGAGTGCCAATGTTGTGAAATTTGAGCGCAAAATAAATAAATGCAAATGTTTTATTTTTTTTTTAAATTGTTTAATTTTCTGACTGTTTTGGAATACGACAAATAATTTATTTTAAAGTAAAATCGATTTTTATTTAATAATATTAAAGTTTGCATAAGATATTTTTCCATTAAAAAACTTTTAATTGATCGTTCTTATTGCCATTTAAATGTGTTTGTTTGTGATAAAATTATAGAATAGTTAAGTTTTATTGAGATAAAAATGAAAAGTACTCGTAAATTTGATGTATTTATTAAAAAAAAATTTTTTTTTCTAGTGATATTTTTATTATTTAATGGAAATAAAGTGATTTCTTTAGATAATATCTTGTGTTCATTTATTTACGAGATACTGTACATGAAGAAATCTTAGTTACAGTAGAAAATATATAATTATATAAATTAAAATAATTATTATGTTTTTTAATTGTAATAATGCTTATTATTATGTGTTGGGTGTCATAATCATGAATTTAAATCATGTTATAGTCATGAACGTTTATTATTGCATATTGATTCTTTACTAAACATTTTTTTATTTCTGTTTTAAAAAAAATTGTAAATAATTTTAACAATTTTCTTCCTTAGATTCACTGTTTTAATCTTTTTAATTCTGTTTGATTTGTATTACATACCTTTATAATAAAATTTTATTCGTATCATTTTATTACGCCTTTGCTCGATAAATATTGCAATCGGTTAAAAAAACTTAAATCGTAATCATACCGAAATCAGTCATTCAACAGCGAAAAGACTTCTTCATATGTCAGATTTAAATGGCAGAGAGCACCAGATCGGACCGGTTTGTTTCCAAGTGTTTGGGGAGAACCACTCGAAGTGGATCCCTCTCGAGAAGAGGATGGTTATCTTATCTTATCTCTCAGTCAGTGTCTTTGTTACCTCAGCAGAGATTTTTTTCACGAATGACAGAATGCTGTTTTCGATAATTTTGGGTCTGCTACTTGATACTTTTCCTATTGAATTACATATGTTACTAAATGCGTGTCGTGTTGCCAATATAAATCAAGTCTTGTATATGGTATTTGCGTTTTTTTATCTCTTTTTTTTGTGACAAACTGATTTTTTTTTGTTGGTACTGTTACTTATTTATGAAGTTTATTATAATATTATTGTGAGGAGTTCAACCATGAAAAATTGAAATATGGATTATATATTTTAAAAAGCGTCCTCTTTAATTTTATTTAATTGATTATCCTTTAAACTACTTTATTTAAAAAAGCAACTATCGACTATTGCCTTTTTTTTTTTTTCCATTCATATCAAAATACAAAAGTTTTGAATTTTCTTTTTTTTCATACTGTTTTATAGAGATTCTAGCTGTTGCATGATATATTGCTCTTTTATATTATTATATTTTGCAATATATTTCTCTAATATTTCTGTCACAAAAAACTTTTTTTTTTTAAATTTTTTAAAATTTTTGTTGGTATAAACAACTTTTCACACTTGAAACCGAGAGCTTTTGAAAACCTATTCAGTCGTACTTGAAGTTAATTTTCTCTAGGAATTTAATCGAATTATGTTAGGATTGGATTGGTTTGTCGCTCTTCTGTCATCTTGTGCACACGAGGACTAAACAGACTGGGACCTACAGATTATGTTAGGAAGCAAATTATTTAACTGTTAGTTGTGAAGCAAAAAATAATTGGTTATGGAAAATAACAGTTATATTTCATGTAAAATTTGTTTACTTTTTAAGTGCTTCTTCCATTCTAACACATTTTCTAAATTATAGTTCTGCCCAGTTTCTAATTTTTTTTTCAATGGTGGGAAGTACATACATATAAACAAATACAACAAAGAAAGGACAAAAAACATCAAAACATGGTAGAAGAAGTAAAGACCGAAGTCATCGCCCTAAGAACTCTCTGGCACACCAATATCAATCTCGAAGTCTGTTCCATGGAGTGTCTTATAACATTGCAGGGGTTTTCTATTCATAGGCTCTTTTATGCCACAAAGACGATAGTAGGGATGGTCATATACACCTATACGATATTAAGTGTTCACCCAGACAGTCATTTCCTGTTATAAGTCTGAAAAGAGCTACTGCATTTCGGCGAGGGTTGTCTGGTATTGTATCTAGCTCTGTCTCAGCCCAATTCTTACTCTTTATTCTCTCCCGTAGCTTTGAAAAGGTAATCCTTTTCATTATGTCCTTTAAATATAGTTTTACAGAATATTACGACATTCCAGATTAATCTGGTTGAAACAATTTACTGTCTTTTTTGAGCAAGGAAGTCGGCCTGCTCCTTACAATAGATATCGCAGTGGCCAGGTATCCACTGAGAACTATCCTTTTGTTCTTCTGATCTAGAAGTCCGATGAGCTCCGGCACTTAAGTATTTCATTGGAAAAAGTGCTGCCTAGAAAACTGATTGCATCTATTTCTAACACAGTACTGTGTATTATTTTTTTAAATTAGTTATTTAAAAATATTTTTAGCTAATCACTAAAGATTTAAATCTTTTCAAATTTCATTTAAAAGGTAAAACTGATATTACACATCATCGTTTGCTATTGCATTTTCTACAAATTCAATGTACTGCAAATTATGTAATAATTTGTCCCTTGGCTGCTTTTTATAATCGTTCTTTGAGAATAATATCACCAATTTGAAATTTCACAATCAAAATAAACCGATTGAACGAAGGGATGTCCAATTCGAGATCTATTCAAAGACAAAGAGCGCGAGAAACCATTTGGGAAATAAAAAGGCCACAATTCGGGCATCTCACCCCCCTCGTTTTATCGCAATCGAAAACCTGTTACACCTTTCTCTCCCCCTCACCTCTCCTCTTCGATGATCCACACCTGTAATCAGCCCCCGGGCGGTCACTGCTGATAAATCAAGGCCTAATTGACCACTTCGTTTATATAGCCCCCCCCTCCCCCACCCCCGTCCGATTGGAAGGGGGATGTTATCGTTTCATGGATTTCGCTGTGGTTCACTCGATGAGCGAATCTATCGGAACCGTTAAATTGTGTGTATGCCCAAGGCAACTTGTTCGGGCGTCTTTCTTTTCTTCTTCACCGTTTTATCAACAGCTGATGTTGTTTGACATATTTAAGTGTATTTTGTTTCGATTAAACTGATAGTTGGTTTGACAATAGTTTAGATCCTATTCAGTTAACTTTTTCATTACTGTATAAATAATTTTTATTTATCACTTAAATTTTTGAATTTTGTAAAGGCCTCATCGCCTTTTTTTGGATTAATGATACATCTATCTTTCTTATCAGTGATTATATGCTATTTTATCTAAGGTGTAGTAGCGTTGAGACATTTGATTGATATTAGAGAGATTTTGCACATGCTTTTATAACGACGCTGAAGCTAAATTTTATATTTAACTGTGGATGCAGTTGGACATCCCAAATTAATTTAGCGTGTAATGATGTGCTTAACATCTTGTTATGGCGTGCAAAATTCTATGTTGAAATATAAATAACGTTAAGTTAATATTAACTTTAGTACTATTAGTTAATAGCTGTAATTCTTAGTCTATTATTCTTTAGCAAATTATGGGTGATTGTGTTTCGAAAATTCTGAGTATTTGATGCTATTGATTCCGAAAATTTATGGCTATCAGTTAAAAAATCTGACGTCATTAATTCCGAAAATATCATGTTACATTCCGAAAGGTTTACCTCTATCTTTTTCAAAAATGTTTTTTCCCCATTTCCTAAATATGCGTAAAAAAATTTATATTTTTGTAGGTAAAAGTAAAATACAACATTTAAGTGAACAATATGACACATTATTTAAAAAATTTTTGTTGCAATATTAGTTCAATGTGTTTTTGTACACTTTTCTGAAAATTTGGCATATAGTTTAGAAAATTTCGTTTGGTATCCATTATCACTCGCAACAAATATAATGCATTGTTCACTTATAATATTTATTTTATTATTTATTCATATAATTTTTTGTTTTATGATTTCTACTGAATATTTTAGCCATTATTTTGTTTCATGAACATAAGATACATTAAATAATTAAAATAATTTTTAAAAAATTCAATTGAATTCAGAGCCTGAAGAACTTTATTAGAGATAGAATTCGTCATTAATTATCAACTTTTTATAAATTTTTTGTTGACATATACGAAAATTCTTTTCGAAGAATTCTTTAAGTAACTTATGAAATAATTATTGCCTACCGGTCTAGGAGGGTGAAGTGGGTAAACAACCCGACATAATTTTGATTGTTTGAAGGGAAAAAATTTATTTTTTTTTTAATGGTCAATTTTATCTTGACCAATTGTTAAAGTGTCTGGCAATAAATATTCAAATAACAATGACTAATTTTAAATTTGAATTGCTTTTTATCTATAACAATATTATTTAAATCGCCTTTGCATGTGTTGCTTGCATGCGTTTTACGAGAAAATTATACACCTGATTTTGAATATGTATATTCTTGCATGTCCAGGGATCGTTACATCAAAAGTTTGTTGTTTCATGAGAAACTTGATGGATGTTCGTACTAGAATCTATATATTTATGTATATAATACGAGGTCTGGTCATTAAGTACTTACAAAAAAATAGAAAATACATTTTTTTTTAATTGATCGATTTGTAATTTTCAACAAAATCTCCACTCATCTTGATACACTTTGCCCAGCGTTCCTCTAATTTTTCTTCTTCATTGGCGCAATAGTCACATGGTGGGACAATGCCTACCATGATACCTACTACTACCTAATACCTACCATGATCTATCTACTAGCATATTTCGAGACAGGAGATGCTTTCTTTTTACGGGCCATACACCCAACGCTCTACAGTCATATTAGACCGGCACCTACCTTTTAAACTGGATTCGAACCCTGCGACACCGAATTTTGTGGCGCTAGTCATTCGGCCATTATGCTTCCCAATTTCTTCAAACCATCCGTAAAATAGAATTTTCAGATATCCTCAAAATAAGCATTGGTTTCGGCGATGACTTCTTCGTTCGACGTTAATCTTTCCAGCAAGCCATTTATTCATATTTGGGAAGATAAAAAAGTCACTAGGGGCCACGGTGGTTGTTGCAACAATGGAATCAACAACACGATTGCGTTTGTTTTCCACTGTGAGCAAACGCGACACCCGCCTGCTGATATTTTGCATTAGCTGTTGGTAAAAATAGAACCACCCAACGAATATGGCTGTATTTTGAGAACAGTCTATTGAGAGAGACTGCTCATCAGAAATAAACTTATTTTGATACTAAGGACACTTAATATTATTATTTAAGAGATTTTCTTTAGTCTA
This sequence comes from Caerostris extrusa, assembly GCA_021605095.1. Taxonomy (NCBI): domain Eukaryota; kingdom Metazoa; phylum Arthropoda; class Arachnida; order Araneae; family Araneidae; genus Caerostris; species Caerostris extrusa. The sequence continues at coordinate 306,788 of BPLR01007357.1, forward strand.
TGGGTATATTTTACTTGTGTGATATTTTTGAGTTTATAATTCTGTTTATCCTTAAGTGTCGTGATTATTTTATTTGACTGAATCATAAAATATTTTGCACAATAGTTCCATTTCACTTGAATTGTGTTTTCATGTTTAGTAAAGAGTTTGAGTTATAACTTATTAAAGTGGTTAATAATCATATATTTTTAAATTTTACTCAATTATTTTTTGTATTATTATTTATATGTCTTTTATATTTTGTATAACAAAACATAGTTCTAATTTTCTTTTTTTTTTTTTTTTAGGTAAGCCTATTATTTCATGGAAAAGATTTATACGATTCTTTTTAATACGAATCTTAGTGCTTATTTAAAGGTTGGTAATTTTTGCTGTTTTTAACTTCAATTTGGCATCAAGTAAAAGTAACTTAAGAAGTCAAAAGTTCTGTATCAAGTAAAACAATTAATAACAAATGTTTGTAAGTAATATTAATGTAATATTAGAAAGTCAAAACAGCTTTAATTTTAGTTGTTGAAGAGAAGTTGTTTTTAGCACAATTTTAAAGTTTATAGTATTTCACTAAGCTATTTTTTTTAAATCATATTCTTTAGTTTCTTATTATTTTAGAATTATATGTAAATTGACTTTTGCTTTTTATTTGTTGATTCACATTTCTGATTCCATACCTAAAATGAATATGAAGTTTTAGTAGACTTAAATGCAGGGGTTTTTTTTTGGGGGGGATCACATTTTAGAAGGTTTTTATTTTTAAATAAAAATTGTGGATTTCTTTCACAATTTTCAAAGGTCGACATAAGTTAAAGAAAGATTTGGGAAACACCAAATACAAGCAGCAATTTGTTTATTATGAACGATTCTTTCTTAATAAACAAAAGCAGAGACGGCAGAGTTATTCGGTGGTACTCTATTTTTTAATGGCATCGAAAAAGAACGAATGGTGAACGTGTTCTTCCTTGTAGCGCGAAGCGTTGTCGTTAGCGCATAATTGGCCTGTTTGGGTATCGGGTGGTCGACCGGCTGGAACTGTGCATACGAAACAATACACCGTAAATGTGTCCCATACACCTGTCTGCCCGCTCTTTATGAACCCTTTGTCTACCTCTCTCGTGTGGGATCGGGTTTTCGTGGCGCCCATTTTCCTCATCCAGGGATACTACACAAAGATAACCCTCTCAGAATATTCCAACGCCCCTCCCTCATTCGAAACAGTGTATTATAATGTTGCGATCCTTTATTTTATTTATTTGCAGAAAAATTTCCTTTTAAAATTTGTATTTAATTATATGTCTGTTGTTTATGTGCTTCTTACATAGTAGAATGAAAAAAAAAAAAAGAAAGAAAAATCAATATGGTTTTCAGAATATCATTTAGTAAAAAAAAAAAAAAAAAAAAAACATGTATTTAGATTGGTAGTAATAAGATGTCTCTCTGAAATTATGACTTTAAATTTTGGTGCTATACAATTTATTTAGATTTGTTTCAGAAAAAGTCGCGATGTAGATTTTATTATTCATTTTTTTATATAAATAAATAAAAAAGAAATGAGAAAAATGTCTTGGGCCACAATGGCCTAAACGGGTTTTCAAAACTTTTATAATTCAATTTATATTTATTGTGTTTAACTTATGATTTTATTTAAATCAGTTTATTTATTTTTATTTTAATAAACTTATAATTTTCTTTTAAGATGAAAAATGAAATTCCTTAATATTCAAATAAAATAAATTAAATAAGACTGTTTTTAATTAAATGATCATAATCAAATATTTGACATACCATTATCTCTCTTCTGATATTTCGAAGAGATTATTTTTGCTATTTACTATTACTTGTATTCAAATTTATATAAAAGAAACTTTTAAGCGAGAAGAAAAAAAAAAAAATTATTTTTATTTTAATTTTTTATTATTATTTGTATATTTTTAAGTTATGGAGAACCACACAATGGGAAAGACAGCTTTTAAACCATCAGTGTATGTTGATGGTTCGTGTTGAATGCTCTCATTATTATATAAAAGAGAGTTTTAATAGTTTGTGCCATCATGATCTTGAATCGCCTTCTGCACTTTATACTTATTACCTTATTTAACCGAATAGTATGCAGCAACGCCAACTTGGGAAGAAGGATTTTGTTTAGAGGGCAAATTCTCAGCAGTTGGTATAAAGCGCGTGCACTGCCGAATATGATAATTGGACTGGGAGAGGGAGGGGGTGGAGTGAATGAAAAGGAAATTACCACGTTATTTTACAGCCCATTAAATATGCCTCACAAAAAGGCTGCCCATCGTTTGCTCTTTTCTTCTCCAGAAGAAGCTAACGAACCATTGCACATTAGGACCGTTCACTTCTTTGGCAATCGCTACGTGCGGGTTTCGATTTATTTTCGGATGCTTATCGTCCATTTCGTTTAGGAAAAGGGGTTGGAAATCTGTATTCAGTTTGATCATAGTGCTTTCGTTCTTCGTAGTAAACAAAGTAAACTTTTATAAGTTGGGAGATATATGGCAAGATTAAAAACATAGTAAGTTGATAAAGGGAAAACTTATTAGCTTCTGGAAAATTAATGTTTTGTTAATAAAATGACAACAATTTGTGATGCAATATTATGACTATAAATTCGTTACCTTGGTTGTTTATCTGGTATTAAGAATGATCAGATTTATTCATTGTTAATGACACTCAGTTCTTTTTCTTATTTCTTTGTCTCCAACCCCCGCCCCTTTTTAATTCAAGATTTGTGAAATTGGATAAAAATTTAATATTGTGGTAGTTCATATATATATAAGCTTTTGGTTTGTTTTGTAACTCTACTGTCATTTTTGCACCCTTTGGACTAATTAGACAGGGACATGCAATTTAACGTGAATTTCGGAACACAAACAAACATTCATGCCACAGCCAGGTTCGAAACTGCACCAACGGTCATAGCGCTAGTAATTGTCCATCAAACTGCTATATATATAAGGATAATTTCTATTATGGAGATAGGCATGTGTCAGATATTGAACTCTGATAACATAACTACCAACTGTGATATTTGATTAGGTTGCTATTTTTTTTTTATTATTATTATTTTTATACTGGTATTTTGTTTCTTACTTTTTGTGACTCCCTAGGAAAAACAGCGGATGGTCAATTGGTTCTGGTTCAAGGTTTTGAGGTTCAAATCCTGGTGGTGGCATGGATGTTTATTAAGGGTTCGGAATCCACGTTAAGCTAGGTCCCGGTCTAATTTGCCTAAAGGGGTGCACAAAATGACCGTAGAGCTACAAACCAAATAAGCATATGAAAGGCTTTATATGTAATTATAAAATGCTAATTAATTCCAATGATGAGTAATAAAAAAAACTTTTAAAAACTCAAAAATTTTGTATGTACATGAATTGTGAAGCTACGTGCAATATCTTAAAAACCCAAATCAGATAAAAAAGAAAATTGATGTTCATTAATATTTAATCAAATCTTAAATTCAAAATATCAATCACCTTTTACTTCCATGTTTACCATCTTAATTTTTATATTTTATAGCAAGCAACCATTGATAAATATTGTTGATTGACACCAAAATCTCTTTAAAAATTATCAAATGCTTTCGCATTATGCATTGAAGATTTTAGAAATTTGGATTATTTTGAAACTATACAATGAAATTAACGTTAATATTTCATTGACTAACATCTTTTTGGTAAAAAAATTTATATTTAAGTAATAAATTATTCAAAATGGAAATTCTTCAGTTACAAAAATAAAATTTGCCATAAAAAAACATATTTTAATATTTTTCGTGGGCGTCACTTTCGATCTTGAATTTTTCTGTATCATTAATGTTTTCAATTTTAAATTTTGTATTGTTAATTTGCAAATAAATTCATTAAAAAACCGCTAAATATAAAGTTAATTGTCACCATCCGGGCTTTTCTTTTGACAAGTTCACAAGCTAGGTTTTTAATATGCCATTCTCAATTGGTTCCATAAAACAATTTTTTCAAACGTCTATTAATTTTACGACTTCCTCTCTGAAGTCATTTAAGGAACATGAACCTGTCATCGTTTTTCAGATCTCATCTTTTCGATGAACAACATACTATATCCCATGTCTTTTGAAATTTGGACTTAATTAAAAGGTAGAAGAACAAAAAAGATGGTTGCATTTATTTTACTAATTAATAAAAATTGCCAACAATAATTTAAATGATTTACTTTAAAAAATTAGCAAAAAAACAAGTACAACAATGGTAAAAAAAAAAATTTCATCTTTACAGTATCGTCATCTTTTCGATGAGCACCATATTCCATGTCTTTCAAGTTTTAGGCATACTGAGTTCAATTATCAATCTGATCTTGGGAATTTCTTTTACCCAGTGAACGCCAACAACAATTTGACAGGTGGGAGGATATGACTTAAAAAGTTCGAAAGTAAAACAATATGGCAACAGAACTATTGGAAAAAAAAAAAAAATGATTTTTTGCTGGCCAATTTATAATATATTTTAATATGAAGAGTATTTGTTGTAAATAATTATTTATAAATCGGGCGTTATTTCCATTTTCTTTTCGCACCCATTACATATTTGAAACAATCTTTTTATTTTGTTTACTTTTTTTGACATCATTTAATGAAACTTGTCATCGTTACATATAATATTACCATACATCAACCAAGAAAAGGAACCCTACTAGCCATCCTGCACCAACAACTATTTTTCAATTTATCATTTTAGATTGACTTGTTGACAAACGGGTACCTTTTCTCTCGAAAGTCGGTGATAATAAACTGTAAAAATGTAAACCTGAAACTCGATTTTCTTATGAAGTGAAAAGACAAACTTGATTTTAAAAAAAAAATATGTGTTGGTTAATGAATTTAACCACGTAAAAATACAGTAATTAATTCATACAGTCGTTTGACATTAATAAACCAATGTGATATATCTGTTAGACAAAAGTATTTGCGCTTTTAAACTGTTTTCATATGATATAAGTATGAAAAATCATATATGTTTATATTTGGCAGTCAATCAATATGTATCTCATTCACACAAGACCTGTGCCAAAACATTATGACCAAACATTAAACATTTTGCAATGAACTCACCTGGATGACGTAGAAGGCACGTGATCAGGTGGAAGTGGTATTTAACTGGTACGTCCAGTGGATTTCATCAGTGACTTAAATTCTAACGTAAAAAACCCCTGGTATGGATACTATTACAAATAAGATGCGGTTCTTCCTTTAAAAGCTTTTTAAAATTTGCCAAATTGCTGACGCTGCCATTCATTATTCTTATTTCACTGATTCTTGGAAAAGAGCTCTGATGGTTTCCTTTTGCCCATTCATAAGAAGGTAAAGATAGCTACAAGGCCCTTTTATTTTACAGGCCCATTTCTCTTCTTTCTTCATTAAGAAAATTAATAGAGAAGGTCATTTTGACTTATCTAAAAAATGAAACTAAACAAAAAAATCTTCTCATTCCCCAGCAATTTGTATTTACTGAAAAATTTCTACAACGCAATATTCAACTTTTAATCTAACTGAAACTGTTTCAAAACAATTTTCCTGGAAATTAGATACTGCTGATTGGTTTTTCCTTGAACTATCAAGGCATTTGATAGAGTTTGGGTCAATGGGTTAATCCATAAGTTAATTATTTTCAACTTTTCTCCTTTTCTTATTAAAATTATTCAAAATTATCTTACTAACTAGAAATTTTGTGGTCTCCATTGGTAACACAGATTCTTCTGTTCAAAAAATTCAGGCTGGTGTTCCCCAAGGTTCAATACTTGGACCATTTCTCTACAATCTTTACGTTAATGATATTCCGCAAATTTATAATGTGAAAATCAGTCTTTTTGCAGATGATACAGCACTCCTCACACAAGGTCGTAAGCATTTTATCATTAGTAAAAACCTTCAGAATTATATTAATCATCTTGAACAATGGTTTATAAAATGAAAAATTTAATTAAACGTTGAGAAAACCGAAGCAGTACTTATTCACGTGTAAAGGGTTCTTAATACTCCGTCTATCAAAATTTATAATAATCCTATTAATTGGACTGGGCAATCTAAATATTTGGATGTAATCTTAGATCGTAAATTAAATTATGCTCCTCACATTAACTATCTTAGGGATAAATTTAATAGATGCATTCGTGTACTGTATCCACTCATTTGTAGGAATTCTACTATGTCCTTGGAAAATAAAAGCTCATATATCTTGCTTACTTGCGTCCAATACTTGCATATGCGAGTCCTATTTGGGGATCTACTGCTCCGTCGAATTTCGAGATCATACAAAAGACTTGAAAATAAAATCCCTACGTATGATTACAAATTCGCCTTGGTTTTTCCGAAATGAGGATATCAGACATGCTCTTTCCCTCCCAAATTTTAAACAATTTGTGTATAAAACTGCAAAAAAATTTTATAATTCCATTCCAAATATTAATAATTCCGTTTTGAATGATCTAAGCAACTATGTTTACGACATTTCTGATTTTAAAAATCGCAAAAGACCTCGCGCTGTTCTGAATATTACTCATTAACGTTCCGATATCCTCCTTTCCGAATTACCATGCAGTTTCTCCACTAAGTCACAATTTCTCTCCAATTGTTATTGTTTGTTTCTATTGTTTATCTTTTTATTACCTACTTGAAATTATAATAATAATATTAAAAAAAAAGAATTATATATGCATTTTTTTAATTAATTAATAAAAATTTCGAATAATTAATTTTTAATAAATTAATAATATACTTATATTGCTTTTTTTCTATCTAATCAATGGGCTTAATGCTTAAGAAATTTCCTTCACTCACAAAGCAGGAGATAGAGGTTGCTAAGTAACCAAGGTTCTCCGTTAATCTAGCAAATCGTCGTAATCGTCGTATTAATCCATGCCAAGGCGGGTTGAAGCTGTGTTGCGCGCCAAAGGTGGGCCAACTCGTTATTGACAGGTGGTCATAATGTTTTGGCTCTTGAGTGTACATGTATTATATATGCGTATCATATATGTATTATATATACGTATCATATATGTATTATATATACACGTATTATATTCCGAATATAATACGTATACGTGGGTAATACGTATCTTTTCTTCGTTTGAGAGTAATTTTTTTCGCCCTCTCAGTCATTTTTCGACGGAAGTACATTCCGTTCCACATTATTCTCTCAGGTCTCTTGTTGACGGCGATCCCTCTGAACGCAGGGGTGAAGAGATGTCAGTGATGATGGACTGCGAACAGACTTTCAGCGGAAAGGAAGAGGGATAGACAAAACGATTTGTATGCGTGTCTGTGTTTTATCTTATTGGTTGGCCATAAAGCTATTCATTTTTGCAAGCAGAAACCTTGGCAAATTTGTACAATATTCTATTATAGTTTACTTAAGAAGAGACATAAAATTTAAGTAATGAGTTTTTGTAAATGTTACACTGAAGTTTATAATATTTAGAGCAGTTTTTGTGACTACTTCCAAAACCCACTTATTTGCTGAATTCGAATTTTCAATGAAAACTAAAATATGGTGAATGAAGATTAAGAATGTTACCATACCAAAAATTTCTTGGTACATAGTCATAAAACGCATCTATCTTTTCTAAAATTGTTTATATCTCCATCACTGATATAAATATACCTTATCAATTGATATGGTTTCTGTGGGCAGTGGTAAAATGTAGCGTATTAAGTGCACTAAGTCACGCCATGTTTCAAATTTTGTTTTTAGTTTTGTTGGAAGGTGAAGAAGGATGGGGGTGCAATTGATTTGGTGCACAGTCACCCCTGGAAAAAGTTCCCTTGTTAAATGCTATTAGCAGTGTAGCTGTAAGTAATATTTTAATCATTTCTGAATTTTGGGCTGTTATTTATTGATAGAAATTTCAAGAAAAATAACATATTTTACTAATTTTGTAGTTGATATTTACCCATGATGTGCTTTCCTTTTTGAATCAGAATTCTGATTACAGATAGTAAACAACTTTTCGTAAAAACTATCCAAAATGTAAGTTGGGGATTTTTTTTTTAACACCTATGTATTTTTAAAATATGAAGCAATTTCTGTCATTAAATTGAAAGTGATAAATCCATGATTGAATTTATTAAAAATAAAAACATAGGGATTATTGAATGTAATTTTCTGTCAACATTATTTGCATTTTTATATTTACTTATAAAGAGAACTGCGAACTCAAGATATTATTTGATCGTAATTCAAATACGATAGCTTTTTATTACAGGCAATTTCTTCCTTGTTTCTTATGTTCTACTTTTATAAATGATTCTGATTTATTTTAATTTTGTTAATTCTTTTATTTTATTAATGAATACATTTCCTATCTTTCTCATATCCATTAAAAAGTCTTCTAGATATTTATTTTACACTTAATGTTTTTCGTACTTATAGTTGGATCACAATTGGCGCCGCTTTGATTGGCTAATAGCATATCAGACAAACAATTATGGTAGATCGATCAAGCATTCCCCAAAGATGGCAATTCCGTGCATTCGAATGATTTATCATTGTTGTAACAGCTATATCATTAGTTAATTGAAAGAAAACAAATGATAGCAGCGTAAAAGAAACATCACGAAAATAAAAGGCAGCAGCTTTAAAAGAAACGATACAAAATTGTATCAGATTTCTACGTTTCAGTCTTGGCGTATTTACTTGAAAATATATATATACTTTATAGGCCTTTCATCGTCTTTGCAAAAGAAGAACAGTGAATTGAACCACCGGTCTATAGGGTATTTCTTATATACAAACACTGTGGAATATTATCCGCTGCCCTTTCTTTACCCCCACACACACACACACGAAGGGCATCTAATGTATTTGAAGATTATTTTATTTTTCTTACAAATTTCGTATTTTTTTTTTTTTTTTTTTTTTTCGCCTTTTTTTTTTTTTTTTTTTACTTTATCTGCGACAAATGGTTTACTTCCCCAATTTAATCTTGGGGTTAAGGGAAGGGGTGATATTCTTTAATGAATGCAACAATGAATGCCGAATAGTTGCTGACGAGAGGCGGGGAAAGGGTTAATGACACCCCCCTCTTAAGACACTCAAAATGAGTCTTCATTGGCGCGGGGCTATTCATCCGGGCACGTGCGCGATCAGGGGGTGGGGTTGCTCATAGTGGGTTGAAGAGGGCATGTGAACCACACAATGGGTGGCGATTGTGCGAAGAAAGCGATTTTTTAGATATATTTATTCCCATTTTTTTATGAATATCTTCAGGTGCAAATGAGGGTTGGGATGAATGGGGAAGAAGGGTCAGGAACGATTCGATACATATTGAGGTGAGAGAAAAAAAAATGTTCCCCTCTCTTTTTTTTCCCTCTTGAAAGCGATCGTGACTGCAATAGAAGCTTTTAATGTGATAAGTATATGAAGCATTCATCATTCAGAGTGATCACAAAGTTTTGTCCGGATTATAAAAATGTATTGTGCGAAAACTATTATGATGAGACGTTAGTATGTTTGTTTTGATATGTTTTAAGTACTGTTAAAAGTTTTTAATTAGACCACGTATTTCAATAGATTTTAAAAGTTATGTTGTAATAAATTTTTATAATCAAGTCGAGCTTTGTGCTCTTCCTGTATATTCAGTATAGGCATTTTAAAGGTATTGCCCGCAATGAATGAGTGCCCCCTGCTTTGGACTATTTAGATGTGTGTGGAACTTTATTAATAACATTCGAATTTCATAAAGACGAAGTAAAAAAAAATAACCTTTTCTCGGGATCTTATCAATACTTTTGGTAAGCTTTTTTTGCAGATTTTGGAAGATTGGTATGTCTCACTTATACTCAAGGTCACAGAGATATCAATACGCTAATACTGTTTAATTAGAAACATTTGATGAAATTGATATTTTAACTTTTTATACAAAAATATTTTTAAAAATCGTAAGAATCATGTCAACATTTAAAATTCTTCTACTTGTTAGTGTGTTTATATTCATGTGTATTGATGTTTCTAATCATAAATCTCAGTAATGTTCAATATTAATAAATAAAAATTTTCAGTTAATTCTGAGAATCAGTATAACGCTTTAGTCGCATGATTTAAAATTTTAAAAAATAAAAAGTAAAAATGTGATCATCTTCACATTAAGATGCAGTTTTATAACTGTAATAAATTAAGATCTTATCACGAATTATATATTTTTGTAACTTCAATATTTTTTTTTTTTTTTATTTATATTAAACATCTGACTTTTATGATCATATATGATCTGCTGCTAAACGAGAAAAGTTACAATAACGCAATCTTTCTAAATAAGGATGCTTAACCAAAGTTTACATATTACTCACTTTGTTTACAGCTTTTCTAGTTTTTATTTTAAATGTAGTGAGCAAAATGAAAATAATTTCTTCTCTCTGGATATTAGTATCATCTTTTTTTTTTTTTTAAATTACAACGTGTGGGAATTATCTCGCATCCTGCGAAGTATACTGCATCCCACGGGATGACGAACTCCCAGCGGAGCGCATAAATTTCCGGATGCGAGCATTCCTTACTGAGAACACCATAAAGCACCTGGGGCTCAAGGCCCTCCGAGTCAAATGGAGGTAAACAGACTCGATTTTACGAGTGTTGCTTTTTACCACTCACAATTATTTTAGGTTTCCCCTTCTGTTTGTTTGGGAATCCGTTTGGCGGCTGTCCCGGCCAGTTTCGACCATCCCGCGACATCGGGGCGACACGACCTAAAAGTGGTTCATATTTGTTTTATGAATTTTCGGCACTGCCAACAGAGTGCTAGCGTTTTGGTGTAGGAAAACTCTGACGCTAGTCCCTTTTAGTGTATTGGAAAACCGCTATGATCTATCTTAAAGGCTTATATTTGGTAGAAGCTTTATTTCTTATATGCTTACAATTTGTTTCCATTGATATTTTTGGCAGGAAAATAGTTAACATATAGTATGCATTAATCAAGGAAATAAAAACTTTTCCTTTTTAAGGCCTGTTGTAAATTACTTAGGGACCTGATGGCCGAGCGACTAAAACTCTGGCGTTCAGTGCCACAGGTTTCAGGTCGAGTCCCGGCGCTGTCGTGAATGTTTGTAGTGATTCGGAATGCACTTTAAAACCTAGGTCCCAGTCTATATGAGAGCTTTGGCCGTATGGCAGACAATCTCGTAAAAAGAAAACATCTCCTGTTTCAGAATCTGCCAGGTCCACCATGGACTGTAGTAAATTACTTGATTACGAGTCTTTGGTGATACCTTACGAATCTTTAGGAATTCAAATCGTCTTTCCACCCTTCTTTCAATGAATTCAAACGTCAAAAATCAAATAATAATCATTTTAAATAGTTGATTAATTTCTCCATGTAATAGATCTGAAGTTGTCAATCATAAGGCATAATTTTGTGCCAAATTTTGCAAATCTAGGTATTTTCTTTTAGTATTTCCTCTGCAGTATGAACAAGCACATATTGACTTATTATTATTTTTACATAATGAGTGAGTATGCGCTTATTGAAATTTAAAAGTTCTTTTATTTGTTGTTTTTACGAAGTAAATTGTAGTCGTTTTTAAAAATAATTAAAGTAATCTAATCTTTCGCGTATTTGCCCCCATCCCCATCAAAGGTAAATTCTTGTATAATCTTTGACAATGCCTAATTAAGAGGCGATTTACATCTGCTTATTGACGTAACACATGTTATAATAGGATAACCGGATAAAAAGGATACCTTCAATACTTTATTGCGAGTATATGATGTCATTGTTGGGGAGCACCTTCAATGCATTCAAACCTTCTTTCAAATTCTTTTTCAATAAATTCAAACTGTCAAAAATCAAATCACAATCATTTTGCATAGCTGATTAATTTCTTCATTTAATAGATATGAAATTGTTAATCTTGTAATAGAAGGGAGGCATAATTATAGTAAAAAAAAAAAGACATTTTTCGACTATTTGTAATCTTCATATATGCTAGAGTGAAGGAAACCGTCATCAAATAAGTATCAGATGTAACCAATTAATCATTAATTTCGTGTTTCGAAGGTGTTTTCATCCATTAGGCACACACTTATATGTAATGCGGATCGCATTTTCTCTAATTTTGTTAAACCCCATCTTCCTTTCATCGCCCATAACTACTGTGTTCTTCTCTTTAACAAAGTTTTGTCAATTTTCGTTGCTAAAAGAAAAAATTTTAGTTAAATATATATATATATATTTATATTATCCAACTACCAGGAGAGGGGTATATAACCGTGGACTATAAGTAGATAATTATGGTATTTTTTTTTAAATTTTTTTTTATTTCCCATCTAGTGAGATGATTTTGGATAATTCTCATATCTTTTTTTCTGATTTTTTTTTTTTTTTTTTTATGAGTCATTTATTTTTCACTCTTCAGTACTTTTTCTTCCCTATTTATTGAGATAAATTTTGATTCTGGATAATTCTCATATCGTTTTTGTTAACTTTTATATTGAAAATAAGGGCTAGTTAAGAACTATTGATATGGTTTTGATTGGTATGTATATTTTCATTGTTCTAGGCCATGGAACGCCCGATTTTTTGTGTAGATTAACCCCAATTTATTTTTTATTCAGAGAAAGTTCTATTAGCTCTTTTTCGATTAAAGTAATGGCCGTTTTATTTTTAAACATTGGCTTCGAAGTATGCCTTTAAAGCAGCCAAAACGAACGAGGGCAGCATCTGCTCCGTAGACCATGAAAACATGTAAATTGTGTTAGAAAGCACGGAAAAGGCGACTCGTCTACAAGTTATCGACGCCTTATGCTCAGAGGCAAGCCCGTCACTCTTCGGCGGGTTTCAGTCAGAGGGGCGTATGTGTTTGCTCACCTGGACACTGAACCACTCCCCTGGACAAATAAAGCTCCTAATGAGTAAAAAAATTCAAGGAAAGGGTAAAGGTGGTTTTTTTTTTTTTTTTTTTTTTTTTTTTTTTTTTTTATAAAACAACCGATAATACTTTTTCCCCTTTTGGAGAAATCAGTGAAACAGAGAATTGTTATTAGAGGAGTTATTCAGAAAATTTTACTTACTTCTGTGGAAACTAGGGGTGGGCAACCCAAATGTTCTTGCGGGCCACTTTGGAAATGCATCATAACTCCGCGGACCGCATATAAAATTATATATCTCCATATTAGTTTTAAAACCATTATAGAGTTTTTTTGGAGTGAAAAATTGAAAGGTAAGGAGTTATTGTTTTTGTGTTGGCTATTATTCTTACATGTAAACATAGATAATAATAATAATAATGATACCAAACGCACATTGTAAAATAATATATAATATTAAAAATGAAATATAAAAAAATATAAATATAAACGAAATAATAAAAAATGAAATCATTAAAAAATATTTATTTTACTTGTGCGGTATTTGTTTCTCCACTCTTTCATTTAGCTTTTGCAAATCGATCAAAATTTGAGTATTTGCACATCGTAATGGGTGTTGCAGGTTAGCATCCATTATCTATGAGTGTGTTTTGTGTTTGGTCAATTTTCCTTTTGTAAAAAACGATTCTCAGATGTAAGTTAAACCAAAAGCGTTAACACCTTGAACTAAGAGTCTAGTTTGTTCTGCTATCAACAATCGACTCTACGTATCTAGTGATGGTCACTGCGTTATTGAGGTCCCTTAAAGTGAAACATAGAACCTGTTACATTAGATGTTCCAAGATGCGCGCGCATCATGTGTTCACAGAATAAGACTATAAACTCATAAAAAATACAGGCAATATCTGTCATATGTTCGCAAGAATATTATTTTAAAATAAAGTATTATTTTAATATAAAGTTAATTTTTCTCATAATTTCGACATTCAATTTCTGAATATATGGATGTACACATAATGTATTTTTTTTCACTACTTCGGCCATTATAAAATAAATATATTTTGTAAAACTGTGATAAATCTCACGGGCCGGAAAAATATTGAAGGCGAGCCGCGGGTTGGCCACCCCTGGTGTAAGCCATAACAAAAAAGCATAATAAGTACAACAACAACACATATGGCAATGTTTCCAGTTTACAGAAAGCTTCCGACTATTTAACAATTTTCAGTTCATTTGCTACTCCTTATTTAAAAGCAATATACTGATTTGATATGCAATCGTATTGTCGGATTAATAGAACAATATACCAAGCGACGATAACTTAGTGGATGAGTCGCCTTTTCCGCGCTTTCTAACGCTATTTGCATATTTTCATGGTCTACGGAGCAGATGCTGTTGTCTTTCTTCGTTTCGTCTGCTTTAAGTGCACATTTCCCACATTTAATTTGGAACATTTTATCGATTTAAATAAATTTAAATTGCTATTAAATTTTATTATTAAAAAATTTTTTTAGTAGGTTTTGTATTACTTCTCATAATTTATGATGGCAAACAAAGTATTTTCGAATTTGCATTCACGAATTCTCTATTGTTGTCTGCGCGACTTAAGACAGCAGATTTCCTGTAAACGAACCTCCTGCTTTTTTTTTTTTTTTTTTTTTTCAAAAATATTGAAGAGCATGGTGTCTAATGACCTAGGAGCTATTAGCATTTGACGACAACAATAACATTTTCACAATTTCTTTATTTTTCTGCAAGTATTCCATTTGATAATTATGTATTGACTTAAGATAAAGTCGCGTGTTGTATTACAAATTATTGAGGTTTAATTTGTAGCTCTACAATCATTTTGTACACACTTTGAGCTGATTAGACTGGGACCTACAGTTTAACGTGAATTTCTGAACCACTAACAAACATCCATGCCACATTCAAGATTCGAACCTGAAGCCTGTGGTACCAAAAGCCAGAGCTACAAATTGTTGAGGCTTTGAAATAGTAACGCATATAGTGGTGCATCCAAATATGGACGAGATAAACAAAACAACATATTTGCTGGCTGCGTCTTCCTGTTTTCGTTTTCGATGCAACAACATGTTTTGAAAAAAAAAAAAAAAGATCTAGTTTAATATGAGTGCATAAGCAAATAAATAAGACTGTCAAATAGGACTTTGCAATTACAAGTTATTATTATTATTGACTGATTATTTTAGCAGAAATCAGACATTGTTTCCTAGACACTCAAACCAGCTGTGTCAATGTTATGTATGACTTGCATTACCATTAAATCTTTCAGAAAAAAGAAAATAATAGATTGAATCTCTCTTTTGAAACTGATAGGAAACCTTGTAAAGGGTTCTTGGAATAAGAAATCTTGTAAATCTTTGAAACATGGACTGAATGGTTGTGTCATAAAGGTAGCGTTGAATAGATAAATTTTATTTCTTAATTTTTACTTATCACGGACACCCTTGGCATATCAAAACCTACTTTGTCATTCGATAAGTTTAAATTTTATGATAAGTATCTTAACATTCACTTTTTTTTTCGATCAGATAGGATTTGAAACTGATAGGAAATCTTGTAAAGGGCCTGCCTACCTTCGCAACATAGACAGAATGACTACGTATCCATAAAGACAGCGTTTGAATAGAAGAGCTTTGTTTCTTAATTTCTTACTTATTATGGACACTCTTTACGTACAGAAAATTTACTCTATCAGTCTTTAAATAAGTTTATTACATTTCATGATGAGTATCTTAACATTTACTTATCTTTCGATCAGAACCCGTGGAATTATCGATAATTCCTCAAAACATTAAATACAGAGAGGAAATATTTAAACAGCCTATGTGATCTTTATTTAAAACTATTCTTTTCATTTAATGAAGGAAACGATAAATATTTAATTAAAAATAGTTTTACAACAGCTAAATAAAAGAAATTGCCGAACATTTTTAGAAAATAAATCGATTTTATTTACCGAGTTTAAATTTTCAGTAAGATGAATGATACCGCATTTCACTTTGAAAATTTTAAAGGTGTCTAATATTTGAAATGTGTTCAATTTTACATTTTCCACAGTGTTTCTGTACTTATTTTAATGTAAAGTAGAGTCGAAATTTTTTTTTCCTCTGATCTTTACATTGAATGAAAATGAATTAGTTCCATTGTGGATATTCGTGATAATACCACGGTATTTACTTCCTTTAAAAAAAAATCAGCTGTGAACGTTTTGTTTCTAAGAAAGACATCGTTTTGTCATATTTTCTCAGATATTCCACAGTTGGTGGGCATGAAGAAATTTCTCTCGTCTGGCGTCTGTTTGAAAATTAAGAATTCTTTATTTTCTTTTACATATTTTTTTCTTCTTTAGATTGAATGATTAAAGTATATTGCTTTAATGAATTGATGGAACGAGGAATGAATTAATTATTAAAATTTTAAAGTGATTATAGAATAAAATATGACTCTATGTTGTTGTCGTATCACCTGAAGAGTACAAAGTCAAATATCGTGATGCTCCCAATAATATTGACTGATTGCCAGCTCGGAATATAAATCCTCATCCGAAGAATGGTCCAGACAATGCATGGTGGCTGTAATGGCTGGACAATCGAAGACATGATGAGGAGTAAGCTCGACATCAGCGCAATTCCCATGATTCAGGCATTTTTAACGCCATCAGCAGAAATTTTTATATTTTTGTAGGGCTTTATTCTTAATCTTGTGAGAGTAGTAGCTGTTTTTCTGTCGGCATTTAGTTCTGCAATTTGTTATTTAGTTTTGATCTTAGAAGGAATTATAATTTTAAATTTTGCCAAAGCTTTTGCATCTGCAGGGGAAGTAGGAATAGCATTCTTCGACAAAGAATATGCAATTTCATTAAATTCCAAATCCACATAAGCAAGGGATCCATATTGCTATTATATTATAAATAATTTTAAGCACTGCTAATATGAACATTTTTTTAAAACTATAGAAACTAATTAAAAATTGCTATTCAAAAACTACGTCATTTTGCTGATATTTTTAATCCATTATTTCAATACATTATCATTAATTCTTTAAATTGAATGAAGTTTCTTTTAGATAATGAATAATCAATCTTAATTTTTCTGTCAAAAAAACCGTATTACAGACATGTTCAATCACTTTATCTTTTCATGCCGTATCTTAAGTAGAATCTGTAAAGCAAAGAAGAAAAAAATAGACTCTTTTCATTTCTATTATTTAACTTTAAATTTTTAGAAACAGTTACGCACGAGTAATCCTGATGCTAGGGACTTCCCGATTTCTGATTCGTGAATAGGTACTTGTAATAGAATATAGAAAAATATTCTTTACAAACAACTCTTCCGAATATTATCCAAATATTCTTCACATGCAAGAAATTTTTTGTTTTAGCTTTTTCGATTTATTAAAATTTGTATTTTAACGTATCCAATAAATTAATATTTTATTAATAAAAATTTATCCATTAATTCTTAAAAAATCCTAATAATATAAACTCATGTTTCAAGCAACAAAATTATATGCTTTAAAAATATCTGTTTTCTACAGTTTAAATAACATAAATGGTTCATTATTAGAATTCATTATATAACATGATCACATTTTTATATAACATGATCACATTTTAACATATATAACATGATCACATTTTAACATGAATAACATGACCACATTGTAACATACATAAGATGACCACATTATATAAATTGACTAAAGTATTTAGTGAATTTATGTTTAACATAAATCAAAATTGACATGCTTTTTAAAACATTGTAGATTTTTCACATTTATTATATAAATATTGCTAAAAATCTAAAGGGAGGAAAAACATTTTTTTTTTTCAATTCACAAAATGTGTAAAAAAAAAAAAATGTTATTTCAGTAAAGAGAAATGAATGAATTCTGCTCACTCCCTGTAACGAATGGACAATAAAAGAGGATTTGGTAAGTGTCCAGGGTAAACACTTCACTTCCGTAAATGCTTATTTAAAAAGTTCCCTTTTTTTTGTGCGAGTGCAGGAAGATGGCTCGAGAATGACATTTATGGAATGTCCCAAATAGATTCGCTGCTATACCTCATCACTTATTCTTGTCTTATCGAGATTCATGCTTATTAAGAGCTTGGTGTAATTCCAAATTCCTTTCATAGCGAAGATTCCGCTAACTTGTGCTTCTCAATATCTGCTTTAAAGACAATGCTTTCTTAATATGGAACCGGTTGTAAAGGATAGGGTATATTATCAACAAAGGGAAAATTAAAAAAAAAAAAAAAAAAAAAAAAAAAAAAAATGTTTGCGTTTGCATCTTGTATTTAAGCAATTTTAGTATCCTAAAGCTAATTCTACTTTCAATGTGGTAAGTATTGTAATGTCAACCAATGTACTATATTTGAGACTTTTATATTATATCCAAGAGCATTTCTAACTTCTTTTCGAAAAGAAGTTAATTTGAAACTTGTCTGAAAAACCTTGCATGCATTTTAACGATGTTATTCTTAAAGTAGAAAAGAGAATAAGATAGATATAGTAATATAATTTGCCATGTAGTTTAAGAACCTTTATTCGCACTCTTCAAAAAAATTACTATTATTATTATGTGGCCTGGTGGCCAATTGGATAGCGCTTTGGCCTCTGGTACCACCGGCTTCAGATTCAAATTCTGGCGGTGGCATGAATGTTTGTTAATTGTTCGGAATCCACGTTAAACTGTAGGTCCCGGTTTAATTAGTCTAAAGGGTGCACAAAATGACCGTAGAACGACAAACCAAGCCAAACATAAAAAAATAATTTCAATCTACATATTTTGAAGCTTTAAAAAAAAAAATCTCTTTCTTGTCTTCTATGACATTACTGAATTTGAAAATAATTTTCTATGCATTTTCTTATTTTATATATAAAAGCGGCTTTCCTGAGCCTATGCGAGAAATGTTTAATTATGAAGTAAAAAAATGTAAGCATATGTTGCGGAATATTTTCATATGTTTACCTTTAACGAATTTAAAGGTAAAGAGATTCTCCAATTTCGTAGATTTTGTATTACTTTCTTGGACTCTTTGTTCACCTGTCTCCATTTTCGTTTAGATTATGAACATAAACTTAATTCTTCTTCTATTACTTTATTACTCTAACTCGTTTTGGCTATTTCGAATTTGTGTCTATATATTTTAAAATAAAAACACAAGAAGTTAGTATTTAAATATCGACCTGCAAAGTAATACTGATATAAGATTTTTAAAAAATCCTTGTTCGGCCTTAGAAAAGGAGTAAGGGAAGGCGCAGTGGATTACTGTTTGTGCACCGAGATTTGCGAATCGGATTTGCTCTCCCTGCATCACATTAAAGTGCATCAGCTCTTTCATGACCAGCACGGAAGATGATGAATAAGTCAGGAAGGGATATCTGGGAGAAATATTCCGAGCAGGACATTAGGAATCCCTGGAGATGGACTGTCCCCTTTCGATGCTTTTTTTTTTTTTTTTTTTTTTTTGCTCTCAATTTTTTTTTTTTTGCTGAAGGTAGGGACGGAGATGTTGCTGCAAGGCTGGATCAAATTTCCTTTTTTATTTATTTATTTTATCCCTCTATTCATTTGCTGGGAATCCGTATTCAGTTAACTATATTTTCTATCTTTTATTATAAGTAGTATTTCTTATGTTATTAGTTTTGAAATACATTTTTTTAATATCAAATATGAGATCATTTTATCTAAAACGAGTACAAAATAATACGTAGAGTCATTTTTCAATGATTTTTTTCGCATGTTCAATATAATGGATTTCAAATCTTAAAATTGTAAAAATGTGTAAAGAGATAAAAGAAGGAAAGCCATAAAAATAATAATTTCAATGGTTGCAAATTGAAGACCAGATTTATTTTATGCTTTTTATATAAAATAAGCATTATTGAGTATTTGACAGTTTTCTGGGGTTTTTTTTTCATCACATGCATCAATTTCTTATGCGAAATAGAAATATTTAATAAAGTGGACAAAATAATTTATGAACAGATGATAAAACTGTTTTATTTATAAGTTACCTTACTTTTAATTCTTACAAATGAAAAATTTATTGTTGAGTTAAAAAAAAATAATTGAAATGAAATCCTTTCACGAATTTCAATTTATCTTGTGTGAACATACTTTTTGGAGAAATACATATCGGGAGTATATCAATGTTCAATAACCCAAGAAAATTATGGAGCAATTAGTCAGAATATTTCAAAGAACGGGAATTCTACACTGTAGGGTTCAGGTTGTTTATTTGGCGATTTTTCCTTTGCGGTTCTCGCCAATAAATGGCCGCTGTGCTTACAAAATACTGCGTTTTTGGCATTTCCATTTGTCGCGGAAAAGAGACTTGGCGAAATCGGATCTCTAAAGTGTAGAATTCCCACTAGAACTACCAAATTCAATCGCGACAAGAATATAACAAAGTTTAATAACTAAAACTTTATGAAGAAGTAATTATTGAAATACTACAAGAAGCACTACTAAATTCAGATAGAGAAGTTTATTAAGTGATGGTTAAATCAACTGTTTTAAACATAAGCATAATCCTTAGACTCTATTTTGAGAATACTGAAACAATAATTTTTTATATTTTGAAAACTAGACAATTCAAAATGAACGGCAGATCACGTGACTTTAAATTGGTCAGTCGTTATATTTAGCAACACATATTTCATGCTAGTTTTAAAACTCGTATGAATAAAATCATGTGAAAATCAGCTGATTTATTTTAAATGAAAGTTTTTGAAATGAAAGTTTCTCGTGTTGCGTGAAGAGATTAATCTATTTTAAACAATGACTTTACTTTTACTTATTTTTTGCTTTATAGCTTTCCTTTCTTTGAAGATGGCACGAACCTCTATATAACCTCACTTTTTTTTTGGAGAGGCCACGAACCTCTAGCCAGAGCAACTTCATGTTTACATATGATAATAACTTTCGGGAAACAAACAGAAATTAAATGGGAAATCTGACTAAGGGGAATTTATTTAAAAAAAAAAAGTAATTCTAAAAACCGCGAGTTAATTTAATGGCACTAAAAACTTAAAGCACCTTACTTTTGAATATTTAAAGGTTAACTTAGAAAAATACTTAGATGTTTTCCGAAACTCGATTAGTTTCGCACTTTTTAAATTTTCTGATGTACTATGTACCTGATATATTTGGGAGATATTGCCAATAACCAGAACCAAATTATATTTTATTTATTTTGGAAGTGCCAGCTTAGAACACATTGTACTAGGTAATTCAAAATGATTGATACAGAAATAAATACCTGTTACTGTTGCAATTAATTTACTTCACATAATAGGAGAGATTAACCATCCAAGTATCTACCGATAACCAATATAGGCCCCTTTTGTGACACTGCAGACGTCTACGCCACGATTTAGTTCTTGGCACATCCTCACTAGCATAGCCTGATTTATTGAGTCATTATGTCGCTTATCCACTGCTTTAGTTGGTGTAGGGCACATTTTTCTTCACGTACAACCAAAAGGAAAAAAAAATCTCAAACCATTAGATAGAATGACCTGGTATTGCATATCATCAGTAACACATCATTCAATCCATTACGGCCAATCGAGCATTGCAACCGATGATTGTGGAAGTACCATGTACATGGTGGAGCACTGTTTTGTTGCAAAATGTTGTTGGGGACCTCTTTTTCCTACTGAAGCAACAACCACGCTGACAACATGTCGCTGTAGATGAACGCGGTAAATGTGATCTACGCGGCGAAGAAAGGCCCAAATATTCTGAAGTTATAGAAAATGGTTATGGCAAAGAAAAATGTTTACTTGCAAATTATCCCAGTCTTGTTCCAGTGTGGTATGCGCAAATTTTTCGTTCCCAAAAATCTGACATTATGCCTGCTAATTTTGCCATATAAGTGGAACTTGGTCTGTGAACACGAATCTGAACACCGGTTATCGATTGAGTTTTGCGTATTCTAACTTATAGTAAATATCTTCGTTCGCCGATGCTGCCATTTTGAACAGCGCTTCTAGTGAGTATTTTGGAAACAACAAACTTTTCAAATGACATCATATTTGTGAAAGATTCATTATAGAAATCATATGTATATTTTCTTTTGTACCATTCATTTTGAATTACTATGTATTCCTTTAAAACTATTGCGAATTACTATATAAGTTATTTGTTGGATGCAGTATTAATATATTTACAATATTAATTTAATTTCCTTTCTGCAATTTCTTTCAGTAATTCTATTGATTGAATAATTTTGACGTTATACGTATTTCAATCAAATATTCATTGTATGATTTTTTCAAAAAACGAAAATCTTTTATAAATTTTAGCTTCGGTAGTTTGATGTTTTCTTTTTGCAAGTTTTGGAAAAGTTATCTTAACATGTCCAGTAGACAGGAAAATTATTTTGCTGTTATCGTGCTTATTTGAATTAAATTCTTATCTAGAGAAAGAGAAAGAAGAGAGATAATTATTAATTCAAATAATAGGAGATTAAACAAAAAAAGTATTTTTTTTAAATAATAGGAGACTGGCGTTTTTGTAAAGTCAGAAAATTCATTGTTATTTGGTTTAAAACACCAATGTAAGGTAACTTCATTGCTTTAAAAAAGTAATCATTTTAAATTTTTCAAAGGAAGAAAATTTCGTTTTTAAAAGTACTATTATGTTAATGATAAGAATGCTTACTATGTGGCACAATTATTTTTCGATCTATGTACCCACTAGTGTGACAACCATTGTATCAATATTGCTAATTTTAATTATAATTGCGGTTTAATTTAACATCCTTTTGATTTTTATATGTGGTTAAGTTATGTACATGAATATTATACAACCAACGGGATTAATTTGAATTATAACTTAATATATTTACTGGCAGACCTGCCAAAACAAATGCTGCATTTTGGTATTATATTTTCTATATCCAACAATTGCACTGAATTTTCTTTTTCATCTGCCAAAAGTTATATTTTTTTCATTTGCCGAAAATTAATTTTCTAAATCAATAGACTGGACTAAAATAATTTTAAAAAATTTCCCTTTAAACTTTATATTAAATTTTTACTCACGATGTAGAAATTCTTTAAAGCAGATTGGTAAAAAAATATGGTTGAAATATGTAAATTTTTTTATACTAAAATATTAATACATTTTCATAAAAATTAAATGCATTTCTGAAAATATGGCAGTTATAAATTTAAGCATAAGAAACATCTATCGACCATCTATAAAATTTTGTCTTTTGATTAAGAATGACACTCGCTTAGAAAAAAAAATTTTTTTTTTTTTTTGTTTAATATTTCTTAATATATTATAAACAAAGAACATTCACCATAACTCGGTTGTAGTTAACATTCTTACTTGTAGTCTAACTTGGGCAAATTTTGTTGATAAAAAAAAAAAAAAAGAAAAAGAAAAAGATTGAGGAATTAGAATTAAGAAGGAAGGGGGAAAATGAATATATCTTATAATAAATCGATGATATTATATATATCTTTAGAGCAGTCTCATTTGCGAAATATTTATTGTGATGTGCATCTGTAATTTCATTATGCAAAAACAAATTCAACAAAAACAAACAGACAGACAATCAGTGATTAAATAACATCGTTATATACATCGTTAATGTAACTTAACGCAATAGTGGATGATTTACTAAATAACCTTTTCTTATCAAAGAGTTAAATTTCTTAACAGATGTTAAAATCAACTGCTAATATAAAACCTTTCTATCAGAAAAATCTGCATTAAAATTTGTGCTACTCCACTTAGCGCCATGGCTGTGAAGCACTGTTAAATAATTGTTGAAATCAAGTGTTTAATTGTAACACTTTTCCTATTCAAAACAATGAATCAACGGCTACTCACCACGCTTTTTAACATGGAGGTCGAGTACCACTGATAAAAGTGACTGACTGTTTCGTTAACTGGTGTTAAGCCACTAATTCTTATGGAACGTAGTTGAATTAACATTTACATTTATATTTGCACAAGCCTAGCCGGATATCTGATATCTCCTTTCCCCCCTTTGATTCCCAGTGTTTTCCAAAATCCCCTTTTCCGATCGTCTAGATCTTGATCTGAAAAGAGTAAAAGGGAATCTCTCCAGAGGCCGAAACCCTTTCTGATCCTTGGTATATAGATACATGATATTCTGTTGATCGATAATAGAATGGCTATCTACAAATTTAACATGCACGTTCTTTACACTGATGATGAGTTAATACGATGAACACTATATAAATGTAAAACCTTAAGTAATTTAATAAGTAAACATGTCGAATTCCTGTAGAATCGATATTTCCTCTACCATAAGCAGCATCTCTTTTAAAAGTAATTCAATAATTATATTGTGAATCAGTTTCGTTGTTTTTCTCAATTGTCAGATGTTATGCCCATGTTGCCATATCAGAGTTATTTTTTAAGCAAACGAATTTTTCTTTGTTAAATGTTGTATTCTGTAAATTGTAAAGTACCAATTCACTATAAGTTTTCGGTTGTGTATCATAAATAATTATTCATAAAAATTTTTAAGTATTAAAAAAAAAGGAAAAATCTGTTAATGAATGGAAGACTACTTATACGACATATGTCATTTTGTATATCCCTTTTTTTCCCTCTATAAACTGAGATAAGTACTTCTATGAGGAGTAGCAAAAAAAAAGTTTTTCTTTCTTGCCATTATTTATAGAGTCATAATCTTTACAGACTTATGGAACAACAGTAATTCAACTAGTAAGAGTATTATTTTTTTCCAACTGTTTTGTCTTTTGTCTAATCCACAAATGGTACAAATCAAATAATTGGCAATTCCTTTAGGACATGGGATGTTATAGCAAACCACATATTTATGTCAAAACTATTTGTACCGTTGTCATTTGTCATAATTTGTAGAATCATTATCTTTACATGTGTTATGGGACCACAATAATTCAACTAATAAGAGTTTTATTTTGCTTTTTAATTCTTTTTTCAACTGTTTTATCTTTTGTGCTATTCTCAAATATCACAAATCAATGATTGATAATTCCTGTAGGATGAGAGATGTTATAACAAACCTCATATTTATGCTATTTGTACCTCTGTCGTTTGTCATAATTTGTAGAGTCACTATCTTTACATGCTTTATGAGACAACAATAATTCAACTAATATAAGTGCTATTTAGTTTTCAGTTCTTTTTCAACTGTTTTGTCTTTTTCTAATTCTCAAATAGTACAAATCTATGATGTGATAATTCCTGTAGGAGGTGGGGTGTTACCACAAAACTAATATTTATGTTAAAACTATTTGTACTATTGTCGTTTTGTCATAATTTGTTAGAGTCATTATCTTTACATGCTTTATGGGACAACAATAACTCAACTAGTAAGAGTGTTATTTTTTTTTTTCAATTGTTTTGTCTAATTCTCAAATAGTACAAGTCAGATGATTGGCAATTCCTCTAGATGAGGGATGTTATAACAAACCTCATATTTATGTTAAAACTATTTGTGCCGTTGTCGTTCGATATATAAAAAAAAGGGTTAATAGCCAGTGTTCTGTTCTGCGTGGAGGACTCGACCTTTCCACAAAGAAGACGCTATAAATTTAATCCTTTTTCCTGCAAAGAAACGCTCGTCCCTCCCAAGTTGATTATTTCGTATTTCTTTTCAAAAATAATTTTTACAACCGCCTCTCCTGTGTTTTGTGCGCACTGTTCCGTTTTACATGTCTCGCTTTTTTGCATTTTAGTATTATTCATAACCAACCTTTTTTTTTTATCTTCCCCCTCTTATGCAGATGTCATTCCTCGATTTTGGAATCGGAATTCATAATTTTTTTATGTCCTCGCCATATAAAAGACCTAACTTCTTTTTAACGATGTCGTTTTATTCGCATCGGTCTCTTATTTCCGTGATATTTTTTTCCTTCTTTTATGTAGGTGGTTCTCTACGCTTTGAGGTTTGACAGATTTTTTTTTAGACATTTATTGTTCCCGACCCCAACATTCTGTCATGGCATTTTTTTTTTTAATGTCGTCCATAAATATTGGTCTCTCATTTTGTTGATTTGGATTTTGAGCGATAAGAATTTTTTTATAAATTAATAGTTTAGTTTTCTTTTAACGATATCCATTTACATGTCATTTGTCATAAAAAATGCATTGAGACAATAGTTAAATTTTTTTAAAGTATTGTTAACCCCAACATAACTTTTTTGATAGCAGTTAAAATACTGAATTTTAATTTCACTTTTTTTTCCTGAATTTTATGTCAAACCTATAATAAATTTTTTATATCAAAATTATTAATTTTATTTTTATACCTTTTGTAAATTGTGAGTGATAAAATGAAAAAAAAAGTGAGCTTATTGGATATAATAATTATTAGTGATTTCCAAACTCTCGTTTAGTTAGCTTCTTATAACTAAAAGAAAGTTAACTCAAATATGTTGTTCTAATGCAGCTGGCAATACAGAGATAGTTAATCTTTATGCCATAAGCAAGGGCTGCACTGCTGTTACTCATTTAGCACTGCCCAGGGGGGCACGTATGGCTTAAAGATATGCTACGGACGCAAGTAACACTACCTCCACAACGCTCTACGATCATATTACACCGAGACCTACTGTTTAAAGTGGATTCCGAACCACTACAAACATCCATGGCACCGTCGGGGCTCGAATCCGAAACCTGTGGTACCAAACGCCAGAGCGCTAGCCACTCAGCTATCAGGTGCTAATTAATCCAAAAATATTTCAGCATTCAAATTATATCATATATTTTAATGCTTTTGGTTAATGTGCTGAAATTAGCCAAAAATATTAAAATTTATGACTCAAATTTGATGATTGCGAGTTACTTGAGTTCTTTTTAGAACACCATTATTTGTGTGGGTCCTGCCGGCTGAGTGACTAGCGCTCTGGTGCTCGGTGCGGCAGGTTTCGGCAGTTCCATGGATGTTTGTAGTACTTCGAATCCACTTTAAACCGTAGATCCTGACCTAATATGACTGTAGAGCCTTGGGAGCAGGGTTTGGCAACCCTACCACATAAAAAGAAAAACATCTCCTGTAGAAATCTGTCAGTAAGTTGACGGTAAGTTGTCCACCATGTGGCTGTTGCGCCAATGAAGAAGAATTATTTGTATAAGGAATAATTAGAAAATTAATTTTATTAATTTTCCAATCTAGCTGGTTTTAGAGTTCAGCGAATTTTTATACATGAAACTAACGATATTAACTATTAAAACATCTTTCTAATTTAATAGGGTGTATTTTTTTTTTTAATAATAATCCCATGGAAGAATGATTCCTGAAAATTCATCTACTAGAAAACGCGGATTTTTATTTATTTATCATTTTTTTTAATTGAATAGTTTCGGCATTCTGTTTTTATCATTGAATTAGAAAATAAATGTTTTATATTCATTTCATTATTAATATTTGAAATAAACATTAATGTTGATTTTTATTTATTTAAAAGCATTTCACATTTTGAATGCAATTCATTTATCGATTTACCTTTTGAATTCAATTGATTGAAAAAAAGTTGTTGTCGTGACTCATCCTCGGTGTCCTGCAACTCGGGACGGACATCCCATAAATAGTTTACCTCATGGGTGGAGGTAAAAGGGCTGCTTCTGTTGTGATGAATACAATCGTACTGTACAAGTATTGAAAGAATAAAATGAACCAATAATAGGAATAAAAAGATATATTTAATAAAAATTACAATTTCTCTGGTTAAGTTTTATTTCTGATTCTTTGGTTCTATTGTTGTTGTTTCTTATTCCGCATGGTAGAAGCAACATCTAGACCAAGTCCAAGAACCCGTGTGTTCTTGCAACGGAGCTTCCGAGAGTCGAGTCGCTGAAGAAGAGGGGCAGTGATTTCCGGGAGGATTTTGAGGAAGAACTACCCCCGCATTTGCGTACCTTATGGGTAAAAACACGGAAAAACCCCACCAAGTAGGCAAGATGCTGAACATCACAAACGCCCACGAGTCTCCTCATTTTTGAAATAGTGTCTTCAACACTGCCGTCAGTGGCGCTCGTTACCATTGAGCCACGAGTCGGACTTATTGAAAAAAGTTCATGACATCATACAAGGAACGCATTGCAAAAACATAGCTGCTTGTAATCAGTTGTTAAAAAAGAAAAAAAATTAATTATACTTTTTTTTTTTTTTTTGTCATTTGTTATTTTTATACTTTTATATAAAAAATTATACTTTTTTGGTCTATATAATGAGTATTGAGTCAGTTTTGTTTATAAATAACAAATGACAAGAAATTATTTTATATTATTATTTATTTATAATACGAATGAAATTATTGTATTACATTTAGCATTAGTAATACAAATACAAATGTTGTTTGCTGTTCGCAAAATAAGCGTTATTTTATGCCTATCAAGTAAAAATTCGCATTTGCGAGTATTATAAGAATGTTCACTGAAAAACCAAAGGTATAAACTCCTTTCTTTTATCCCTATTGGTTTCCACTCTATATGGATTCCTTCTGTCCGAAAGTCACTCATGCACATTTTCATAGAAAAATACATATAGTGCAACATCTTAACTGATAGCAACATCTTAAACCGCCATGAGAGCTTAAAACAGCGTAAATAATCCTTGTTATCTCCGGTGTCTGAATTCGTTTCAAGATTTCAGCCCTTCATCTCTGTTGCACAACCCCTGCTGCGAGGCATATTTACGCCAACGGGCGTGAACCCATAAAATTGTGCCCTTTAAAATTTAGACGCGCTGCTGACTTTAAGTAGCCAATCCCACTTCTTTTCTACTCCTTACTTGAAGGATCATTTCCGAATCCCCCCCCTGTAATCCTGCACCGGGACTCTCCATTTCGGAAAGGGAAGAAGATTATCGCCCACCCCTTTCGAGAACTGACACATGTTGCCATTTGGTCGTAACTAAAAGGGATAAATTTCGTGTGGGGGACGGGACTAGCAGGCGTTACTGATACACAAATCTCCTTTAGGATTTTAAAACCGCTCGCTCGGCACTGATTTAAATTCCTTTTTTTAAAAAAGGAGGGGGCGGGGAGAGTTTTCGAATCGTAAATATTCTAATTTTTATGCCTGACCTTTTTTATTTGGGGGCGTTTCAAATTTGTTCATTTTGCATTTTTGATTGTAGCTGAATATATGTTACCGTCCCTTTTATAAAACTGTCTTTAAATTCCTAAAAATCATGTATAAAAGAAAGAAGAATAGAAAATAATAGGATTACACATATGCATCTGCACTTGACTCAAAATTAAATTTGTTGATTCTTTGTATGATGAATACCACTTGAGTAGCTGAATGTCACTCGTTAGAAAGACGGAGAGGAGAAAATACGCCTTCAGGGAAGACTTTGGTATTTTAACTGCAATGAAGAAAATCTGAAAAATTCCAACTTGGAAGTCTTGATGTCGGGACATTCTGTCACGATCTTGAGCAGGTCTGCTCGCTTTCCAAAACAGCATTCATCATCAAGAATAGAGCTTTTTAGTTCTCTTCAACGCTATGGGCCATGGATTGAGCTTGCTGTTGTTTCTTATCCCACTTAGTAGACAGCCATATCTAGACCAAGTTCAAGAACCCATGTGGTACTCATGGAAGGAGGGAAAGGGGGTTGAGATGGAGCACCCGTAGGTAGATGTCTGACTTGGCTCCGTGACGCTGACTTTTACGGGTTCGGGTTATGAGCCCTACGCCCAACGTTCTTCAGTCATATTAGACCGGGATCTACGGCTTAAAATGGATTCAGAACCACTACAAACATCCATGGCCCCTGCACTCTAGAACCCTGTGGCACCGAGCGCTAGTCACTCGGCTATGAGGCCCTAGGATTGAGCTTATAAAGTATTGAATGATCTGCAATATTGATTTGTTGTAAGGTATACTAATTTTTTTTCAATGCAATATACCTATAGAATTGTGCATTCCATTAATTTCGGCCTCCATTAACAAATTTGAACGGAAACTCTTTTACCCAGTTCATTGTGTCCGTTTATATGTACCTCGCCGACAAGGTTGGGCAATATTCCATGTTTAGAATTGTCGTTTCGTAGGACATCAAATCGAGTTTTAAGAAGATATCATAAGCGAGCACTTAGTCACGTTCACGATTTGATAATAAATTTCTTGTCTGTCTGAGATAGGTAAATGATGGCCATCGTCGAAGCTTTGTTTTATCAAATGTTGACAATCAAGTCTTAAATTAGAAGACACGGAGTTCTGCCTGGTTCCAAGGTTAAGGTTTAAATTTAAATTCAAAGTCTGAGGTTTCTGTGGAATAGATTAACATAGATTAAGTTTTGATATTTCCTCTAAATTTTAAATCCATTCTGCCGAAATAAAGTACTTAAATTTTTTTGCTGGAGCATTAACTCGAATCGTTTTCGAAACTAAAATTTGCAATGGCAGAAATAAAATTTTTATAGATGCATTTAAGGAATTCACTAAACAATGATACAATGTGCATAATTATTTATTATATCTAAGAGATAGTTTGTTAAATCTACAATACATTGATACATGAAACGAAGCAGTAGATTGTTGCTTTTTTTTTTTTTTGTATTCGAACTTGTTCGATTAATTGAAGAATGTTAAAAATATTCTTATAAATAAAATGTCTGCCTTATTAAACATGTTATTCTTAATTTATGTTAAAGTTAATTATTTTTCCAAATGGGCTTTTACTTTTAAGAATTTTTTATTTAAATGGTTAATTATTATTAAATATGTTTTTACTTTGCATTACCCCATCCTAATTTTAAAAATTAATTTCGAATTAATAAATTTAAAAAAAAATCATTAAGATTTCTATATATATATTCATTTTAAAACGATTGTTTATTATTACTTTTATTACTTTATATTCTTCAGCGAGGATAATGCTTATTATTAAAATTTATTACTTAATATTATTTATCACTTAATATTATTCAACAATAAAGTAAAGGAGAATTGAGATTGAAAAGTTTTAATAATCATATGAAAATCCAATGGGTATATAAATATTTTTCATTTAACATTCTTATAAAGCGTATATCATTGATTTATTTTGATTGCGATAATTTAGGTGTTGTCGTTAATATTAGCAGTATTTTAACAGCTATAGTCGGAAACAGATTGTATTTTCTTCCTTCATTTGTAAAGTGATTTTAATTCATTTATTTCCATTTACTTGCATGCATTTTTTAGATTTCTGTCGGTATATATGTGTGATGAATGAAATTTATCACTTATTTAAAAGGCATTTTTTATTTCGTTTATCCCTATACATTGTGAATTGATTGCCACAATCATCGAATAAGAGACAGTGATGAATTATTAAATTGTGAAAGATTCATCAAAAGTGAATGCCTATATGCCATGTCACAAATAAGATTGTATGGGCCATTTTATTCGTCGGCAAAACTGTTAGCAGGTAGCAATTATATGGGCATATTGCAATTATGGTTAGTTCCACAAGATGAAGCTCTCTTGCACTATTGAGCTTTATGGATGTGCTGGTAATGATGATTTACCCTGATTTACATGGCCACAAGATATCTCATTGTAAAACATGTGATTTTATGGGGTTACCTTAAAGATCTTGTTTATAAACCACTACTATTGCTGAAAGCATTCAATGAATTTAGCGCATCAGTGCGGCATTAGGAACCATTGATAATGGCAAATGCATTGGTCGATCTTGGCTACAGATTAGACGCTTATGTTACGAAAGAAAGGTTCATACAAAAAAAAAAATTTGGAATGTTTTCTTTATTTTCATGGATCACTGATTATATTATGTGTAATAATTTTGAAAATATAAAATTTTAAAATCCGGCCATTCATATATAATATAATCAATGATCCTTGAATAAAAAAAAACAATTCAAAATTTTCATGTATGAACGTTTCGTAACGCAAACATCTAATCGATAACCAAGATCGACCAACGCATTTTGCCGTTTTACATTGTCAATGGTTCCTATTTTGAAAATATAAAATTTTAAAATCCGGCCATTCATTTATACTACTACTGTGCATTTTATGAATGGCTGAAATATTTCTAATTTTGTTAAACATAATAATTTCATTTTATAATTTCTTGACCCTAACCCGGTTTATTATAATATTTTCCCTCCTTATCACAAAACTTGGGGCATTTTTTAAAACCCAATGACCATGTTAAATTTTTTTATTTATATTGTTTATATCAGTTTTTTCTGTCATCCAACTACGTTGGAATTTAAAGAAATACCACTTTTAAGAGACTTTTTGAAAATCCTTTCAGTAAGAACTCTGAAATCTTGAGAAGGTAGGTCGCGAAGGAGTTGGAGCGCCGCCTCACGACACCGCCCCATTTCCGTGGCGCATGGCCAATCGAATTTTTACGATGCCCTGCAGTTTTCTGCGCCCCACGATGGCCAACCCTTTTCTTTTTGTCACCGCGAATGTCCAGCATGAGGGCGTTGCTGCTATCTGATAATGCCAATCTAATTGGATTCATCCTTGGACATTTATTTATTTATTTATTTTTTTTTTTAATGCAAGGAGAATATTAACGAAAGTAGTTGTTGAACCTGCGTCTTTCAACTTTCTTAAACTGAAGAAACTCATTTCTTTAAATTAAATCACATTTTTTGAAAATTATTTTATGTAATCGTTTCAATATTTTTGTATACTTAAATATTTAGTATGGATTATTCTACTCTAAACATGATATGCTTTCCTATAGTTTTAAACATTTTATTAAATTGAAATGTGAACAAGTTGCAAAAAGAAATAAATTTTCAGAAATGATTAAAAGAGAAACTTTATAGAATTATTAAGAGAAACTTTTCATTTGCAATGAACTCGCCTGAATGACGTGGAAGGCACGTGATCAGGTGGAAGTGGTATTTAACTGGTATTAAGTGGTGGTATTAATCCATGCCAAGGCAGGTTGAAGCTGTGTTGCGCGCCAAAGGTGGGCCAACTCGTTATTGACAGGTGTCTTAATGTTTTGGCTTTTGAGTGTAGTTTGCGCTCTAAAAATTTTTAATTATTTTTATTGTTATGTAGTATTAATTTTAAAAAAATCATTTAAATGCTTTCTTTATGTTTTTTAAACTGTTAAAATGCGTAATTTTAAATATAAAACATGCCCAATAAAAATTTATAGACTTAAGAATATGCATTAAAAAACAACAAAGAAAAAATATTTGATCAATGGAAATCTGCGCTGGTGGCGTGCGTTGTAGTCACAGTTTTCAGAAACAAGAAGACTGGGAAGCGATTATAATAATGTGCATAAAGGGTCACTCAGACTGCCTATTGAGAATTTCCGGATTTTCTCCGATACTACATACAAATGGAAAGCAATAACTCTTAAGCGGCATTCACACCAAGGCGTTGAACTGCCATACTTGAAGCACAGACTAATCACAAACCTCAAACGTGGTGTGAAGAGGCGTGTGATGCGTTGACACTTTACGTCTCGATGCTCAACGCCTTGGTGTGAATGCGGCTTTAGAAGTACTTCCGGAAGGCATTGTCCTTCCCTTCATCACCATCGGTATGCTGATTCTGCTCATAATGAAACACAAATTATTTAGTTGCGGATACCTATAAATTCAAGTGGCCCAAATTCATTCATAATTTTTTTTATATGAGTTATTCCTTCTCAAAATAAAATGCTGTCGTTTATTTCGAACGGAAGGAAAAATCATTTTTGTTTTCGATATTCCGCATGAAATAAATTAGGACTTATAGCGAATTTTATAATGATATTCATTTAACGCAATTTGGTTTGGTTTGTGCACACTTTAGGCTAATTATACCGGGTCCTAATTCTAATCACCAATAAACATCATGCCACCCCCAGGATTCGAATTGAAGCTGATACTGGGATATCTTATACCAACCAAGTAATTAGCAGTATTGGCAAGATTTGTGGAAATTTACATTGTTTAATTCGATTAACGAAATTGAACACAAATAGTTGAAAGCAAGATATACGATTATAAGGATACATGGAACAGTGACAAGATGTATGATTATTTATTCTTTTAGTCGCAAACCGGCGCCAAGAATAAAATAGTGCCAAAACTATTGCTGGATTCCCCCTTACTCGAAATGGATGGCCATATAAAATAATGCAAATATAGCTATAGAAAAAATAATATGTTGCCGTTGACATTGCATAGACTCAACGGCAGGAAGAGACTCGTGGTAGACACACGTTACTTTCTTAGCTTGACTATACTCTGCGTAGACATGTTAAGTCTGGTTGATAAGATGTATGATTAATTATTCCTTTTTAATCACAAACTAGCGCCAAGAAGGAAATAGCGCCAAAACTGTTGCTGGATCCCCCTACTCGAAATGGAATAGCTATAGACAAAGATAATACGTTCCTATTGCTGTTGGCATTGCATAGATTTAGTAGTGGGAAGAGTTATCGTGGTGGACACACACTACTTTCTTAGCTTGACCATACTCTGCGTAGACATGGGAAGTCGAGTTTTAAATCGAGTCTCTTCTGTTCTGTGACGCGCAAATGGCTTTTCCCAATCTAAATACTACATTTATCATATTCTGCTGAGGAATATTATATCCCAATAATATGGAATATCCTTATCCAAATAGATGGGATATTAGATCCAAATCCTGATTCAGTCTTCTGTAATCGTAAAAATGACAACACATTTTTTCCCTCAAGATCAACAGTTAACTCTCGTTGAAAGCAACACCGGTGTGCATGAAAATTGTATTTGAGGTGGGGACATTCCATCTATTTTTTTTTGGAACACCCAAATAGAAACTGAAGCAGTAACACCTCTCCGTACTTACTCCATTGCGAATTTATCTCACGAGCTGCTTTCGATCTAATTTGAAACCTGCCAGTATTGGCACCCCCTCACCCCCCAATGCCGCTCCCACCGCAGTGAGGGGTAAAGTAAGTTTGTGGATTCCACAGAATGCATCTTTACTCTTTTTTTTCTCCACATCATCACTTTTACATTTCTCTTCTCTCTTTTCACTTTATTTATTTGCTTTTAAGGAAGCCGTGTACCTCCCACATCAAAGAATGCCGACAAAATCGGGGACCGCCCACTGATATATCGAACGCTGTTTTAAGGATTTCTTTTGTCTTTTATTTTTCTCTGTTTTCAGAAAAACAGTTCAAAGTGGTTGATAGCACGTGTTCTGTTATTCTAACCCTTGCACGAATACGATGCGGAGTATTTTTTCTGAAACTGAAAATCTTCAGAAAAAATATTCCGCATCGTATTCATTTAGGGTTAGAATAATATTTATAATGAATCTATTCGATCTATTATTTACTGATAAAAGATCATAATTACTATCTATTATTTACCGATTTATAATGAATCTATTCGAAGAAATATATCTTCGAATAGATTCATTATAAATCAATAAATCGCCTCCTCTAGTTAAACCATCGAATCAATGTGAAAAATCAGATTTTGTGTGAATAGTTTTTCTTTAGAAGAGGATTAAATATATTATACTTTATTGAAATATTTAGTACTTGATTAATGTCAGTCAAAAGCGTGGTTCTTTAATTCGGTTATTTCTATTAAAAATTTTCTCCTGTCCGTCTTAAATACACAAATTTTCTAGATAAGTGAAAGGTTTTCTTTAAATTATTCAATAGATATCAATTTCTACCAATATTTTCCTTTATTTTCTATTTTCTACCTATATATGCCTATATATTTTTAAAAAAAAAATTACATTTATAAAATTACGCGCACAAAAAATTCCATGCGAGAGAACAGTTAGTTCTGTTTTAATAGTTCCTATTGTGTAGTTTTCTTCTACACAATCGGAACTATTCAAAAGATTGGAACATTGAGATTTCAATTTACGTATTTATTATTTTTTGATCATTTACCAGGGAATGTCTTTATAAAGAACTTACTTTGTTGAACCCCATTATGATTTTTAAATGCTTGTAGAATTGGTTTGTAAGATATGAAATGGAGACTTATTTTGTTTCACTACTTTCTTTTGCCTGATAATCTTTCTTTTTATAAATTGAAAATAATTGATGAATAAATACGGTTTTTTTTTTATATTTTCGACTTCCTTTAAGGCAATGAATTCTGATCTAATATTTTTTTATTAATTCACGATTTCTTCCATTCTGAAGGGGGGTGGGGGAGGGGATGAATGTTAGAGAAACTAATTTTCTTATAGAAGATATTACTATATTCATATTTTGTGGACTTTTATTTTTAATTTTTTTTTTTTTTTTTTTTTTACCCTATCTTTGCAAACTTGGAATCGTCATAAAGCTCTGTCCTTTAAAGACCTTGAAAACTAAAATGTTTAATTTATATTTATATAATTAATTTTAACTGGCAAGATTCTCACAGTATTTGAAAAGCATTTTGTTTTTCTGTCGACAATACACTGTATTTATAAAATAACATAAAATCTGATTAAAATTTTCCGTAGTTTTCTCTTTCATTTTAAATAGGAAATAAAAATTCAGAAATTATTTGATGTTGTTGAGGAAATGAACTTGATGAGATCGTTGGGGACTAAACAGAGATAGCTGAGATCGTTGGGGACTAACAGAGATCGCTGATTTCTCCAGCAATTCTGAATTCTTTGTAATAACGATACCATATACATTAATGGGTTCAATTATTTAATCGTTTCGTAGTTCAATTTTTGACATCATACAAATTTCACTTCGGCAATTGTCATTTTTACATAGAGTAAATTAGTTCACTTAGTAAATTAATTAGGTTCCTGATGACCGATTGACTAGCGCTCGGTGCCATAGGTTCTAGGTTCGAGTCTGGCGGTGCCATGGATGTTTGTAGCGGTTCGGAATCCACCTTAAACCATAGATAATTTGACTGTAGAGCGTTGGGCTTAGGGTTGATAACCATACTTCTTGAAAAGCAGCTCTCATTTCGGAATCTACCAATAGGAAAAAGGCCATGGTCCAGCATGGACTGTAGTGTCAGGGAGTTAGTTAATCAATTCATTAATCGATGATAATCTCATTTTTAATGGGCTGTAGGTACATAAAGTTTGGTACATATAAGATCCTTCTTTTATTGGTAGCCTAGCTTTTAAATTGTTATGTTCTCATTTTTAATTAAAATGGCACTTCATGATAAAGAAAAAGACAATATATATTTTTTTAGTTGTCTGAAAATCAGTGGTGATTAATTACATTTGATTAGTACATTTTTTACTGATTTTGTTTTATTTGATTAGTATATTTT
This sequence comes from Caerostris extrusa, assembly GCA_021605095.1. Lineage (NCBI taxonomy): Eukaryota > Metazoa > Arthropoda > Arachnida > Araneae > Araneidae > Caerostris > Caerostris extrusa. The sequence continues at coordinate 343,878 of BPLR01007357.1, forward strand.
TACTGATTTTTTTAAATTTTATTAGTACACTTTTTACACATTTTTTACGTTTAACATACATTTTTGCGATGGTTAGTACATTTTTTGCTGGCCATTTCATCCATTTTATTATGTTTTTAAAATGGAATTTTCTCCAATATTAACACGACAGTTTTTTGATGATTGACGTCTGCTGTGTATTTTTTTATTTTTTGTAATTCTTTTCTCGGTATGTGGTGATTTTAGAAGAAACCTAAATACAATTCTAATTTCGGAGCATTTTGTAGCAATCGATAGTGAATATTTAAAGATGAGTATAATTGATGATGTCATATCGGCCAACTAAATTTGATTTAAAATTCAGATTTTTTTTCAACAATTAAGATTTGACAACGTACAAACTATGCTTATTTTATAAGACATAAATTCAGTATAGGGACCTGATGGCCGAGTCACTAGCGTTCTGGCGCTCGGTTCCACAGGTTTCGGTTTCGAGTCCCGGCAAAGCCATGGATGTCTGTAGTGGTTGGCCTTGAACCGATTTGCTCCTATACCGTTTGGGAATAATGTGGGCGAGAAATCTGACTGGTCTCAGTGACTCTCTACAGCCATATGAGTCTGGGACCTAAGGCTTAAAGTGGATTCCGAACCACTAAAAACATCCATGGCACCGCCAGGATTCGAACCCGAAACCTGGGACACCGAGCGCCGGTCTAATATGACTATAGAGCGACAACTTTACCCCGTGAAAAAGAAAGCATCTCCTGTCTCGAAATCTGCCAGTAGAGAGACGGCCTAGGCCCACCATGTGGCTGTTGCGCCAATGATGATGATGATAAATTCAGTATGGCCATTATATACTAACTACTGTATTTCCAACAGCCTCTTTTCCTTTTGTTAGGAAATATTTAGAACATTCAGCCTCCTAATACTAACACTTCACTATTAAGATATTGTCAAAAAAAAGAAAAATTTACCCCCCCAAAAAAAAAGAAATGATTTTGTTTGTTTTTATTATTATTATTATGGTGAAAATATTTCAATATTAAAAAAAAAAAAAAAAAAAAAAAAATGTCGTATAGCGAATGCCTTTTTTCTTAAAAAAAAAAAAAAAATTTACCTTCACAAAAAATGGCAATTTTATAGTCATGCACAAGCGTCAATCATATTAATTTTATAAATGGGTACCAGAAATACGAACTTGCATATCCGAAAACTGTCACATGCTTTTTTTTTTCTCCCATCTATTTTTGAGTCCGACCCCTACGTTAAATTATTTCTGAGAAATCGACCCCTTCTGTGTTTCAATAAAATAACGCTTTCATTGGCACCTCGAGAGAGTCTACTGCGCCTTGATTCGATTCTTTTCTTTCTGCCACCTGGAGTATTCCTCCACCTCCATCCCATATTTCGGTGATGCAACGGGAAATGGCCCGCATTCTTCTGATGGCCCCCTCTTACACCATCTGATATCGAAATAGATGGCAGCGGGGGAATTTTTTATGCATTCGTTGTGTTGTTATCGTAGGATTTTTTTCTTTCTTTCTTTCTCGAATTTTTGTGATATCTGATGCTTGTGTGTGAAAGGGGAGATAGTGTGGAGATACAGAAAATTTTTCGGACATGAGGGTCTTTCTTCCGTAGATCTTTATAGTTAATTGAAAATATTTTTCGAACCATATGTTTTTGTATTTTCAAATAGCAACAAAATGAAAAAATTTTTTTTTTTTTTTTTTTTTTTTTTTTTTTTTTACGGAAATTTTCAATCCTTTCAGGATTTTAACAGGGGCAGTTTATTACTTTTGTTTTATCATATTTACGAAAAAAAAAATGAGAAAATTTTGAAATTTATATTTCATTTGTATCATCAAGGTACTACTTATTATTAACTTTCAAATAATTACTGCTGCTTCCTGTTAAGGGCTTGATGGCCGAATGACTAACACTCTGATGCTAGGTGCTACATGTTTCGAGTTCGAGTCCCGGCGGTGCTATGGATGTTTGTAATGGTTCGAATCCATTTTAAACCATAGGTACTGATCTAATATAACTACTGCACCACACCACATCACTGTGCCTAGAGCTGAGTTGCGGTCTAATATGACTGTAGAGCGTTGGGCCGGCAATTCTATTCTATAGGAAGAAAAACATCTCCTGTCTAGAAACCTGCCACTAGACAAGGCGGCCTTTGCCCATCATGGGGCTATTAAGCCAAAAAGATTTCATTAATTCAATTGAAAGTAGTTGTTGCAGCTTGATGGCCAATTGGCTAACGCTCTGGCCTTTGGTATCACAGACTTCAGGTTCTAATCCTGGGGGTGGCATGAATGTTTGTTAGTGGTTATCATCTATGTTAAATTGTAGGTTCCGTCTAATTAGACTAAAGTGAGCACAAAATGACTGTAAAGCGACAAACGAAACCAAACCTTCTTGTTAACGTAATTTTTAAGATCCATTTTCTGCTTTTTAATAATTGTATGTTAACAGACATGACACGGCTTTGCCCAGCTATAATGAAACTATTTAATTTTACTTTGGTAATTTTTATCAAGAGAAAAATCTGCAATGAAATGCTTCAACAAAATCAGTAATTAGAAGATTACGGCAAACAAAAAATTTTTTTTATTATTATTTTAACTTCTAGAATATTTATTCCTAAAAACAAATAAAATTATTTGTAATCTTGTTCATTTAAATTTTTACAAATAATTTACTGCATCTGTACAAATGGGAAAAAAAAAGTGATTTTTAACTAATGTATTTGCAGAAGGTTTAATTTTTATTTTATGGTTACTTCATATTTTAAGTTTTATTTTGCCCGACTCGTGGCTCAGTGGCAACGCGCGCCGCTTGTTAGCATTATAATTATAACCAAAGTTCGATCCACTGGCGGTTTTGTTGTAGACGCTGTTCCAAAAAATGAGGCTCGATGGCGTTTATGATGTTCAGCATCTTGCCTCGTTAGTCGGACTACCTGGTGTACCTGGAAGATTTCGGTTTTTCTCCCATACGATACGCAAAGGCAGGGTAGTTCCTCTTAAAAGTCCTCCCAGAGGACCCCTTCGCTCTCTTTCTTCAGCGTCACGGAGCCAAGTCAAACTTCTGCTTACTGGTCCTCTATGCTACGGAAGCTGCCCTTTCCTTCTGCCATGAGACCAGGAGTTCTTGAGTTGTCTAGATGTTGCTGTCTCACCAAGTGAGATAAGAATCAACACATTTACTTTCGAGTTTCCAAATTTTAATTAAAGCATTGTTATTAACTTTACAAGAATGAATATTCTAAATTGAGATAAGAAAATTTTTTTTTTATTTAATTAACAAATAAATTATTAATGTTTATTGTAATTCTCGGTAATTTACCAATTAAAAATAAATAAATCCTAAGAAAAAGAATTTTGATCTCTTAGTCCTGTATTTTTAATGTTATTGCATCATATATTCTAATTTATTTGTGATCAAGGCTATTTTTATTTCCTTACTTTCTTTTTCTAAATGTTAACAAAAAGTAGACGATTCTTGGAATGAGTTTTAAAAAATGTAATTTTTACTGAAAAAAAAAAAAAAAAAAAGCTAAGGTTTTTATTTAATTAAAAAATGATTAATAAGGTTTTTTTTTTTTTTTTTTTTTTTTTTTTTTTTTTATGATTTAAAAAAAAATAATAAAATAAATTCCGAGAAAAAAATGTAACTTTTAAATATCATAATGTTTAAGTTGTAAGAAATATATATACACTCGCATTAACACAGACAAATCTTTTGTTTTATATATAGAGAGAGTTATTGCTATATGAGATTGTTTACCTATTATTTTATAGCATGGAAAACGATTTTTTGACCGCAATCAACATTTTTGAAACATAAAAAATGATTGTTTTTCATTTTTAAATGTTTTACAAATAAAAAACGATTTTAAAAACATGTATGTAAACAAAAACGTGTTTAAAAGAGCAGAAAGCCTAGGACTTATAAAATTAATCTCATTTTGTTACTTTCAAATTTGACACTTGCCCCTTGTGTTTTATTACACAATCCACCTGCTTAAATATGTTTCACTGAATGTCCCCTAGAGGTCGCTTGTCATCCACAACACTGAGAGCGACGGGTGAAGCTACCATGGCCGATGTTTCCTCTCCAACAATCGAACTCGAGTTTTCTTTGGTAAAATGTGGTGAAAGTAATTTTGAGGGAAAAACAACTTTACAGGATAATCATGTCAGCTGTCGTAGTGTTGCTTCCCGGCATGACGCACTTCAACAGTGTTGGGAAAGTGAGTTTACAGAGTGCAGACTTTGTGCATTGTTCTTTTGTGTTAAAAAGAATCGAAGATACTTCAGTTTTGCCTCCAGTTTTTCGTTTATATTTTGATAACATTTTTTTTATGTGGCTCGATATTTTTTATGTAATACTATTCAACTATTCTCAAGCAGCATAAATAATTTTCTCAATGATGTCATTTGAGTTTTATCTAGTGTATTATTTTCCAATAATCATTCTTATTTGTTTTCTTCTGGGAATAAATTCACATTAAAAAGAATAAAAGAATTGTATTTTTAATTATTTATAGCTGTGGAATAAATGCTCATATGAATTTTAATGTAATTAATTAAGTTCTTTTTAATGGGACATCTTTGCAAAGAGTTGCATTTTTACCCTACTCAAATAATATTTTTATACAATGTTATTTCTGTAATAGATAAGAATATATTGTTTCAATTAAAATATAATTCTTCATAATTCTATGGTTTTCTACCTCTTTAAAATTTAATTAATCATTATTCTGAGACATTATGTGTCAACTTTTTTTATAGGGAATAAAACTATTTATAAGGTTACTTACAATAATATGTGATTCTATTCAGAAAATATTCTTAAAATACTTCATTCATACCACTGTAGTATTTTTACTTTATATGTATATGAGTGTTAAATTTTTGATTTTTTTCTTTGTAGTATTCAAATATTTTCTTTATTAATTCTTCATAATTCTATGTTATTGTATAATTCTTCATAATTCTATGTTAATATGTAACTCATGATTGTATGCTATTATATAACTCTTTATAATTTAACATAGAATTATAAAGAGTTACATTCTATGCTATAATTCTATTATTATATAATTCTTCATGATTCTATGCTATTTATATAACTCTTCGTGATTCTATATTATTATATAACTCTTAATGATTCTATTATTAGATAACTCGTAATGATTCTATTATTAGATAACTCTTCGTGAGTCTATTATTAGATAACTCTTTATGATTCTATTATTAGATAACTCTTTATGATTCTATGTTACTATATAACTCTTTGTGATTCTATGTTAATGTATAATTTTTATTTTCAAGGTCTCCCAAGTTCCTCTAGTAACACCAAGTCATACCCCACCTCACCTAAGCTATTTGTTTGCAGAACAGTGCCAGCCACCTCCAGCTCATATGGGCATCTCCCACCTCAACCAAAAATCAGGGTATTATTGTAATGATGTATTTCATTATACACATCAAGCCCCGATATCTCTTTATTTATATAAAAACAAAAATTTATCTTGTCTGACTATCTGAATTTTTTTTTTAATCTGAAATTATTTTTTTTCTCTGGTTATACAAATAAATAAATAAAAAAAAATCACAAACAAACCCAGTTTAATTTGTTTTAATTAAATATAAGTAATTTTTAATGTTATATGCAATGTATAACATTATCATAAAACATTACTAAAAAAGAATTCATATTATGTAACAAGCTCACTTTTTTTTTTTTTTTTCTTTGATTGTTTAATAATAAAAAAAATCAGTCTTCTCTTTTAATGGATATATTTATAATTTAAAATGTTCAGAAATAGAATATATGTTTAAAAAAAAAGGTGAAAGTATGGATTTAATTTTTTACTGATTATGTATTACCTATATTTATGAATGGTGTAGTGATATTTTTTTTTTAAAAACTTGACCAGAAAGTTTTTTTAAGACATCTTTTAATATTAAAATCTTAAAATTATTTTGCTTAAAAGCTATTGTAATTTATATTATATCTACTCAAACAATGGCAGTGTGAGGTTATATTTGTTAATTATTAATAAATACAGTTGAGGTTTATAAATATATTTCTATTAAATGAGAATTTCTCAAATGAAGATTTATCCATGTCTTAGCTTTATTTTTTTATATAATCTTTGTTATAATTTAGTTCGTTAGTAATATCCATATAGTTATTGATAAAAAATTTAAATTTTCGCCATTGATTGAAACAGTTCATTTATGTATCTTATGAATTATTTTGCATAGAAAAGATATCACTCAAGAAAAATAAAAGATATGCTAGGGCATTTAATATTAACAAGTGGTATTATAATTATTTATAATTAATTTGTTAGAAATAAATCCCCATCTTGAATACTATTAATATTTCTTATTATCCAATTTTATGACGTTTTCAATTCATTTGTATCCATTCTTAACATTTATATCTGTATCCATTCTTTACATTAATATTAGCTCTAATTATATCCTTATTCAAACACTTGATACAAGTGACCAAGAAATGTATTAGAAAAATGCTTAGTATAATCATCTATTTCATATTACATCTTTCTTGTACTGTAATTTGCTAGGTTACAATTTAAGCATCATTTTTTAATTATTGAATTTTGTTTGAAAAACAAAGTTTTTATATTTTAATATTTATTTTGAATTAAATTTTTCAAATATTATCAATTATATTGTTTATTTCAACCATAATCAAAATCAATTTGAAAAAATTTTCTTAGTAAAAATGTGAATCTAATATTGTATGTATTCTAAAAAAAAAACGCTAGGAAAAAATGTGTCATTAGAGGCAATAATATTACTTTAATCTTCATTTCTTTATGTTGTAAAATTTAAGAATGCTTAAAGTTTCAATATATCTGTATGCTTCTTAACATTAATATTAGTCTTAACTGTATCCTTATTCATACCTTTGATAAGAATACTTGATAAATTTTAATATTTGTCCTACAATACAAGAAAAATAAGAATACAATTTTTATAACTGTTTTTGTATATATTTTTTAATATTTTTATATAGGTATTGGGCGGCCTTCTGTATTTCCATTAGCTCCACCCACCCAATATCATCCTCCAGTTTTTAGCTCAGATTTCTCATCATTTCCATGGTAATTTTTTTCTTCCAAAATAATATCAGACAATGTTTTCATTTATCTTTCTAAACTGAAGTATAATAATTAAGTTTCAAAAAATAAAAAGAAATTATTTTTATTATTTTGACTTTGTAATAAAAATATGTCAAATATTTTAATCGAAATAAATGAAAGAAATTAATTTTTAAATTATGAAAATTTTGGTTATGCTGGAACTTGAAGCACTAAATACTCCTAAAAAATTAAGAGAAAATTATATTTTCTGTTCAGCTACATTTCTTTTTAATATGTTGGTTTATTTTTTTTATCAATACATGGGCTATATGTTACTTATTTTGTTGTACTTAAAAATACATATATGTAATAACCTTAATGTTATAAAACTCTGAATTTTCGCTAAGATTTCATTGTTGCAGTAAAAATATTTATAGAAATAGTTTTAAAAAATTCTTAATGATATCTTATATTATTTTTCTATTTTCTGTGATCTTGTATTTTTGCAATCTGAGGCCTATAAATAGATGTACTTTTAGTACAATTAATCATTAACATAACATAATATATGTGTAATTTTAATTTTCTGACTTATTTTCTATATTTATGTAGTTTTGCAATTTTATTATAAAATTATTTCTACAATATTAAACTGTACTTTATTTTTTACTTCTATTTGTGTAACTTTTTAAAAAATATTTTTACTAATAGTTATGTATATAAATAATCAAGTAAGGTTATGAATTTATATTTTGGTATTTACATTCATGCAAATTTATTTATTTATGTATTTATTTATTGAATTTGAATTCAAAATGTGTAATAACTTAGAAAATCTATTAACTTATGAAAATAATTTTAAAATTATTATTAAATTCCATTAGTTTAATAACTGAACTAAATCTTTCAAAAATTTCCATTTAAATACAATAACACGATCTATTTCCTAAAGAGACCAAATATATAGCATTTCTAACCTTCAATATATATCAGAGACAGGGACAATAGTGTTTAGAACAAAACTTCTTAGTAGTTTAAGTTAACATTGAAATGATGATCTGAATTAATTAATTTATTTATAATTTGCAGATTTAAATTTGTGCCATTAATCCTTAAACAGTGAATTTTTTTTGTTGCCCAAATAGGAAATTTTAAACAATTGTCTATTTATTCATATGATGACAAGGTTCTGATTAAAAAAGGAAACATTCGGTTGAGTTAACTTGAATTACTCAAATAGTAAATGTATAATTGTATTATTCCTATAATTACACAAATAAGAGAATTTATTAAATTTTTTTCTTTCTATTTCAGGCCTCCCAATGCAATGTATCCCATGGCTCCTAGCTTTCGATCATCTCCTTACCCACCTCCTATATCTGCAAACTTACAAGGCAGGTTCTCTCCATATCCTGGAATTATTCCTCCAAGCATTCATCCAAGTATGCATCATCCAATGATGGGATCAGGACCAAAAGTGGAAATTCCAGATACCCATGAACGGTAAGTTAAAAAAATAAAAAATACATCTTATAAATATGATTATTATGCTGAGTGGTTTAATCAAGTTGTTACCCTTTTCAATTTTGACAACATTTGAAAATAAATAGTTATTATTTGTAGAAGTTTGTAACTTCTGTAAAAAATTGTTTCTATTCAAAACATTATTTTAAAAAATCATACACTTATCTGAAGGTTATTTAACCTGAGATCAGTGCAATTTGATCACATTCTGGGGCAAAAATGAGTGTGAACACAGCACTTGTCAAATTTCTCATCTCAATTCATAAATTATTTAGACTCAGTTAGCTTTTACAGCCTGTATGATTGCCTTAATCTTTCTAAAATAAAATCATTCATGTTTTGTTACTTTTACTCTTTACAGATTTAGACCAGACATCTTATCGTTTTATGATATGCTAAGGTAAGAAAACTATTAATCTTACAAGCCTCCAAATTGTTTTGCCAGCATTTATTACTTGATGGTACTCATTATATGGAGAAAAATTCCAAATCATGTGTACTGTTAGAAATGTTAATGTTTGGTGTTAAGTGTATTTAATAAATCAATAAGAAAAACACAACCTGATGCTTGTAACATCAAATGCTGTGAAAGTTTATTTAACAAACACATGAAGGAATCACAATTCATTCAATTTTTCTACCTTTTGGATAATTTCCTTTTAAACAAAAGATTTGTTTTCACTAAATATTATGTCACAAGTGAAATCGGAAGTAATTCTTGCATGTTTCTTATACTCTGCCCAGGAGTTAAATATATATATTGATTATACTTGTAGAAGATTAGTTGTTACTTATTACATATAAAATATAGAAAAAATTTTAAATTATTTTTGATTGTATTTATGTGATTGACACAGTTTTCTTATTATTTGATACTAAAAAACTGATTAATGACTTTTTATTGTTATATTATAAATTTTTCTCAAAGTAAAATGAATGAATTAATTGGTTAGCTACATTTTGTACAGCAAAATATTTCTAAAAATTGAGAGTGATTTCTCATTAAAATATGCATGGAAAACAATCAGATTTGTATAGATTGGGAATATTTTTCATTTGGAAATTTCAAATATACGTAGTGGAATTCAGTTAAATTTTGTAATTAAATAGAATGATAAATGTAAAAATGTACAGTTTTTAAGATATAATATAATATAATAATTACATATAATATAATATAATTTTTTAAGATATAATATAATTTAAATAATAATAAAAAAAAAAAACAAATTAAAATCATTCTTTTCAATATATTCATCCAATTAGATAAAAAAAATCTGTTTTTACATAGTTTTATGTATTACTGTATTACAAAAATTCAGTAATCTAGTTTTTTTTTTTATTGAATTACCCAAACCCTTTCTTGTCTTTATTTATTATTCTCTTATTATTTTAATATTTACATGCACAATGTTCTTTTCAGACCTCCTGGAAGTTTTAATCATCATAGTCCTTCTACCCATCCCTTGTCCCAGACTCAAAATATTGAGCATATGCAAAATGAGCCAAATAATACCAATAAGAAAAAGGTGTTTCGCATAAAAAACCATTGAATGCATTTATGCTTTATATGAGAGATATGCGTCCTGTTGTGATGAAAGATAACAGTGTTAAAGAAAGTGCTGCTATCAACCGTAAACTTGGCAAAATGGTAAGCTTCATGAATTTTAATTTATAAATTCATAGTGGATTATATTTACCTTCTGATGTTTGTGTGTTTATGAATTAAGTAATAGATGTTCTTAAAAAAAATATGGTTTTGTTATCACTAATTTATTTTTTAGTCTTCAAAATAATGAAGATCTAAATATATAGTAAGGGCATGTGGCTGCCAAAAAACTTAGTTATTAACTCAGCATATATTATTGACAATATTATTAATATTCTTTGCAATTACTTTACTATGTTTGTTACATTTATTAACTTATGAAAAGTGACTTGAATGCAATTGTATTTGTGTAATTCTTTTTATGTATTTATAAATAGTATTATTATTTTTTTTACCTATTCCATGTATTTGTGAATATTATTTTTGTGAGCATTTTTATTTTTGCTTTTGATTACTTTCTTGTTGACAAAATCATATAATTAAATATTTAACGTACATGTTTCAAAATTGCAGATTTCTTTTGATTAAGATACATGAATTTTAATGAAGTATTAATTTGGTAATTAATATTTACACCATTTAAAAAATTTAAATCCCATTATATTTGAATTATGAATATTTTTTACCATTTAAAATAAAAATAGAATTACCTTATTCATGTGTAATGAAAGTCATACAAAAAGTTAAATTTAAGTAAAAAGCAAAATCATTTGAGTAATTAATTTAAATATTAAGCTAAATAGAAAAGAAATTTTGGGAATTTTCCACTTTCTATTTGTAAGGTCTTTTAAAACAGAGTAAATTTCATAACAATTTTGCTAAGGAATTAATTATATTCATTCTATGTAAAATACATATTAAAAGCAAAAATTAATTTAAAATTATGGATTGTTTATAAATTATATCAAAATTTAATCTATTGTAAAAACACTGTACACTAACTTATATACAAAAATTTAATTATATTTAATAATCATTAAAAAAAATTGCAGTGTTTTATTGTGTTGTCTTTGTTTTGTACATCAAGAAACATATATGTTAAATGTTTTTCTGCAAATTCAAACACCATTTTCAACAATTCAAAATGATTATTAGTATTTTAGAATTATTGATAAGTATTTGAATATAATTTAATGAAGCAAATCCAAGAGATATCTTTTAAATATATAATTTGGACTCGGATATGTTTTAAAAAATGAATATATCAGATATTGATTATTTCTGTAATTAATAAGTTATGGTAGAAATAAATTACAATAATCAAATCGTGTAATATCAATTATAAAGACAAGTTTAATATATTTATTCTACACCATTTTAGCTATCTTACTCTGTGTCATGATATCCATGTAAAATAAGTTAATATTGAATTTTCACCAGCTAGTTTGACTTTTTCCCCTTAAAAATGTATTATTGAAAATGTATGGAATAGAAAAAGGCAATCTTATCAATTGGAGTACTATATATTTGTAGATTTATATATTCCAAATTTTATGAATGTTAAACTATCACCTCTAATTTAAAATTAACTCATATAACCTCAGATGTTTTATTTTTTTAGTATAAGGTATAAAAAAATTAAAGGTAGTTAATATGATAAAAAAACTTTTTTAGTGGCATAATGTGGCTGAAGAAGTACGTATAAAATATCATGATATGGCTCGTATAGAACGTGAGCGTCATATGGCAAGATATCCAAATTGGACTGCCCGAGACAATTATGCATGTAATGCCAAGAAAAAGAAGAGAAAAAGGAATAAATCTGGTGATGGAGGTAATGTTTTTAATGTGGAGCATGTTAATAATTTAAATTTATAAAAATATTTTGTAAAAAAAAAGGTTGGATAAGAAAAAGTGTTATTGTTTTATACATGATAAAACTAATTCAAATGAATTTTTTTCTCCTAATATTTTAAGAACCTGAAATTTAAAATTTGCAAATAATTTCTTGCTTTCTATGTATAAAATTCTATTTTGATGTAAATGGGTTTTTATAATGCTCACTAATCCCCTCATAATTCTCGTCCCAATGTTTTTAGTGCTGAATTACACTAAAATAAATTTCATTTGTTTTTCTATAAAATTAATTGGTATTTTTTTTCTTAATCATAAGTTATAGATTATGGAATATTTTACTAATTTTATACCAATACATCTAAGAAACAATTTTTTTGAGAATTAAATTGCAATGTATATAGTACAATATATATAATATAGTACATGACATTTTAAAACATTTAAATTTATAGATTCATGTACTACATAACTTCTGTTTTAGATTTACTATAGATTCTTCTTTAAACAAATAAACTTATGCTTTGTCTTTCTGTAGATGGAAAATAATCTTAAAAAGTGTCGAGCAAGATATGGATTAGATAAACAGAATAGCTGGTGTAAACCATGCAGGTATATTGAGGTTTTTTTATCTGAAATATTTTATACATATTTTAACTAGCATTTTTGTAAAATATTTAATATTAACATAATAATATTTTCATTAAACAAATCACAAATATCATGTACTCATATTTTTGGAGAGATAAACATGTTTTGTAAAATACAGCAATATAATGGGAAAAAAAAAAATATTTGTAAAAATGCTTTAATATATAAAAAAATTCAATAATTTAAAAAAAATTATTTTAGAAAATATTATTGTTATCGACTTTATGTTTTATTTTCTAGTATTTTGAAATTGTAGAATTATTCATTCTAAATTATCTATTTTTACCAATACATATGTCTGTTGTTGCATCCGAGCTTGCATGGACATACGTAAACATCAAAAACCATAGAGGCCTATCAAATTAGTAAATATATACAAAGATAGGATGAAAAACAAGTTTTGCCCATTCTTTACTTGATTTTGATGGGGTCTAAATAGGAAACACATATAAATTTATGTATAGCATCTTGCTATTTTCATGGCTTTATTATACAAACTGATAATGTTTCTAAACACTCCATCATCTCTGCTACATCTTTCTCGTGTTTTTTTTTTTTTTTTTTTAATGATTAAAAATTAAAACAAACATATTTAAAGAAATTCTAGAGTTAGCCTTCAATGCCTTAATAATACTATATCAAGATTAGACAAAATGACTTTTTTTCATTGATAGCTGTATTTAAGTTATGAAATTCAATTCATTGTGATACAATTTCTGTAATAATAAAATTACTTTCTATACTATTATAATTTCTATGATTATTTTTCATGTAGAATTTTAAAGATAAATTTGACATATTTTCTCAACAACTATTGCTTTATTAATATATTTTTATGCTTTCTAAGCCCCTTCACCCTAAACATACTTCAAGGAAACAATAATTGGATATTTCTATGTTAGAACACTTTTTGTTTGGTGCCAATTGTTTATTCATAGCATGTCATTTTTTTTTTTTTTTTTTCCAAAAATGTCATTTATGATCAGAAATAACATAAATAAATAACAATTATTATTATTTGAAGACAATTTTTTTAAAGTTAATTTAATTGAATTATTTACTTTGCTAAATTAAAAAAAAAAAAATCAGTAGAGTTCAATTTGTCATACCTTAAGTTTTTTCCCATCTATAATAATTCTTTTTATCTGCACATTTAAGATTGTAAAAATTGCAGGATGATCATAAAATAACACATTTGGAGACATCTGCAGCTAAAACTAATGAACAGAATGAAACCAAATTTTTATACTGACTGTGGAGACATGGGGAGACAATTTCCTGGGGGTGGGGGGGATGGGTACTGATAGAGAAAGATTTTGGTGCTGCTGTCACATACACACTTGAAGTTTGCACAGTCTAAGGTAGATTTTTCAAAATTGTTTAGTGCTTGCATGGCAACATGTCCTATTATTACCTACACCATTATCTGCAAGAGAAATATCTTCAAACCTGGAAATTTTGTCATTCCTGAATTGCAGTAAAAAGACAGTGTTTGGGCAGGAACAGCATTTTTTTTTCAAGATGGAGCATGATCATATATTCTTCATTCAATACAGAATCTTTTACAGCTATATCGTGGCGATGAAAAAGTTATCGTTAATGGTTTCCAATGGAATGGCCAACCTATTACCAAGACATCATTCCATGTGGCTTTTAGCTGTTGATTTAACAGATTTAAGGTAGATTAACTTACTTTGCTGGTGGCACTACAAACCTCGAGTTCCTTAAGAAAGAACATAAGACGAACTGTTATAAATATCCAAGGCAGATAACATCATACACTGGATGCAAATATCTTGTATATAGGAAAGGTCAGCATCTTGAAAATACTGCATGGTCCTGCGGATCCTAATGTTGATTAATAAAAGATTACTTTTGGGGGAGTGGCATATTGTAGTCATTCATTTCTGCATATATATTTTTTTTTATTCAAGCATTATAATGAAGCTTGACATAATTCATTTTTTGTGAATTCATTATAATTATCGGCTTCTGTTCCTTTCCAACAATTCCAAAAAGTGCATGTGAACTAGAAATTTGAAAAATCTACCTAGATTGCGGAAATTTCATTGTGCGTACCTGACAACAACGCCAAAATCTTCCCCCTATTGTGGCTACTTCTGTGGGGTTTTGTGTGTGTGGAAATTATCTCTCCATATCTTCCACAGTCTTCTGTAATTGAAATTTGGTTTCATTTTGTTCATTAGTTTTTGCTGCAGATGCCTCCAAACAGGAAATGTTATTTAATGGTTACCTTTATATTTATCTCTCATTCAAATTTTTATATGTTAATACATACACAAAATATTACAATGTAAATGAGAGGGGGGAGTATATATATATATTTTTTAAGAAATAAATCCCCTACTGTTTAAATAGGAATTAAATTTAATTTTTAAGGATGTTATTTCATAAAAATACAATAAAAAAATTAAATACATTACAAAACTGCTTAAAGGAGAAAACTAATTTTTCAGTTTTCATATAAATGTTTACAAAGGTCAATTGACTAGGCCATGTAATAAATTAAATAAATCTATATACTTTTTTAATGTAAATAATTGAATGTTTTATTTTTGTATAAAGATTTTTATCTTTTAACTGCATTTGCTTTCAACTAAATTTGTAAATGTTTTCATGTTATTAATAAGTTTTTACAATTTTTTTTTCTATTTAGGCGGAAAAGAAAATGTATACGTTATTGCAATGGTTCTGATAATACAACCGGGGAAAGTGAGGATAATATTGGAAGTGTTGAAAGCATGAACAGTCTAGAGGCACCTACACCTGACTCTCTATATAGTACTGAAACCAATGACAATGATGGGAATGACTCTAGAAACCATGAGCTTGAATCCTCAGAGTTTAGTTTATCCAGTCCTCCTGCTGTTTCGACTCATTCAATTCTCAGTCCAAAAACAGTTCCTAGACTACCAGAAAGTGTGCAATCCTTAAATGGGGATAGCCAACTCCTGAAAGTCCAGAATTTCATGGGTGACCATCCAGTTATGGAGGAAGGGGACTTATCCCATGTAGCTCTTCAACTCCACCATCCACTGACTCATCTACTACAACCACTGTGTCTTCGTAGCAAATAACTTGATAAGATATTCTGTGTTGCTGTTGTTGTTTTTATTGTTGGTTGGTGAATATTTTGTCATGATAGCAGAAACTTTTCATGATTTGCATAGCAGAAGAGAGGATCACTGTTTTTAAACAAAAACCATTTTTAAGAATCATTGTCCTTATGCAAAAGCATATGATTTGTTATATTTAAACAAAAGAATGTTCACAATAAAGTGGTTGTATGTAAAGATCATCAATTATAAAGTAAAAAAAGACATTTTTCCATTGTACATAACATTATAAGCGCCCATCATATGTGAATAATCTTTGAGAGCTTCAATTTTTGTTCTTTAGCTCAATGTTACTGTTTTTATTATTAGAGTATGCGTTTTTAAATCCCAATCAAATACCCAAGTGTGTTCTTTCAAGTTTCCAATGAACTGTACATGTATATGTATTTTAATAATTTGTGCAATCAATATTTAAAAAGTTTTTAAGTTTTGTAAACTGTAAAAGATTTCCCGGTGTTGAAAAAGGGTTTGAAAATTTTAATTGCATGTAATAATTAGTACAAATCTTTTGATGAATTTTTAAAGAAATTTCTTGTGTAATACAAAGCATTCTAAATTCAATTTAATAATTTTCATTTGTTTCTATTTATCAGTGCAAATTAATTTTCTTTTAACATCTAGACTTGTTATATAAAATAACATATCTCTAATATTATTTGAGAAAATAATTAATGTATATATATATACTGAACTATTTTTTTTCCCCATTTTGACTCATTGTAAAATTGAATTCATTGTAAAAATTCTTCCAAATGCATTTTTTGTTGAAATGATTGAGCTGAGCTTGTTGCTAAATTAAGAGAAGTTAATTCACATTCATTTCATAAGTATCTTCCTCAGTATTTGGCTGGTCACATGATATTTGCCATGCTAATTTTCTACATTTGAAAGAAATATAATCAAATTTACCTCAAATAGTAAAATAATCCTTTATTATTAAAAAAAAATAAAAATAATCCTTAAATAAAAAAAAATAATCCTTTCGTTTCATTTTTATGAGAATGTTGTACTAAATGTGAATTTTTTGTATGGTTTTAAAGTTCTTTTGCATTGAGTATGTTGATTTTCTGATGATCCATCCACTTTACCATGAATTATTTTACTTTCATGTTAAATTTAGAAAATCAACATACTCAATGCAAAAAGAACTTTAAAAACCATACGAGGAGTTATTTAATTACAACATTCTCATAAAAATGAAACGAAAGGATTATTTTTTATTTAAGGATTATTATTATTTTTTTTAATAATAAGGATTATTTTACTATTTGAGGGTAAATTTGATTATATTTCTTTTTCAAATGTAGAAAATTAGCATGGCAAATATCAATGACCAGCCAAATACTGAGGAAGATACTTATGAAATGAATGTGAATTACTACTCTTAATTTGCAAACAAGCTCAGCTCAATCATTTCAACAAAAATGCATTTGGAAGAATTTTTACAATGAATTCAATTTTACAATGAGTCAAAATGGGAAAAAAAAATAGTTCAGTATATATATATACATTAATTATTTTTCTCAAATAATATTAGGAGATATGTTATTTTATATAACAAGTCTAGATGTTAAAGAAAATTAATTTGCACTGATAAATAGAAACAAATGAAAAATTATTAAAGTGAATTTAGAATGCTTTGTATTACACAAGAAATTTCTTTAAAATTCATCAAAAGATTTGTACTAATTATTACATGCAATTAAAATTTTTCAAACCCTTTTTCTTTGAGGAAATCTTTTACAGTTTACAAACTTAAAAACTTTTAAATATTGATTGCACAAATTATTAAAATACATATACATGTACAGTTCATTGGAAACTTGAAAGAACACACTTGGGTATTTGATTGGGATTTAAAAACGCATACTCTAATAATAAAAACAGTAACATTGAGCTAAAGAACAAAAATTGAAGCTCTCAAAAGATTATTCACATATGATGGGCGCTTATAATGTTATGTACAATGGAAAAATGTCTTTTTTTACTTTATAATTCATGATCTTTACATACAACCACTTTATTGTGAACATTCTTTTGTTTAAATATAACAAATCATATGCTTTTGCATAAGGACAATGATTCTTAAAAATGGTTTTTGTTTAAAAATGATCCTCTCTTCTGCATGCAAATCATGAAAAGTTTCTGCTATGTGACAAAATATTCACCAACCAACAATAAAAACAACAACAGCAACACAGAATATCTTATCAAGTTATTTATACGAAGACACAGTGGTTGTAGTAGATAGGTCAGTGGATGGTGGAGTTGGAAGAGCTACATGGGATAAGTCCTTCCTCCATAACTGGATGGTCACCCATGAAATTCTGGACTTTCAGAGGTTGGCTATCATTAGGATTACACTTTCTGGTAGTTAGGAACTGTTTTTGGACTGAGAATTGGATAGTCGAAACAAGGAGGACTGGATAAACTAAACTCTGAGGATTCAAGCTCATGGTTTCTAGAGTCATTCCCATCATTGTCATTGGTTTCAGTACTATATAGAGAGTCAGGTGTAGGTGCCTCTAGACTGTTCATGCTTTCAACACTTCCAATATTATCCTCACTTTCCCCGGTTGTATTATCAGAACCATTGCAATAACGTATACATTTCTTTTCCGCCTAAATAGAAAAAAATTGTAAAAACTTATTAATAACATGAAAACATTTTACAAATTTAGTTGAAAGCAAATGCAGTTAAAAAGATAAAAATCTTTATACAAAAATAAAACATTCAATTATTTACATTAAAAAAGTATATAGATTTATTTAATTTATTACGGCCTAGTCAATTGACCTTTTGTAAACATTTATATGAAAACTGAAAAATTAGTTTTTTCTCCTTTAAGCAGTTTTTGTAATGTATTTAATTTTTTTTATTGTATATTTATGAAATAACATCTCTTAAAAATTAAATTAATTCCTATTTAAACAGTAGGATTTATTTCTTAAAAAAATATATATATACTCCCTCTCATTTATATTGTAATATTTGTGTATGTATTAACATATAAAAATTTGAATGAGAGATAAATATAAAGGTAACCATTAAATAACATTTCCTGTTTGGAGGCATCTGCAGCAAAAACTAATGAACAAATGAAACCAAATTTCAATTACAGAAGACTGTGGAAGACATGGAGAGATAATTCCCACACACACAAAACCCCACAGAAGTAGCCAATAGGGAAGATTTTGGCGTTGTTGTCAGGTACGCACAATGAAATTTCCGCAATCTAGGTAGATTTTTCAAATTTCCTAGTTCACATGCACTTTTGGAATTGTTGGAAAGACAGAAGCCGATAATTATAATGAATTCACAAAAAATGGATTATGTCAAGCTTCATTATAATGCTTGAATAAAAAATATATATGCAGAAATGAATGACTACAATATGCCACTCCCCAAAAGTAATCTTTTATTAATCAACATTAGGATCCGCAGGATTCCATGCAGTATTTTCAAGATGCTGACCTTTCCTTTATACAAGATATTGCATCCAGTGTATGATGTTATCTGCCTTGGATATTTATAACAGTTCGTCTTATGTTCTTTCTTAAGGAACTCGAGTTTGTAGTGCCACCAGCAAAAGTAAGTTAATCTACCTTAAATCTGTTAAATCAACAGCTAAAAGCCACATGGAATGATGTCTTGGTAATAGGTTGGCCATTCCATTGGAAACCATTAATCGATAACTTTTTCATCGCCACGATATAGCTGTAAAAGATTCTGTATTGAATGAAGAATATATGATCATGCTCCATCTTGCAAAAAAAATGCTGTTCCTGCCCAAACACTGTCTTTTGCTGCAATTCAGGAATGACAAAAATTTCCAGGTTTTGAAGATATTTCTCGCAGATAATGGTGTAGGTAATAATAGGACATGTTGCCATGCAAGCACTAAACAATTTGAAAAATCTACCTTAGACTGTGCAAACTTCAAGTGTGTATGTGACAGCAGCGCCAAAATCTTCTCTATCAGTACCCATCCCCCACCCCCAGGAAATTGTCTCCCCATGTCTCCACAGTCAGTATATAAAATTTGGTTTCATTCTGTTCATTAGTTTTAGCTGCAGATGTCTCCAAATGTGTTATTTTATGATCATCCTGCAATTTTTTACAATCTTAAATGTGCAGATAAAAAGAATTATTATAGATGGAAAAAAACTTAAGGTATGACAAATTGAACTCTACTGATTTTTTTTTTTTTTTTTTTTTAATTTAGCAAAAGTAAATAATTCAATTAAATTAACTTTAAAAAAATTGTCTTCAAATAATAATAATTGTTATTTATTTATGTTATTTCTGATCATAAATGACATTTTTGGAAAAAGCAAAAAAAAAAAAAAAATGACATGCTATGAATAAACAATTGGCACCAAACAAAAGTGTTCTAACATAGAAATATCCAATTATTGTTTCCTTGAAGTATGTTTAGGGTGAAGGGGGCTTGAAAGCATAAAAAATATATTAATAAAAAGCAATAGTTGTTGAGAAAATATGTCAAATTTATCTTTAAAATTCTACATGAAAAATAATCATAGAAATTATAATAGTATAGAAAGTAATTTTATTATTACAGAAATTGTATCACAATGAATTGAATTTCATAACTTAAATACAGCTATCAATGAAAAAGTCATTTTGTCTAATCTTGATATAGTATTATTAAGGCATTGAAGGCTAACTCTAGAATTTCTTTTTAAATATGTTTGTTTTTAATTTTTAATCATTAAAAAAAAAAAAAAAAAAAAAACACGAAAATATGTAGCAGAGATGATGGAGTGTTTAGAAACATTATCAGTTTGTATAATAAAGCCATGAAAATAGCAAGATGCTATACATAAATTTATATGTGTTTCCTATTTAGACCCTATCAAAATCAAGTAAAGAATGGGCAAAACTTGTTTTCATCCCTATCTTTGTATATATTTTCTAATTTGATAGGGCCTCTATGGTTTTTGATGTTTACGTATGTCCATGCAAGCTCGGATGCAACAACAGACATATGTATTGGTAAAAAATAGATAATTTAGAATGAATAATTCTACAATTTCAAAATACTAGAAAATAAAACATAAGTCGATAACAATAATATTTTCTAAAATAATTTTTAAATTATTGAATTTTTATATATTAAAGTATTTTTATAAATATTTTTCCATTATATTGTATTTTACAAAACATGTTTATCTCCCAAAAATATGAGTACATGATATTTGTGATTGTTTAATGAAAATATTATTATGTTGATATTAAATATTTTACAAAATGCTGGATTAAAATAATAACATAAAATATTTCAGATAAAAAAACCTCAACCACCACCTGCATGGTTTACACCAACTATTCTGTTTATCTGTCACATATCTTGCTCGACACTTTTTAAGATTATTTCCATCTACAGAAAGACAAAGCATAAAAGTTTGTTGTTTAGAGAAGAATCTATAGTAAAATCTAAAACAGAAATTTATGTAGTACATGAATCTATAAATTTAAATGTTTTAAAATATGCATGTACTATATTATATATATTTATTACTATATACATTCAATTTAATTCTCAAAAAAATTGTTTCTTAGATGTATTAGTATAAAATTAGTAAATTATTCCATAATCTATAACTTATGATTAAGAAAAAAATACCAATTAATTTTATAGAAAACAAATGAAATTTATTTTTAGTGTAATTCAGCACTAAAAACATTGGACGAGAGTACTATGAGGGGATTAGTGAGCATTATAAAAAAACCCATTTACATCAAAATAGAAATTTTATACATAGAAAGCAAGAAATTGTTTGCAAATTTTAAATTTCAGGTTCTTAAAATATTAGGAGAAAAAATTCATTTGAATTAGTTTTATCATGTATAAAACAATAACACTTTTTCTTATCAACCTTTTTTTTACAAAATATTTTTATAAATTTAAATTATTAACATGCTCCACATTAAAAACATTATTACCTCCATCAGATTTATTCCTTTTTCTCTTCTTTTTCTTGGCATTACATGCATAATTGTCTCGGGCAGTCCAATTTGGATATCTTGCCATATGACGCTCACGTTCTATACGAGCCATATCATGGATATTTTATACGTGCTTCTTCATTATGCCACTAAAAAGTTTTTATCATATTAACTACCTTTTAATTTTTTTATACCTTATACTAAAAAATAAACATCTGAGGTTATATGAGTTAATTTTAAATTAGAGGTGATAGTTTAACATTCATAAAATTTGGAATATATAAATCTACAAATATATAAGTACTCAATTAAATCGTTATACTCTCTATTCCATACATTTTCAATAATACATTTTTTTAGGGGAAAAAGTCAAACTAGCTGGTGAAAATTCAATATTAACTTATTTTACATGGATATCATGACACAGGAGATGAATAGCTAAAAAATGGTGTAGAATAAATATATTAAACTTGTCTTTATAATTGATATTACGATTTGATTATTGTAATTTATTTCTACCATAACTTAGTAATTACAGAAATAATCAATATCTGATATATTCATTTTTAAAACATATCGAGTCCAAATTATATATTTAAAAGATATCTCTTGGATTTGCTTCATTAAGGAATTATATTCAAATACTTATCAATAATTCTAAAATACTAATCATTTTGAATTGTTGAAAATGGTATTTTGAATTTGCAGAAAAACATTTAACATATATGTTTCTTGATGTACAAACAAAGACAACACAATAAAACACTGCAATTTTTTAATGATTTATTAAATATAATTAAATTTTTGTATATAAGTTAGTGTACAGTGTTTTTACAATAGATTAAATTTTGATATAATTTATAAACAATCCATAATTTTAAATTAATTTTTGCTTTTTAATATGTATTTTACATAGAATGAATATAATTAATTCCTTAGCAAAATTGTTATGAAATTTACTCTGTTTTTAAAAGACCTTACAAATAGAAAGTGGAAAATTCCCAAAAATTTCTTTTCTATTTAGCTTAATATTTAAATTAATTACTCAAATGATTTTGCTTTTACTTAAAGTTGAATTTTTTGACTTTCATTACACATGAATAAGGTAATTCTATTTTTTTTTAAATGGTAAAAAATATTCATAATTCAAATATATTGGGATTTAAATTTTTTAAATGGTAAAATATTAATTACCAAATTAATACTTCATTAAAATTCATGTATCTTAATCAAAGAAATCTGCAATTTTGAACATGTAATGTTAAATATTTAATTATATGATTTTGTCAACAAGAAAGTAATCAAAAGCAAAAATAAAAATGCTCACAAAAAAAATAATATTCAAATACATGGAATAGGTAAAAAAAATAATAATACTATTTATAAATACATAAAAGAATTACACAAATACAATTGCATTCAAGTCACTTTTCATAAGTTAATAAATGTAACAAACATAGTGATAATTGCTAAGAATATTAATAATATTGTCAATAATATATGCTGAGTTAGTAACTAAGTTTTGGCAGCCACATGCCCTTACTATATATTTAGATCTTCATTATTTTGAAGACTAAAAATAAATTAGTGATAACAAAACCATATTTTTTAAGAACATCTATTACTTAATTCACTTAAAACACACAAACATCAGAAGGTAAATATAATCCACTATGAATTTATAAAGTAAAATTCATGAAGCTTACCATTTTGCCAAGTTTACGGTTGATAGCAGCACTTTCTTTAACACTGTTATCTTTCATCACAACAGGACGCATATCTCTCATATAAAGCATAAATGCATTCAATGGTTTTTATGCGAGAAACACCTTTTTCTTATTGGTATTATTTGGCTCATTTTGTATGCTCAATATTTGTGAGTCTGGGACAAGGGATGGGTAGAAGGACTATGATGATTAAAACTCCAGGAGGTCTGAAAGAACATTGTGCATGTAAATATTAAAATATAAGAGAGAATAATAAATAAGACAAGAAAGCGGTTTGTAGTAATTCATAAAAGAAAAACTAGATTACTGAATTTTTTGTAATACAGTAATACATAAAACTATGTAAACAGATTTTTTTTTATCTAATTGGATGAATATATTGAAAAGAATGATTTTAATTTGTTTTTTTATTATTCATTTAAATTATATTATATCTTAAAAATTATATTATATTATATGTAATTATTATATTATATTATATCTTAAAAACTGTACATTTTTACATTTATCATTCTATTTAATTACAAAATTTAACTGAATTCCCACTACGTATATTTGAAATTTCCAAAATAGAAAAATATTCCCAATCTATACAAATCTGATTGTTTTCCATGCATATTTTAATGAGAAATCACTCTCAATTTTTAGAAATATTTTTGCTGTACAAAATGTAGCTAACCAATTAATTCATTCATTTTACTTTGAGAAAAATTTATAATATAACAATAAAAACAGTCATTAATCAGTTTTTAGTATCAAATAATAAGAAAACTGTGTCAATCACATAAATACAATCAAAAAATAATTTAAAATTTTTCTATATTTTATATGTAATAAGTAACAACTAATCTTCTACAAGTATAATCAATATATATATTTAACTCCTGGGCCAGAGTATAAGAAACATGCAAGAATTACTTCGATTTCACTTGTGACATAATATTTAGTGAAAACAAATCTTTTGTTAAAGGGAAATTATCCAAAGGTAGAAAAATTGAATGAATTGTGATTCCTTCATGTGTTTGTTAAATAAACTTTCACAGCATTTGATGTTACAAGCATCAGGTTGTGTTTTTCTTATTGATTTATTAAATACACTTAACACCAAACATTAACATTTCCTAACAGTACACATGATTTGGAATTTTTTCTCCATATAATGAGTACCATCAAGTAATAAATGCTGGCAAAACAATTTGGAGGCTTGTAAGATTAATAGTTTTTCTTACCTTAGCATATCATAAAACGATAAGATGTCTGGTCTAAATCTGTAAAGAGTAAAAAGTAACAAAACATGAATGATTTTATTTTAGAAAGATTAAGGCAATCATACAGGCTGTAAAAGCTAACTGAGTCTAAATAATTTATGAATTGAGATGAGAAATTTGACAAGTGCTGTGTTCACACTCATTTTTGCCCCAGAATGTGATCAAATTGCACTGATCTCAGGTTAAATAACCTTCAGATAAGTGTATGATTTTTTAAAAATAATGTTTTGAATAGAAACAATTTTTTACAGAAGTTACAAACTTCTACAAATAATAACTATTTATTTTCAAATGTTGTCAAAATTGAAAAGGGTAACAACTTGATTAAACCACTCAGCATAATAATCATATTTATAAGATGTATTTTATTTTTTTAACTTACCGTTCATGGGTATCTGGAATTTCCACTTTTGGTCCTGATCCCATCATTGGATGATGCATGGATGAATGCTTGGAGGAATAATTCCAGGATATGGAGAGAACCTGCCTTGTAAGTTTGCAGATATAGGAGGTGGGTAAGAGTGATCGAAAGCTAGGGCCATAGGATACATTGCATTGGGAGGCCTGAAATGAAGGAAAAATTTAATAAATTCTTATTTGTGTAATTATGGGAATAATACAATTATACATTTACTATTTTGAGTAATTCAAGTTAACTCAACCGAATGTTTCCTTTTTTAATCAAGAACCTTGTCATCATATGAATAAATAGACAGTGTTTCCTTCAGCGAATACTTAAATTTTAAGATTATAATTAAATCATTTCTCAGTCTGTGAAGATTTAACATCTTTTTTGACAATTGAAAAACCGTTACGTTTCTGTGTAATATTATTACTTTAAAAATTGATTTCTGCGAAATGGCTGCTTTTTTGTGATTAAATACGTTTTTTTGCTTAATACACTTTTTTTCTCTTTTGCTTTTAAGAATAATGTAATAAAACGTTACCAATTTTTAACCATTTTTCTATGAATATTTAAAAGTAGCATCAATTAAAATAAAATGTTTCAATAAAGTATGCATTCCAATTTCCATGCGACTATCCCTACGAGCTGTCAAACAAGTATGTTGCAAAATTTCATGATATTCTTTTAATGAATTATAAAATTTTTAACCCGAATACTGACTTTAATTTATATATTGAATTTTTATTAATAGTGTGAAGTTTAGAATTTTATATTTGTTAAAGGGGCCTGATGGCCTAGTGACCACTGTGGAATAATACATATTGGAATTTTGTTACTTTATAGCGGGGATCTTATATTTGTTTGTGTTTGAAACTACTGAGATTGAAGAATTTCCGTTTAAAACTCCGTGGAAACATTAAAAACAGATTTTAAAAGTGTACAGAAATATTTAAGATTCTAACATATCTTATATATGCTGTATATTACGTTAGGGCATGATGGTCGAGTGATAAGCGCTCGATGCCACAGAATTCGGGTTCGAGTCCCGGTGGTGCAATAAATGTTTGAAGGCGTTCGAAATCAACTTTAAATCCTCGGTTCCAGTCTAATATGACTGTAGCGCATTTAACTTAGGGCTGACAACCCTATTCCAAAAAAATACCTATCTAGATATTTGCCAGCAGGTAAACGGCCTTAGCCCACCATGAGGTTACTGCGCCACTGATGATCATGGCTGCACTTGTCGACAAAAAAACATATAACCAGTCATTGTACGAAATTATCCTTTTGCTGGGATTTTTTTTAACGATGATAATCATTATAAATGATAAATGGTAGAATAAAAACTCACACAAGTTTCTTAATAAGTTTCTTAACAATAACTGACGTTTGTAGTCACGACTTTAAGAAATAAGGCGCCCGTATAGGTCTGGATTAGAATAACCGCACTGTAGCATATGCATGGGGTAAAAACGAGTAAAATTGGTTTCCAGTGCCCGGGGGTATAACCAGGTGGGATAAAGTCAGACTTCTCCCTTTGGGAAGGAGACAGCAATATCTACACCAAGTCCATGAACCCGTTGTTCTCATGAAAGGAGAGAAAGGGGGGAAAGCTTTTGTTGTAATGGAGCATCCGTAGGTAGAAGTCTGACAGGGAGGAGGAGTGCAGTTCCTTGCGGGATGAATTTTAGAAGGAACTATTTGTGTATTGTATGGAAGAAAACCTGAAAAATTTGCACCAGGTAGTCCGACCCACGAGACAAGATGTTGAACATCACAAACGCCATCGATTCTCTGGTTTTTTGAAACATAATCTACAGCAAGCCGTTTGAACCTCCCCTCCTAACGCTCTCATTGATAACGAAGGCTTCAGGTTCGAATCCTGGTGGCAGCATGGATGGTTGCGAATCCACGTTAAACAGTAGGTCCCGATCTAATTAGCCGAAATTATGCACAAGATGACCGTAGAGTGAGAAACCAAACCAAACCTTCATAACGCTCTTCAACGGCGCGCAATGACACTGAACCCTTAGTCGAGCAATATTATTTGTTAATGTGTTTATAGAATTTTTAAAATAAGATATCTACAAAAGATAATTTTTTTTTTATTGCTTTAATTTTATAAATTTAACATCTGATAAATTAAAAAAAAAAAGTAAGAAATCCTAGAAAAAAATGACAATTTAAGACCAAAGCACATAAAGGACTTAAGCGACCGTTTGAATCTGATAAGCTGAGTTAAATGCTTTGTTACGCTTTTTAATAAACCTGAGTAGAAATAACGTAACAATAAAGGAAATTTTAATCCTTATCTAATAAGAACAAAAAAAAAAAAAAAAAGAGAAATAAGTTTTTAAAAATAAACATATATTTTTAAAGAGATTTTCACAGTCAAGTTCATTTTATTGACAAAAACTACATACTTTAAGTAAAAAAATGAATGTAGTCTTTTAATTCTTTTAAAAATGTTAATTCAGTTGTAAAGTAAGGTGGAATTCACATAAAAAAAGCTTACTTGCTTCATTTTTTTCTTTTTTTTAAATATCTATTGTGTCAGTTTTAACTCATGCCATCATATAAAGTAGTTTTTTTAGAAAAACCAAAAAAAAGATTTTTTTTTAACTTTGGAGGAATTTCTTTGGCCCTTACGGTGCATGGACTTTTTTGTTTTCTACATTTGTCCACATATATTTTTTCATGTTTATATGTGGATTTGTTTATATACTACTGTGCTAAAAAAAAAAGACCATTTGTTTATTTTTTCAAAAACTCTTTATTTATTCTTCCAAATTTATTTCAACGCCTTCAAATTAATCCCCTCCGGACACAATGCGGTTACGCCAACTTTTTTTCCAATCCTCAATGCATGCTAAAAGTCATCGGTAGGGATGGTCTTCGAAGCTATCGCCGATTCACGTTGAAACTCTTCAATCGACTGTACCCGGAGTGGTCGTTTATGTTTAGGGAATAGCTAGAAATCGCACGGTGTGAATACGGTGGTTGTGGAACGATATGGGTTTCATTTTTGGCGAAAACGTCACGAAGAATCAATGCGTGTAACGAGATTTGACGGTACCAATCGAAATTTGACGCGTTTGAGGCCCAAAATGGAATTGACCGATCCTTTTGAAATTCCAACATACATCATCAGCAAGGTTTCTAATTGTAAATCGATGGTTTGCAAGCGTCAAATCTTTAATTTTTTTGGACGTGAGCTTCATCGGTTGAGGTTGAGTGTCGACCAGAGGGCTCTTCGCCTTCAACGCGTTCACTGCCTTCTTCGAAATGCTTATACCACTTGTAAACATTTCTTTCCGATAAAGGCATGCTCACCGAATGCCTTCTGCAACATTCTATACGTCTCCGCAAAGAAAATTGAATGCAAGTTCTTTGCTCAATTAATTCCGGCTATTTTTGAAATGCTTACGAAAGCCAAGCGTAACTCAAGCACTAATGAATATTTTGACGTCAAATTTTACACAGATGTCAAGGACAGTGTCAGCATCCTAAAAAAAAGAAAAGGAATTGAAATTCCGTATCCCCGGGAATTTTTAAATTGAAAATTGGTCTTACTTTTTGGATACAGAAGTAAACAGCCAAAAAGTACAAAAGAATGTGGACCTTTATGTGTAATTTTCATCTCTGTATGTCGTATTCGGAAAACTCCATACATGCTGCTTGTTTTCTGTTATGGGACTTATTCCTTTTAAACAATCACAGCCAAGTCTCCTCGTTTTTAAAGCTCCTGATGGCCATTTGGCTAGTGCTCTGGTCTTTGGTACCACAGGCTACAGATTCGTATCCTAGCGGTGTCATGGATATTTGTGAGTGGTTCGAAATCCATGTTAAACTGTAGGTCTCGGCCTAATTAACCTAAAATTTGTACAAAATAACAGTAGAGAGACAAACAAACCTCTTCAATTATAGCAGCAGATGCAATGAGTTTTTATAGCAATACAAACCTGAGCAATCCTGCACTTTAATGGTGTTTGTCAACACTAATAAGCGAGTTAGTCTAGGAACCAATTTGGATATAATTTTTGGTATTTTAATGTCGCCCGTTGAAACATAATGATGAAAAAAAACATTCATTTTAAGTTAATTTTCAAGAATTGTTTGAAATTATGTTATATTATTGCCAGTTAGTCAAATATTCCCTTTGCGCGGTATATAAAATTTTGTGAATCATTTGTCGGAAATAATGTTTTAGCCAAACATCATTGTTGAACTCTCTTTTTTATCTTTTAAAATTTTAATTTAAAAATACATATTTTCTTTAAATATTTTACATACTAAGCAATACGAATTAATTATAGTTGAGTGATTTTTGGTCTAATTCAATTTCCCATATATATATATATATATATATATATATATATATATATAATACATATATATATATAATACATATATATATATATATATATATATGGGAAATAATAATTAACTAATAATTATTACGTTCTAATTACGTAAAATATGTATACTTTATTATTATTATTTTTCAAATTTCTTCCTACATATAATTAAATATTTTATTTAATACAAATATTAAAATATTTTTAAAAATTAAATATTTTTATTTTTTTCTCCATGCAATTTATTCATATATTTACTTTATATTTTCTTAAATATGTATTATATTCTATGTAAATATGTATTATTCTTAAATATGTATTACTTTATATTTTCTTAAATATAAAGTAAATATATGAAGTAAATTGCATGGAGGTACCCACAGTATGGACATACTTTTAAGCTAATTGGGTTGTTAAAATTTGCCTCAATACAGTAGGTATTTATTTGTGAGTCTGGTAAACGTTGCACTTATTTTTGTGTCCGTTGCTTAGAAACAAAAATTTGTTTATACCAAATAATGCTCTTCATTAGTTATCTTCCAGTTAACATGCTTTTTTTTTGTTTATTGTTATTATTATTCTCTGAAATATATTCTTGTCTGTTATTGATACAAAAACAGCTTTTTTTTTCTTAGAATTATACCTTAAATTATTCTATTGTTATTGTCTTTATTGTTCATGTACGGAGACAAATTGCCTTGTGCGACTTTTTCCTTCTTAAAAACACGCAATTTTAATCTTTCTGCCCTCACACTTTTTATGCTGTTTTTGTTTTATTAGAATATGAACAAATTTAAGTCATATCTTACCTGTTTATCAATTTATGCATTAAAAACGCCAAAATTGTCTAATGCTATCAAGAAATATATATTAATCATATAAATTCATCATCAACATCATCAGTGGCGCAACAGCCCCATGGTGGGCCAAGGCTGTTTGCCTACTGACAGATTTCGAGACAGGAGATGTTTACTTTTTATGGAGTAGGGTTGTCAGCCCACCCCAGCGCTCTACAGTCCTATAAGACCGGTACCTACGATTTAAAGTGGATTCAGAACCACTACAAACATCTATGGTACCATCGGGACTCGAACCCAAAACCAGTGGCATCGAGCCCAAGAGCGCTAATCACTCAGCCATCAGGCCACTAATTATATATTATTATATTAGGTTTAGATAATTTCGTGCCGGAAAATAAATAAAATTTTATAAATATCATAATGAATTTGAAAATAAATAAAATATAAATATAAAGAAAATGAATAAAATTTTATAAATTTGTAAAGACAATAAATAAAAGTTTATAAATACGTAAAGACAATAAATAAAATTATATAAATATATAAAGGCAATAAATAAAAGTTTATAAACCTATAATGAAAATAAATAAACTTTTGTAAATATGTAATCAATTGCATTCTATTAATATATTGGATCCATTGATATTACATATCATAAAATATCTCCAGCATAAGTTTTTAATTTATTATTAAAAAAATATACACTGTGATGAAATGTCAAATTATGTATAACTTTAGAGGAATACTAAATTGGCATCCAACGCACACACACTCAAAACAGCACAAGATATCAATGACATTTATTTTATTGCTTGATTTAGATGAAATAAAAGTTAGCATTTCTTCTGGCGTGATTGAAATATAAAATTAAAATTCAGTGTTTCCTCTCCATTCTTTTTTAATTCTTCCCTCAAAACTGGCGATGTGCATTCCTCGACACTAATTGAAGAAGCGCACGAGATCCGGGTCATCCGATCACAAGAAAACAGAATGATTAGAATCTTCAGAGATAGTTGGATTCTATTCGGAACTGGAATTTTGAAAAGAATGTTGCATGTTTGTTGTCGGCGCTTATGAGAGAGAGAAAGGCGAAATTATTCTTCGCAGGTATATTTCAGGTTGAATTCATTATGGTTTTGTTTTATAGGGGTTTAAGACAGAAAATTTTTATAGTTCTGCAAATTACTTAATAGAAGACACTTTAAGCCGATTTATATTTTATATCGAATCGTCATTCAATGCATTTTTAAAGGATTTTTTTTTGTTCTAATACAGCTGACAAACACATAGACAGTTGCCTTGATGCCTTAAGGCAAGCTTCGTACCGACATTACTCACTTAGCACTACCAGGAGGTGCGTATAGCTTGAAGATAAGCTACGCACACAGAGTAGCAATACCCCCGAAACACTCTACGGTACTGTTAGACCGGGACGTACGGTTTAAAGTGGATTCAGAACCGCTACAAACATCCATAGCACTGCCGGGACTCGAACCGGAAACCTGTGGTACCGAGCGCCAGAGCGCTACCCACTCGCCCATTCAGGACCCATGTATTTTATAGTATGAGTAAAAATAAAAACATTTACCATTTTTTAAACTTAAATGTATGATATGGGTAATATGAAATCAATATTATGTGTTCTGGCGCTCGGTCCCACAGGTTTCGGATTCGAGTCCCGGCGGTGCCATGGATATTTGTAGTGCTTCGGAATCCACTTTAAACCATGGTTCCCGGTCTAATAGGATATTAGAGTGTTTTATTGAGGTTTAGTCAATATTCAGCTATCGTGGTTCCTCGCTTAAGTGAAGCTGCATGTTACACTTAGCCATATACTAATCGTCTGCGACGGTGTCTTCTGGACCTGGTGTAGGTTTTCCTGCAGTAGGGGTATTGGTAATAACAACAATACAACATAATATGTGTAGCCTTTAGTAAACAAATTTGTAATCTAATAAATTTTTTTAAAAAAAAAAAAAATAAATAAATAAAATTTAAAAAAATTATAAATATGTAATGAAAATAAATAAAGCTTTATACATACGTAATCGATTGCTTTCTATTAATATATCGGACCTTTTGATATTGTATATTATAAAATATCTCCAGCATAAGTTTTTAATTTATTATAAAAGAAAAATTTAGTAAAATACTTTCAAAAACAGTGATGATTTGTCGGATTTCATATAACTTTATACGAATACGAAATTGGTATTCATCGCACTCACACAAAACAATCCAAGGTATCAATAAGTATATTGTATTGCTCGATTCAAATAAAATAAAAGTCAACATTTCTTCTGGCCTGATTGAAGTATAAAATTAAAATTCAGTGTTTCGTCTCTCTTCTTTTTAATTCTTCCCTCAAAACTGGCGAAGTGCATTCCGTCAGACATTGAAGAAGCACACGAGATCCAGGTCATCGGATCATGAGAAAACATAACGATTAGAATCTTCAGAGAGAGTTGGATTCGATTCGGAACTGAGATTATGAACGAATTTTTGCATGTTTGTGGTTGCCGCTTATTAGTGAGGCAGACAGATAAATTATTCTTCGCTGGTGCATTTTGGGTTGAGTGCAATATGGTTTGTTTTATAGGGGTTTAACCTATTGAAAAGACTTTTGAAAACTTTTATAGTTCTGCAGATTATTTAATGGAACACTCTTTAAGCCGATTTATATTTAAATCGAATAACACTCGTATTTTAGAGTAGGAATTAAAATAATAAATGTGTAATTTTTTTAACTAAATATGTGATATGTATCAATTGCCATATATAATCCGATGATATAGGTATCAGTACGTTTAACTATAAATATATGATATAGGTATATAGGTATAATTATTCTTCTCTGGTATATTTCGGTTTAGTGCAGTATGGTTTTTGTTTTATAGCGTTTTAAGATTGAAAACTTTTATAGTTTTGTAGATTACTTAATACAACTACGTAATAATTACTAATTACTTTAAGCCGATTTATATTTTATATCGAAACGTCATTCAATGTAATTTAAAGTACGACGAAGTACCAAAAAGTAAGACCAATTTTCAATTTAAAATTTTCAAGGCTTATGTATTTTCAATTTTTTTTTCTTACTTAGGTTGCTGGCACTGTCCTTGACATCTGTGTGAAATTGGATGTCAAAATATTCATTAGCGTTTGATTTACGCTTGGCTTTGTGAGATGCTAAAACTGATTCCGGCGATTTTTGAAATGTCTGAATTCATTGAGCAAAGAACTTGCATTCATTTTTGTTTGCAGAAACGTATAGAATGTTGCAGAAGGCATTCGGTCAGCGTTCCAATTTTGGAAAGAAATGTTTAGAAGGGGTATAAACAGTTCAAAGAAGGCAGAGAACGCGATGAAGACGAAGAGCCCCCTGGTCGACCACCAACCTCAACCGACGAAGATCACGTCCAAAAGATTAAAGACTTGGTGATTGAAACCGTCGTTTTCCAATTGAGAAAACTTGCTGATGATGTTGGAATTTAAAAATTTAATTTTAAAAGATGTTTTGGGCCTCAAACGTGTCAAATCTCGATTGGTACCGAAACCACTGAATGCGCCAGCTCACACTGCATTGATTCTTCGTCACTTTTCCGCTAAAAATTAAACCCATATCGCTCCACAACCACCGTATTCATATCATGCGACTTCTGGTTATTCTCAAAACTCGAGACACCCCTCCGGAGACACCGTTTTGAGTCGATTGAAGAGATTCACCGTGAACCGTAGTGCGCCTTGAAGCCGTCCCTGCAGATGACTTTTTAACATTCATTGAGGATTGGAAAAAAGTTGGCATAAGTGCATTGTGTCCGGAGGGGATTACTTTGAAGGCGATGTAATAAATTTGTAAGAATAAATAAAGTTTTTTTTTTTTTTAAAGAATTTGTCGTACTTTTTGGACACAATAGTACGAAGAAAAGTAATAAATGTAACATTATTTATACTAAAATATATAATATAGATAATATGAAATAAATATTATGTGTTCTGTTCGGGTTTGGTTTGGTTTGTCGCTCTACTGTCATTTTGTACACACTTTAGGCGAAACATACAGGGCCCTACATTTAATGTGGATTCGGAACCACTGAGAAACATCCATGCCTCCTTCCTCCAGGATTCACCCTGAAGCCTGTGGTATGAATAGCTAGAGGGCTAGCTAATTAGTCATTAGACCGCTATATGTGTTCTGGGGCTCGAACCCCGGCAGTGTCATGGATGTGTGTAGTGGTTAGTAGGAAAACAATTTATTTGCCGGTCTAATAGTATCGATCATAGTGCGTTGCCTTGAGGTTTAGTTAGTATTCAACCTCGTGGTTTCTCTCTAAAGTGAAGCTGCATATTACCCTTAGGCATGGTTTTGTTTTATAGGTTTTAAGACTGAAAAGTTTTATAGTTTTGCAAATTACTTGATGGAACACATTTTAAGTCGAGTTATATTGTATATAGAAACGTCAATGTATTTTGAAATTGTTTTTTTTCTAATGCAGCTGACAAACACATAGACAGTTGCCTTGGATGCCTTAAGGCAAGCGTCGCACTGACATTACTCACTTAGCACTACCAGGAGGTGCGTATAGCTTGAAGATAAGCTACGCACACAGAGTAGCATTACCCCCGCAACACTCTACAATACTGTTATACCGGGACCTACGTTTTAAAGTGGATTCAGAACCACTACAAAAATCCATGGCACCGCCGGACTCGAACCCGAAATCTGTGGTACCAAGTACCAGAGCGCTAGCCTCTCGGTTATTCAGGCCCCATGTATTTTAAAGTATGAGTAAAAATAAAAAATGTAACATTTTGTAACTAAATATATGATATAGGTAATATAAAATCAATATTATGTGTTCTGGCGCTCGGTATCACAGGTTTTGGTTTCGAGTCTCGGCGGAGTCATGAATGTTTTTAGTGGTTCGGAATCCACTTTTAAACTGTAGGTCCCGGTCTCTTGATCGTGGAGCGTTGTCTTGAGCTTTAGTCAGTCTTCAGCCCACGTTGTTCCTCGCTAAATTGAATCTGCATATTAACCTTAGTCATGGTCCAGTCGTATGCGACGGGATCTTTTGGTCTGCACCGGGGCAGAGTAAATAATTTAACATATTATGTGTAGCCTTTAGTGAACAAATTTGTAAACCAGACTAATTTTTCTACTATAACGAAATGAAAAATATCGTGTACTTGAAATGCTATGTTTTTAATGGAATTAAATTTATAAAAAATTAGGTAAATTTGTACTTGTATGTTAGGACCTTAACGATCTGGAAAAACCCATATTGAATCTTGAACGAGAAGAACTTTTTCAATACTTCTTTCTTTCAACCAACGCCCGTCCGTGGCCTCTCGGCCATTCGATGCCGTGTCGTCCAGTAAAGATTTTCCATCCTCTCGTTTCTTCTGTCATGGTCGACATCGTCAAGTGCACTTCAAAATGGGAAGTGGTCTGCAGTGGCGTTAGGTCGGAGCAAAGTGGGCAGGTTGGCGAGTCAGAGACCCCGATGCCGCTAAGATGCTCTTGAAGGTAGTCGTGCCGCGCAGCCATTCGGAAGTGGCAAACAGCGATTCTCCTAGGGAGGTCCTTCGGTATGTTGAGGTTCTCCCATCTTTTACCCTTGGCGGCCTGCTTTCTTGCGTTATTGACGTAGGTCCCAGTTCTGTTGATGGTTCTGGAGCGCTGTAGGAGAAAGAGGGATCTGGCTGGTTCATATTGCATCCTTGCTTGGCTAAAGGATATGTCTTTTCGTTTCCCTGCACATCGCGGTTGCCTGGGATCCATTGCAGCACATCTCGCTTTTTTGGTAAGCAGTTGTAGTAGTTTCTCGTTCTTTTTCAATGCTTGGTAAATGAAATCATCAAAGCTCCTGCGTATTTTCTGTGATGAAGCCGTAGCCGTAATTGGAAACTATCTAAATTGGAATAAATCCGTAGTTGGGAAACCTTTTCATCAAGTTCCCGGAAAGGACTACTAGACTTCAAAACTTTTATGGCTTAAACGCAACTGCTCAATTCGTGGCCCAGCGTAGCGTGCGCTATTGGTGCGCAGGGAAACTTGGGTTTAAATCCGCTGTTAAGGAGTTAAAATGACTGTTCTTAATAAAAAAGGAGACTCGATAACAATTATTTCAGCTCAAATAAATGTCTCGTTTTCATTGTTCCACAGGCCACCATTACGACAATCTCTTCAGTCCTACCTTCTAAGAATAAATCTGCCCTTGAATGCCAACTTTTGTTTGATTTTTTGGATGGATAGGGGCCAAAATGTTACCCTGCAGTGGATAACAAGTTATTGTGCAGTCGCGGATAACGATTTTGCAGATACTCTTGCTAAGACCGGGTCTAACCTTCCTCAAATAGATCCTCCTATCTGCGTGGTCTGATGGCCAATTGGATTGTGCTCTGGCCTTTGGTACCACAGGCTTCAGGTTCGAATCCTGGAGGTAGCAGGGATGTTTGTGAGTGGTTCTAAATCCACGTTAAACTGTAGTTGCCGGTATAATTAGCCTAAAGTGTGCACCAAATGTTTGTAGAGCGACAAACAAAATCAAACCTCCTTCTGCTATCATGGCATTATGAGAGTTATTATATGTAGATTTAAGACCCCGTCATAGCGAAATTATTTTCCACCTTTGTAAATGGAAAGACTTAGGGTTCCTTATTGAATAATCCAATTCCTAAACGACCTGCCTAGATGTGTTGGTGTTGCTAATTTGATTATAAAAACTGGACATGACTATCTTAGTAAACACTTTTATAGATCTGGACTGGCAATTTTTCAGCTTTTGGAATTTGTTTGGCTAATTCCGACAAATTCAACATGAGTGGGAACTATTTGATCTATTTACCTGGTTTTATTAGTGGTTGTAAATACTGCAAAAAGACTAATTGTTTTGGGTGGTTCTGAACTGTATTCAGCAGCCCGTCATAGACTGTTGGCGGTCATGGCCAAGTTTGTCGCAAGAT
This sequence comes from Caerostris extrusa, assembly GCA_021605095.1. NCBI lineage: Eukaryota > Metazoa > Arthropoda > Arachnida > Araneae > Araneidae > Caerostris > Caerostris extrusa. The sequence continues at coordinate 381,209 of BPLR01007357.1, forward strand.
AAAAAAATAATTAATGTCTCGCATCAACAGTCAGGCTTCTTGGAGGAATTCTTCATAATTTTCTCGCATATCATTATAATACGATCCATGCTTATGAGTTTTTCAGGATTCGATTACCTAGATCGCCTGTGCTTCTTTAATTAGTCTTACGGAACGTAAATGGCTAATTTTGAAGGTACTCGATTGACATTCGATTGACTTAATCGATTGACATTTATCGATTAAGTCGATAATTATTTCAACAATTGGTTTTTTAATTCTGTAAGTCCTCTCGAAATTCGATGAATTGTTCGTAGTACAATAGAATAAGAAGTCTACTGATTTACTTGTGTAAATAATAAAGTGGAAGTATTTTTTCAACTTTTTTTATTTAAATAAGTTTATATTCATAAGCGCCTTTTGAACTATCGTTTTTAATTGCTTTATGGATTTATTGTTTAGATATAACTTAATACAATTTTATAAGAGGTTTCGGAGTTAATAAAAACCAAAATGTGAAATTTTTAATTATCCATTTTATTTCATTTTACTCACTGCATATTCATATTCGCCAAACATGGCGATAATTTACGAACTATGATGCAATAAAAAAAATATGATTGCAAAATATGATGCACGATTCTTCTTATTGAGATAAGAAAGATATATATAGTTTTCTCCATCACATAAAACAAAACAGCGTCACTAATTAACGCGTATATTACTCTTCCAATTAAGATGGATAACGCCGGGATTTCTTCTGATAGGAGCAACCTATAAAAGGAAGATTCACTGTTTCCAATCGATTTCTTTTAATACCGCCTTCAGAATTCACGATCTACGTTCCTACGTAAGGCTAATTAAAGAAGCGCGAGCGATCTGGGTCATCGGATCCTCAGAAAACATAAAAATTAGAACCCTGAGAACGCGATTAGATTATAACGCGAAGTAGAACTCTTAATGAATTCTGTACGTCGTTGTCAGTGTTCCTCTTTGCTTGCGAATTTGAGGTTTTCAAAGTGAGAATGGTGTTTTTTTTGGTATGAGATTTTTAAGATTGAAAGCCTTTTTTTTTTTTTTTAATTTCTGTAAATTATTTAATGGAACAGAATATAAGTATAAGTCGATACATAAAAATATGTGTTCTTTTTATGTATCTGTATACACGTCTTAAAACATAGTAAATATAAAGTGTAAACTTGAAACTATAAATATATTTGTTAAAATCAGCCTTAATAATAATCGCATTAAACAGAGAAAATTAAGATAATGTTAATAATGAAAAAATGATAATAATGAAATAATAATAATGGATATAACAATAATGAAATAATGAAAAATAAAGATTTTAAATAACATTCTATTATTTTGATATCAAAGAATTAATCCTTTGCTTCATTTTTGTCAGATATTATTAATGATTTGTCAGATATGAATTAACTGTAATTTGTAAACCCTAACTAAAAAAAAAGAATTATATTCTTACATTTGAATGATGAGCAAAAATCATTTTACACCAAAAAAGCAGTTATAACAACAGATTCAATTTTATTTAAGTTTGGTTTGTCACTCTGCGGTCAATTTGTGCACACTTTAGGCTAATCAGACCGGAATCTACAGTTTAACGTGGTTTCAGAACCCCTAACAAACATCCATGCCACCACCAGGACTGGAGTCTCAGACCTGTGGTACAAAAGGGCCAGATCACTGGCCGATTAGTCATCAGGCAGCCAATTTTACTTAGAGAGTCGGTATATTGAAGTGTAAAAACAATCGTTTTTGGGATTAGTTTTTGAAAATTATCTTCAATTCATTACCTATCTAATGATATATTACATGTGGTAAAAATCGAGTTTTCCAATTTTCAACCAGTTTGCTAATTAGTAATTTAATACATTTCCAATTTTCACCAGTCACACACAACAAAACAGCACGAGTACTTAACGCATATATTACTCCTTCCAATTAAGATGAAATAACGCCGGCATTTCTTCTGATAGGAACAACTTATAAAAGGAAAATTCGCTGTTTCCAATCGATTCCTTTTAATACTTGCCTCCAGAATTCGCGATCTACGTTCCACGAGACTAATTAAAGCAGCGCGAGCGATTTAGGTCATCGCATCCTGAGAAAACATGAAAATTAGAACCCTGAGAGAGAGAGAGTTGGATTAGATCACCAAGTAGAACTCTTAATGAATTCCGTATGCCGTTGTCAGCGTTTATTAGCGAAAAGTGCTCAAATCCTCTTTGCTTGTGAGTTTGAGGTTTTCAAAGGGCGAATGGTGTTTTTAGTATGAGATTTTAAGATTGAAAGCTTTTTTTAGTTCTGTAAAATTTTTAACCGAACAAAATCTAAGTATATATCGATATAGTAAAACTCAAAGCAAACATTTATGTTCTTTTATGGGTCTGTATTTCTTGCTACGTTTAAAAACATTGTAAAAATTTATGTTCTTTTTAAGTATCTATATATCTTCCTACTTTTTAAAACATTAAATATAATGTGTAAATATGACCCTTGAATTTGAAATTATAAAGATATTTGTAAAAATTAGCCTTAATAATATTCGCATTAAAAATAGAAAATTAATATAACGAATAAAAATATAAGTAAAAATTAATTATATTTCGTAAAACTCATAACTTTAAAAAGAATTATATGGTTGCTTTTGAATGATGGGCACTATGATCATTTGCCACCAAAAAACCAGGTATAACAACAAATTCATTTTTATTTAGGTTTGACGCTCTACGGTCATTTTGCGCACACTCTAGGCTAATTAGACTGAGACCTACACGGATTCGGAACCACGAATAAACATCCATGCTACCGCCAGAATTCGAGCCTGAAATCTGTGGTACCAAAGGCCAGAACGCTAGACAATTAGCCATCAGGCCGTCAATTTTACTTAGAGAGTCGGTACTTTGAAGTGTAAAAAACAAAAGATTTTAAGATAATTTTTGAAAAATTATCTTTTATTCATTACCTATCCAATGATATATTAAATGTGGTAAAATTCCAATTTTCTACCAGTTTGGTAATTAGTATTTTAATAATTTTCCAATTTTCCCCAGTCACACACAACAAAACATGCTCGAGTAATTAACGCATATATAACTCTTTAAAATTAAGATGAAATACCGCCAGCGTTTCTTCTGAGAGGAGCAACCTATAAAAGGAAAATTCACTGTTTCCAATCGATTCCTTTTAATACTTGCCTCTAGAATTCTCGATCTACGTTCCTACGTGAGACTAATTAAAGAAGTAAGCGAGCGATCTAGGTCATCGGATCCCGAGAAAAACATAAAAATTAGTACCCTGAGAGAGAGTTGGATTATATCACGAAGTAGAACTTTTAATGAATTCTGTATTCTGTTGTCAGCGCTTATTAGCTAAAACTGTGCAATTCCTCTTTGCTTGCGAATTTGAGGTTTTCAAAGTGAGAATGGTGTTTTTAGGATGAGATTTTAAGATTGAAAGTTTTTTTTTTTTTATTTCTGTAAACTATTTAACGGAATAAAGTTTAAGCATTAATCGATATAGTAAAATTTTATGTTCTTTATGTATCTATATATCTGCCTACATTTAAAAACATAGAAATAATTTATGTTCTTTTTATGTATTTCTATATCTTCCTACGTTTAAAAGATAGTAAAAATTCAGGTATCTACTGTGTATCTACTGTGTCCAAAAAGTAAGATCAATTTTCATTTTAAAATTCCCGGGGCTTATGGAATTTCAATTTTTTATGTTGCTGCCACTGTCCTGGACATCTATGTGAAACTTGACGCCAAAATATTCATGAGTGTTTGAGTTACGCTTGGCTTTGTGAGACGCTAAAAGTGATTTCGGCGATTTTCGTAATGTCTGAATTCATTGAGCAAAGAACTTGCATTCAATTTTGTTTGCGGAATCGTATAGAATGCTGCAGAAGGCATTCGGTGAGCATTCCTATATCGGAAAGCAATGTTTAGAAGTGGTACAAACAGTTCAAAGAAGGCAGAGAAAGCGGCCTGTGTAATATGATAATGCTGCACAAGATTTCAGCATATAAACAGCCAAAATCAATGTTTTCAAAAATTAATGGATGATGAGATAAAAGCGATTGACTAATTAGATGATAACCCACAAAAACACACGAAACATCTTAAATTACAGAAAAGTTTTTAAAATCATTTCTTTGTCATCCTATGTAATACATGAGATACTAAAAATATAATCATTTGACCCCACATTCACTCAACCTGAAGGCATACCCTATAATCCAATGGACCCTAACACCCCATCTATACAAAACACACACATATACATCCCATAAACCCCTATCATGCCAGCAAGTAAATTCCCATCAAGTAACTAAAAACCTTTTTTTTGTTGCAGCCTAGCTCCCATCGCTAGTTTGGAGTGCATCGATGAGAGCTCTGCCACCAGCGACGGATCCCGGACCCTGCCACCCAGTCGTCAGATATCCCTGTCGGCGGCGACGGGAATCCGATACAAGTAAGTGATGGGATATCGATAGCCAAACTTGGCGACTTGTGAAAAAATTAATCGCCTTTTTTTTCTTTCTTTTCTTACCCTTTTTGAAAGTAATTTGGGAATTGGTTTTGGGAGAAAAGTTTTAGTTTTAGTCTAAGGTTGGCCCGCAGGTTACAGGATATACTGGTTTGAAAATTTGGTTAGCCGACAAAGTAACATGAGTCTATTTGATATTAAATATTATAATATTTTCCATGTACTTTAAAATATGTTTCACTATACCTGCCAGGAATTAAAATTTCCTTTCTGTATTGGTATGCATTGTTTAACGCACTAAACCATTAAACCCCACTAACCAACCAAACATGTTGTAATGTTATGTTTATATACTTGGTTTTGCTGTTATATTGAAGTTTGTATTATGAATAGAAAATATTTGTAATACATTATTTGATATTAAATATTATATCATTTCTATGTATTTTAAAAACATTTTGCATTATACCTCTATTTGTAATGTTGTGCTCATATACTCCATTTGCTTTTATATTGAAGCTTGTAACTTTATAAATACAGAGTGGTTAGAATTAATGTCTCACTTTCAATATAAGGCTGTAAAAAAGGACCATTCGTCACAATGAGTTCGAGCTGGATATACTTGAAGAAAGGGGGAAACGGTATGGCATCAAAAAGTTCCAAAGCGCATTAATAGATGGCCCTGTAAGCGGCATTAAGAAAGTAAATTCGGATGTCAATGATATTTTGAATCGAAATTACAACGTATTTCGCATGAAATGCACATTAAACTAGCTGTAGTCTTCAATGTGCTTTATTTTCGGGTTTTTTTTCTGACGGAAAAAATGACTTCCAAGCCATCCAACAGTTGTGACACTGTTAGCGGAAAGCCCATCCACCATGGTAAGATCATACCAAATTGATGGGAAAATCGGTGGAACTTTTTTTTTTGACGCTATACCGTTTACCCATTCTTCAAATATCTTCAGTTCAAATTTAATCGATTATGAAGCAGGAACCACTAGAAACTTTTTTATTAGCTAAAATTTCGTCTGCCATTTATCAAAAATTATATGTGTGTGGTTCATCCTCCGTGTCCTGCAGCGCGGATGAACATTCCATGAGTAGTCAACTCATGGATGGAAGGAAAGGACGCAGCTTCTGTTGTGATGGAGCACCCGTAGGTAGGACTTGGACTAGTTAAGGAAGTTCGACTTAGTTAGGTTGAACCTTAGATTCTAACTTGGCTCTGATTCACTGAAGAAGCAAGCCAGAGCATTCCGTAAATATTTTTAGAAGGAACCACACCGCATTTGCTTATCATATGGGAAAAATCCAGAAAACTCCTCCAGGTAGTCAGACGGACGAGGCAAGATGCTGAACATCACAAACGCCGTCTGGTCTCTTCGTTTTTTAAACAATATTTACAACCAGAGTGTTGACCTCAGCCCTATTGTTCATCAGCGGAGCACGTTACCATTGAGCCACGAGTCGGGCCAAAAGACCTAATTTATTTCTAATATGAATGTTTAAGGGAAATAATACTTCTTACGTATACTATTTATTTAAACCAGATTATAAAATGGTGCGACACAAACTTTTAAGCCGACATCACTGCACCGTCTGCCGAGTAAGTTTGCCAAAACGTACACTCTCCTATTTTAGACACATGCCTCATTATACCTCGCCAAGGAATAAGGCGATTATGAACTATATCGACAGGAAGACATTATCCCCACTTTCGTCGCATTTGTTATGAAAATCTGAGCGCGCACTCCGTTTTCAAGTAATAACAGGATTCCAAAATCGCCAGCTGCCGGCATTCATCCATCATTGAGGCTCGCCAGCACAACTGGGGATATCGCGCAGCAAATCTCTGAAAAGCCACCACTGAAGCTGCCATCACTCACATTAAACTCAAATTCATCATTTTACTAACTTGCTTATATTTAAAATTGGCGAATGACCTTTTGGATTTAATTGGTGCTATTTTAATGTAATTAATGAGATTAATTAAAAAATTCAATAGTCTATGGTATGGTAAGTTAGCATTATTTTAATGTATTTAATGAGATTTGAGATCAGTTAAAAAAATTCAATAATCTATGGTATGATACATTCTAGGTATTATATTTTTATAAATTAGCAAATAAAATGTGAATTAGTATATTAACTTTTGATAATTTTAAGTTAAAAAACAATTAATTGCAAATAGCTCATAGATATTTTAAAGAATTAGCTTAAATTTTTTATATTTCTAATGAGCAAATGAAAACTTTAAAAAGCATTTTCTAATCATGTTACTCAACTAGTATTTTATCAATCTCAGAAGTAAATTATTATTCATTAAAAATGTCCATGATCAATTTATGATTTCATTTTGTTCTCTTAGTTTAGTTTTTTAAAAAATAATTTATTCGCTCAATAATTTTTTTTTCGCATATTATTTTCTGCTGAACATTTGAATTTAAATCATACGGATAGAAGATATTGCATATATGCTGATTCGCTTTTATCAAGCATTATAGTGTCATAAAAATATTATGTTACAAAGCATTTATACTGTCATAAAAATATTATGTTGCAAACCATTTATATTGCCATAAAATATTATGTTGCAAACCATTTATATTGTTATAAAATATTATTTTACAAAGTAATATAGTGTATTATAATAAAAATTTCTTGCAATTTCTTCTATTAATTAATTATAACAACGTACTATATTGCTATGATAAGTTAACAAATTATTTTTAATTAAAATTAAGTTTTTTTTTTTTTCAAATAGTCTTTATCTAATCAATAGAATGATAAAAAAAAAAAGAAAGAGAAATATGTTATTTGTTTTTTTTTTCTAAAATTTACGATATATATATATAAACACATTTTTTAAGAAAGAATCTTAAATTATCAATAAGCAGCTGATTTTGATTGTATTCTAGAAATTACTATAGTATTTTATCATAAAATCCAGCTAGTATTTTATCGATATTTTTTAATTTGTGCAAGAAATATTTAAAATTAAAAAAAAAAAAAAAGATATAACGTATGGGAGACAACTCATGGTATGGGAGAATATATACATATCGTATAGGAGAAAACGCGGAAAACTTTCACCAAGTAGTCTGACTAAAGAGGCAAGATGCTGAACATCGCAAACGTCATTGAGACTCTTCGCTTTTGAAACACTGTTTACAACCAGCGAATTGTAGCTCAGCACTAATGCTCACCAGCGGCGTATGTAAATAATGAGCCACGAGTCGGGGCCAAAAAGTTCTAATTTATTTATATTATTATTTTAAATATGAATCATCATATAGAAGGATACTTACTACATTCTCAATTTATTTAAACCAGATTATAAACTGGTGGGACCGAAACTTGTAAGCAGACAGCATAGAGCAAGTTTGTCAAAATTCACACTCTCCAGTTTTCGACACCAGCCTCATTATCCCTCGCCAAGGAATAACGCGATTATGAAGCATCTCGACAGGAAGACATTATCCCCACTTTCGTCACATGTGTTATGAAAATGTCCCCGCGCACTCCATTTTGAAGTAAGAATATGATTCCAAAATCGCCATCTGCCAGCATTCATCCATCATGTATGCTCGCCAGAACAACTGGGGATGTCGCACAGCAAAAATCTCTGAAAAGCCACCACTGGAGCTGCCATCATTCACATTAAACTGAGATTCATCATTTTACTAACTGCTTATATTTAAAATTGGGAATGACCTTTTGGGTTTTAGCTGTGCAGAAAAGTTAGTGTTATTAAAGTTAGTACTATTTTCATGCATTTAATGAGAGATTAATTTTAAAAAATCAATAAAATAGGGAATGTTATAATCTAGGTATTATTTTTTATAAATTATCAAATATAATTTGCCTTGAGTGGTATGAATTGATATATTGCATTTTATTAGCTTTAAATTAAAGAATAATTAAGATCAGAGACCATAGATCAGTTGTTAGACCAGGAACTACTGTTTAACGTGGATTCCGAACCACCACCACTACTACTACTACACTACACCGCACCACACCACATCATTGTGCCTAGAGCTCAGTTTTCCCGTTACAGTTTGGGAATGATATGGTGAGAAGTCTGATTGGTTACTGTGACACTCTACAGTCATATGAAACCGAGACCTACGGCCTACAGTGGATTCCGAATCACTACAAGCATCCATGCGACAGCCAGGATTCGAACCTGAAATCCATGGCACCGAGGGCCTAGAGACCTAGACACTCGACCATTCAGGCCCCAAAATTCTGTTGTGTTGATTCTTATCCCACGTGGTAGACATCTAGACCAAGATTACGAACCCGTGGGGCTCATGGTTGAATGGAAAAGTGGCAGCTGCTGTTGTGATAGAGTACCCAAGTTTCACAGAGTTCTACAGTCCTATGAGACACATGAGGTTTGAAGTGGATTCCGAAATATTACATACAACCATGGCACTGCCGGGACTCGAAACCGATACCTGTTTAACCGAACACCAGAGCGCTAGCCACTCGGCCATCAGGCTCCCACACTAACAAAAAAACCAAGGCACAGCCAGGATTTGAACCTGAAGCCTGTGAAGGCCAGAGATCTAGTCAATTATCCCCTCAGGCCGCCAGTCGTTCAAGATGGAGGACAGAAGAGAGTGCAGGGGAGACTTCTAGAGAGAACTACCTTGCATTTGTGTATCGTACGTGAGAAAACTCGTAAAACAATTACCAGATAGTCTGACTGACGAGGTAAGATGCTGAGCATCACAAACGCCATCGAGTCTCTTCGTTTTTGAAACAATGTTGACTGTTCACCAGCTCAGTACGTTACCACTGAGGCATGAGTCGGGCAAAAAAATTCTAATTTATTTCTATTCTTATTTAAAATATGAGTGGTATATGTATAAAGTCTATGTCCTCTATGTTCTCAATTTATTTAAACTAGATTATAAAACGGTGCGACTCAAACTTTTAAGCCGATATCGCTGCACCGTCTGCTGAGTAAGATTGCCAAAATAAACACTCTGAGTTTTCGACACCAGCCTCATTATCCCTCTGCAAGGAACAACGCGATTATGAACCCTCTGGACAGGAAGACATCATCCCCACTTTCGTCACAATTGTTGTGAAAATCTGACCGCGCACTCCGTTTTCAAGTAATAATAGATTCCAAAATCGCCATCTGCCAGCATTCATCCATCATGTAGGCTCGCCAGCACAACTGGGGATGTTGCGCAGCAAAATCTCTGAAAAGCCACCGCTGAAGCTGCCATCATTCACATTAAACTCAGATTCTTCATTTTACTGACGGCTTATATTTAAAATTGGAGAATGACCTTTTTGATTTAAACTATGCAGAAAACAAGTTTTGTTAAATTTAGTGCTATTTTTAATGTATTCAATGATCTTGAAGATTATTTGGTAAGTTAGTATTATTTGAATATATTTAATGAGATTTGATATTAGTTCAAAAAAATTAATAATCTATGGTATGGTAAGTTAATATTATTTTAATGTATTTAATGAAATTTTAAAATAGCTATAAAACAAATCAAAAATTAAAGGAACATCCTTAGGTAAAAGTCTCACTTGGCTCCGATTCGCTAAAAGAAGGAGGCAAATGCTTATCGAGGAACTACCCCGCATTTTGGTAGACAATCTGGAAAAATCCCAACAGGTAGTACGACTAACAATGCAGGATGTTGAACATCACAAACGCCATTGAGTCTCTTCGTTTTTGAAACAGTATCTACAACCAGCGGGTTGAACCTCTCAGCCCTACTGTTCATCAGCAGCGCACGTTACCACTGAGCCACGAGTAGAATCAAAAGTTCCAATATATTTCTACTGTTATTTTAAATATGAATAATTATACAAAACAATACTTCATACTTTTTCAATTTACTTAAACCAGTTTATAAAATGGTGCGACTCAAACTATTAAGCCGATATCACTGCACCGTCTGCCAAATAAGTTTGTCAAAATTTACACTGCAGTTTTAGTACCGGCCTAATTATCCCTCGCCAAGGAATAACGCGATTATGAAGCATCTCGACAGGAAGACATTATCCGCACTTTCGTCACATGTGTTATGAAAATGTCATCGCGCACTCCATTTTGAAGTAAGAATATGATTCCAAAATCGTCATCTGCCAGCATTCATCCATCATGTAGGCTCGCCAGCACAACTGGGGATGTCGCACAGCAAAATCTCTGAAAAGCCACCACTGGAGCTGCCATCATTCACATTAAACTGAGATTCATCATTTTACTAGCGGGTTATATTTAAAATTGCGGAATGACCTTTGGGTATAAACTATGCGGAAATTTAGTGTTATTAAAGTGGTACTATTTTAATGTATATACTAACGTATAGTGGTACTATTTTAATGTATTTTAAATAAATGTTTAAATTCCATGTTGTTGTTTTTTAAAAATAAATAAATATAACTTGCTTTTCCTGGTATGAATTGATATATTACGTTTTGATAAATTTTATTTAAAGATTAATTAATTGTAAATAGCTTTTAGATGTTTGTAAAAATTAAATTAAAACTTTTATATTTCTAACGATCAAATAAAAGCTTTTAATAGCATTTTCTAATCATGCTACTCAGCTTTTAATTGCATTTTCTAATCATGTATTTTGTGTTATATCATCAGTAAATTCGTATTTATGAAAAAATATCCATCATCAATTTATGATTTCATTTTGTTCTCTAATTTTATTTTTTAAAAATATCCTAAACTCTCAGTAATTTCTTTTTTTTTTTTTTTTTTTTTTACGTATTAAATATTTCTTTACATTTGGTTTTAAATCGTGTAGATAGAAGATACACCGATTCGCTTTTATCAAGCATTATATTGTCATATAATAATATGTTTAGAAACATTTATATTGTTATAAAAATTTATTGCTTATTTCCTAAAAAATATTTTTAATTAAAATTAATTAAGAGTTTTTATCTAAGCAATAGAAAATTGAAAAAAAGAAGAAAACGAAAAAGGATAGAAATGTAGGTTTTTCAAGTGTTTTATTTTCTTAAATTCAAGAAATATACAAACTCACACACAATCTATATAAATTTATAGGTAGAATATATACATATATTTATATATATACACATTTTTGAACAAAGAATCGTAAACTATCAATAAGTAGTTGATTTGAATTATATTCTAGAAATTACTCAACTATTATCTTACTGATATTTTTAGGATTCGTATTAATTTGTATTTAGATTCCTATAAATTGGTATTATTAATTTGCATTTACTTTCTAGTTTACGTTCGCAATCAAGTGCTACTTTATTCATCAGAAACATTTTTTTATTATTTTATTATATTTCACAGTGCAATTAGAAAATTATAGTTATGTATTTCATTGCTTTATTAAATGAACAATTAAATGAACAACAATGAACAATAAAAAGAATTTAACCTTTATTAGAAACACATTTTTCTATATAATTCCTTTTTTTTTTTAAAGTAGGTTTATATAAAATTTTTTTGGGAATTTGTACGATTGTATTTTTTTTCATCAAATATTTTCTTTGTCAATTTAATGATTCTTACCTACATTGCAGATACTTACATTTTCTGTATCACATTGCAGATACTTACATTTTTTAACTTACATTGCAGATACATACATTTTTAAACTTACATTGCAGGTACTTACATTTTTATACTACACAGAAGATACTTACATTTTTTTTTATACTTACACAGCAGATACTTACGTTTTTTTTATACTTACATTTTTTTATACTAGTTAGTAGATACTTACATTTTTTATACTAGTTAGTAGATACTTACATTTTTTTTATACTCTATTCCAGATACTTACATTTTTTATACTTACATTGCAGATACTTACATTTTTATACTTACATTACATTTTTTTATACTATATTGCAGATATTTATATTTTATTATTTGCGATATTTTATAGAAGATACTTATATTTTTATATTTACATTTTTATACTACATTGTAGATACTTAAATTTTTTTATACTTACATTTTTTATACTACATTGTAGATACTTACGTTAAAATATTTACATTGTACATACTTTTTATATTACATTGCAAATATTTTTTTTTATATTACATTGCAAATGCTTCTTTTTAAGACTACATACAAGACATCATATTATTAAGAATCATGTTAGAAATCAGTAAAAACCTAAGCATTTTTTTAAAAGTTAAAATATCTTTAATTTTCAGTATTTTTTTTTTTTTTTTTTTTGTTTTTTAAAGATTCTATTTTTCTTTAATTGTGTCTTGGCTTAATAATCAACATTTAAAAATATTTTGCAACACTCTGAAGATTTACATACCCTTCTGCGTTTCATCTTTCAAAAATAACCCAGTCATTTCGCAGTTTCAAAAATAATCAGATTAACATCAAACTAAGATAAAGAAGCGTTCCTCAAATTAAATTATCCGAACCAAAAATCCTTCAGCCATTTTGCCTTTTTCGACTGCTGTTCTCTTCGCTTCACTTCACAAGATCTGTTACTGCTCTAATGCATTATTTAAGCTTTCATTTTCTTTTTGTTCATTCGAAATGCTTAGAAGACCATTTTAGGACTAAATGGGCGTTCTGAGAAAATTCCTTGGTGCCGATCGCAGAATAAAACCCAAGTGAAGATTTTAAATAGTAAATACAAACATAAACAAAACAAAACAAAATAAATAAATAAATAAAAAGGTTTCGTTGCCATTTTTTTTATCATGGAAAAAAAACTAAATCGTTTGGCAAGAAATAAACTGTCAAATGCTAATAAAAAGTATATTTTTTTGTGGAATGAAAACTTTTTAAAGCATTTTCTTTAAGTAACTTTACAATGACACTTTTTTTATCACATATTTTTTTTTTGTCATTTTACTAATTCCTATCTACATTGCAGATACTTACATTTTCTTATGCTAACATTGCAGATACTTACATTTTTGTTACTACATTGTAGATTTTTATTTACATTTTTATACTACGTTACAGATACTTATATTTTCATACTATATAGAAGATACTTACATGTTTTGTACACTACATTGCACATATTTACATTTTTATACTAAGTTGCAGATACTTACATATTTTTATATTGCATTGCAGATATTTTTTTTTTATACTCCGTTACAGATACATACATTTTTTATACTAAATAGAATATACTTACATTTTTTATACTACATTTCAGATATTTACATTTTTTATAATACATTGCAGATACTTACATTTAATTACATTATGATCCTTTTTAAAACTACATCGTTTATATTATAAAAAATCGTGTTCGAAATCATCAGTAAACCTAAGCATTTTTTCTAAAAGTTAAAATATCTTTAATTTTCAGTATTTTTCTTGTTTTTAAAGATTTTATTTTTCTTTGATTGTATTTTTTTCGCTTAATAACTAAATATTTAAAAATATTTTTCAACACTCTGAAGATTTACATATCATTCTGCCTTTCATCTCTCAAAAATAATTCAGTCATTTCGCAGTTTCAAAAATAATCAGATTAACATCAAACTAAGATAAAGAAGCGTTCTTCAAATTAAATTATCCGAACCAAAATCCTTCAGCCATTTTGCTTTTTTCGACTGCTGTTCTCTTCGCAAGATCTGTTACTGCTCTAATGCATTATTTAAGCTTTCATTTTCGTTTTGTACTTTTTGTTCATCCAAAATTCAGAAAATTCCTTGGTGCTGATTGCAGAATAAAACTCAAGTGAAGATTCTTAAATAGTCATAAATACAAACATAAACAAAACAAAACAAAATAAATAAATAAAATAAATAAATAAAAATTATTTGCAATTTTTTATCTTGGAAAAAAAACTAAATCATTTGGTATAAAAATTAAATGTCAAATAGTAATAAAAAAGTATATTTTTTTTCAGGAATGAAAGCTTTATAAAGCATTTAGTAACATTATCATAAAGTGTTTCCTTTAATTATAATAATTTTTTGTAATAATACATTGATATTATTAACTGAAATAATTGTAAATTTTTTTATTAATTCTAGCTACTTTGATTTATATGTTTTACAAATTAATTTTCGTTATATAATTAAATTTGCTTAACTACATTTAAAGTTAATCATCAGAAAAAAAATATTAATTTCTTAGTTTTACTATTTTTTTTCTTTTTTTATTAAATGGGCAAATTAATAATTCTTTTTATAAAAAGAATTTTATCATTCATTAGCTTACATTTTTCTGAAAATTCCTTTTTTTATATTTAAAATAGCATTATATATAATTTTGGGGCATAGTACAATGACATTTTTTATTTTTATCACATATTTTTTTGGCAATTTACTGATTTTTTACTACATTTCAGATACTTACATTTTTTATACTGCATTGCGGATTCTTATATTTTTATACTACATTGCAGAGACTTAAATTTTTTATACTACGATGAAGATACATTACATTTTAATTACATTATGCTTTCCTTTTAAGACATATTGTTTATATTATAAAAAATCGTATTAGAAATCAGTAAGCCTAAGCATTTTTTTTAAAGTTAAAGTATTTTTAATTTTCAGTATTTTTCTTATTTTTTTAATGGTTTTATATTTCTTAGATTGTGTCTTGGCTTAATAATAAATTTCAAAAATATTTTTCAACACTTTGAAGATTTACATACCCTTCTGCCTTTCATCTTTCAAAAATAATCCAGTCCTTTCTAAATTTAAAAAATAATCAAATTAACATCAAACTAAGATAAAGAAGCGTTCCTCAAATTAAATTATCCGAACCAAAATCCTTCAGCCATTTTGCCTTTTCGACTGCTGCTCTCTTCGCTTCACTTCACAAGATCTGTTACTGCTCTAATGCATTATTTAAGCTTCCATTTTCTTTTTGTTCCTCGAAATGCTTAGAAGACCATTTTAGGACTAAATGGGCCTTCTGAGAAAATTCAGAAAATTCCTTGGTGCTGATCACAGAATAAAAAAGTGAAGATTCTTAAATAGTCGTAAATACAAGCATAAACAAAACAAAACAAAAATAAATAAATAAATAAAATTTCTACGCCATTTTTTTATCATGGAAAAAAAAAATAAATCGTTTGGCAAATAAATTCAAATACCAACAAAAAAAATTATTCTTTTTTTAGAATGAAATGCTTTTATAAGCGTTTTTCTTTAAGTAATATTACCATTAAATATTTCTTTTTTTATAATGTTATTATAATAAGTACTTTTAATAAAAAATTGTACAAAAAATATTCTTTCTTTAAGCTTTTATTAAGCATCTTTATTTAAATAATATTACCATAAAGTATTTCTTTGAATTATAATATTTGTTATTATAATACGATAATATTATTAACTGAAATAATTGTACATTTGATTTTTAAAAAATAAATTCTAGCTACTTAATATAATATTTTATTTAAATACAAATTAATTATCATTATATAATTAAATTTACTTAATTACTGTTAATCATCAGAAAAAGTTGCTGTTAAAGGAAATCATAAGAAAATATTAATTTCTTGTAGTTTTACCATTTAATTTTAATTAAAATATTTAAAAATGAAAAATATATCCTTAATAATAATTCCATCTGCTTAATATAACCATGTTTTATTTGAACAAAAATTAATTTTCATTCTGTATTTAAATTTTCCTTATTACATTTAAAGCTAATCATCAGAGAAACATATTTTTTTTAGTTTTACTGTTTATTAAATAAAATATTTAAAAATGCCAAAAAAAAATATTAATTCAGATTTTTATTTAAATAAAAATTATTTTTATTCTATAATTAAATTTGTTTAATCACGTTTGAAATTAATCATCAGAAAAAAATATTAATTTCTTAGTTTTATTATTTTTAAATAAAATATTTAAAAATAAAAAATAAATCATTAATATTAATTCTAGCTACCTAATATAACTATGTTTTATTTAAATAAAAATTGATTTTCATTATTTAATTAAATTTGATTAATTATATTTAAAGTTAATCATCAGAAAAAATATTAATTTCTTAGTTTTATAAATTAGTATTAAATACAATGCTTAAAAATGAAAAAAAAAACAATTTTTATAACAAATAGATTTCTTATAATGTATATCAGTGTTACGAACCAAAATATGAATATGAGTAATTAAAAACATATTTAAAATTTTATAAGATCATATTCGATGACCAATAACTTTAATAACATTTTTAATGAAAATTATGAAGATATTTTAATGTTAGTAATTTTTAAAACCAAACTTTTATGGCAACATTTAATTTTTTATTTACGTATGAAATATACTTATTAATATAAACAATTTGATGATCGAAACTGAATATTTTTGTCAATTAAATGTTTCAATTTATTTTTATATCTGTCTTATGACTTTATGTATAACATATAGCAGTTGTAAACTGTGCTATCTTTATTTCGATAACGTAGTTTTTATTTATTAAGATTTTTTATTTGAGTGTTGTAAGATGTGCCATTTTGTTTGTTTGGGCGTATTTAAAACGAGTCCCAAGTACAATAACACATTTATTTTTAATACTCCCACAAGTACGACATTAATACCACAATGAACTATAAACATTATTTAACACACATATAGCATATTTAATGGTATACACTAAAAGATGAGTGGAAGGATTCCTCTTCTAGTTTTCGGGATGAGAGATTGTTATTCAGTGTCAGTTGCTCCGTGCGTCCTCTCGGTCAGGAAGTTCGATGCCAACTGACGATTTCTTCTGTACGAAGCAAGGGGCGCTCTTGCAGTGCTTAGAAGGAATCACGGTTACGAGCAAACATGGTTACGTAGGTGGAACCACGGTTACAGTGTATATATTTTGCCATATATAGACGTTCTTTATATGACACACCCAATTTGTTATTTTAACGAAATGAACACAAACTGCTTCTTTTTGTGGATTTTATGTGTTAAAATATTTAAAAAAGATATCTGAAATAAAATCAAGTTATTATAGCAGTAAAAAAGAAATAATAATTATTCATATATTTTTTGAACAATCTGAATATAATTTTTTTATTTTTTACTTTTATTACTGTTATGATTATTTTCGTACTGATAAGTGTTTTTTTTTTTCAGGAATCTTGGAAAATCTGGCTTGAAAATATCAAGTGTAGGATTAGGTAATATAAATTCTAATTATTTACATTTACAGAATTTTTTTATAAATATAAGATAATATAGATTATATTATCTTTTTATATCTTATAGGTATAAAAACTAAACTAATATAAACTAGTTTCTAAAAATATTTCATCTTATTTACCTGTCTCTTTTTTAAATATTTAACAACATAAAAATTTTAATGTTTAATGTAAGTAAACATTATAATATTATTTTACTTTCAGGTACATGGGTTACATTCGGGCAGAATCTATCAGAAGAGGTAGGTACATTTTTTATTTATTAATTTATGTTAAATTGTATAATTTGTAATTAATAAATAATTGAAAAATTTTAATTATTAACAATTAAGTAATTATTCATTATTCATTTATGATGTATAAAATTAAAGTATAATTTCAACAAAGAATAAAATTTACAATCAATATTTTTTCAATGATGATATAATCATATGATTTAGGATATAATTTTTATTTTTATTTTTATACAAAATAATTATTATAAATTAGATAACTATAACATTACGGATTTTTTTAAATTATTGATTTCATATATATTTTAGAAGTTCAATACTTTTAAATATAAAATATCTTTCCAATTTTACTTTTGTCAAAAATTATCTACCGAAGTTGTTTTCACATATTTGAATACTATTTAAAAAATATATATTTTTTATTAGTATAATAAATGAAATATTTTGTTTATTTTATGGCGCTTTAATGAAATTAAGTAAACGAAAATTTGAATTTTGTTAACATGGGACAAAAACAAACACAAAACAGGATTATACTTATACATTTACTTACTTTTTATAAACTGACTATTATATATGACGTATTGATACTTTTTTCTCTTTGTAAATTACAATTAATGAAATTATTAAACTAATAATAAAAAAATGAATCAATAAACTTAAATTTTAATTTTATTAACACTCAAAAAAAAACCATACAAAGCAAAACTATAAGTGGTTATAATTAAAGTGACCCTTTTCAAACCCCTCTAGAACCCGTTCTATCAAACGGATTTTGATGAAACTTTGTATATACGGTATATGGACCACGGGAAAAAGATTTCTGCAATAAAAAATAGTTCAAATTTTGACCATCAGGGTCTAAAGAAGAACAAAAATTTGTCAGAACCATTAAAATATATTTAAGTACACAATAAGATCAAAAAGTGTGCTCCATTGACATCAATTAAATGTTGAAAGCGCATTATAGAGTGTTCAATGGTAGAGAAAAGAAATTCTCGAGGAATTTCAGCAACACTTTTAATAACTAATACATACAAATCGAATACTTATAATAACGAATACTTTTATAACTATTACAAACAGAAAATTCACTTAATACACCACACAATATGACAATATATCTTAGGTGTGCTATAGCTTTTAATTATAGAAATAGAGTATACAGTATAAAAACATTTACATTTTTGAAAAAGCAATGAATTCAGACATTTTCTTTACTGTTAAAATTAAGATAAAAAATAGAATCAGTTTATTTTTCGTCAGAAGTTCGTTTTACAAAAGCTAATTCTTTTTTCAACGACAAAGAGACAAATTGCAGCAATCTTTTATCTCCAATTTGATTCCTACAGAAGAGAAGACTTGAGATTGCAGAGAGAAAAAGTTGGGAAGAAAGTGTACTATTTAATAGCCTACTATTAAACTGAAAACTTCTTTTCTCAAAACAGCATGCACACATATATACATACTTCTAAAAAGAACAGAAGTTTTGCTTTGGGTATAAATAACAATGATATATTCTTCCAGAAATATGTCGTTTACTTGATAGCATATTTATGATTCTGAAAAACCTCCTCTTATAGTGAGAACCAAACAAAAAAAAGAAAAGTGTCAAACAAAAAAAAAAAAAAAAAAAAAATACGCGGAAGTGAAAACATGACATAACAGGATAGAATGCATTAAAATATTTCAATATAGAAGAGTATATAAGTTTTAAAATATATCTTGAAATTCTTTTTATAAAAGGAAATATGACGTATTGAAAAAATTCATACCGATATTCATTCGTTAAATTTTTTTACCGAAGTTGTTCAGAGATTTGTATATTATTTAAAAACATTATTTCAATTTTATCATTATTATAAGCAAAATATTTTGTATATTTTATATCACTTTAATGAAATTATTAAACGAAAATTTTGAATTTTGTTAACCATAAAATATCCCCAAAAAGCTAAGACATATAGAATGTATGAATGTAGAGAACATTCTATATATATAATATCCTAGAAATAGAATGAATCTCATGTTTTATTCCATTGTATAAAAAATTTAGATATTTTCTTGAACTTTATTGAATCTTGTGGTCTTTTCTCTTTTTTTTTTTTAAGATTGGATTTATATATATTTTTTTCTAATGCAGCTGGCAAATACTTAGAACGTGATCTTTTATGTCATAATGTCTGCACCGACGTTACTCACTTAACACTATCCATGGGGCGAGTGTAACTTGAAGACGCTGAGTGACAATGCCCTTGCAACGCCCTACGATTCTATTAAATCGTGGGTCCTACAGTTTAAAGTGGATTCCGAACCACTATAAATATCCATGCCACCGCCGGGACTCGAACCTGAAACCTGTGGTACCGAGCGCCAGAGCTCTAGATCAGGCCCACGAATTATATATATAATGCATATAATGCAATGTGTATATATAATTACTGTGTCCATAAAGTGAAACCAATTTTCAATTTAAAATTCAAGCGCTTATGGAATTGACACATACGGAGATTTAACGTCGAAATATCCTTAGTGTTTGAGTTACGCTTGGCTTTGTGAGACGCTAAAACTGATTCCGGCGATTTTGGAATGTCAGACTTAATTGAGCAAAGAACTTGCATTCAATTTTGTTTGCGGAAACGTATAGAATGTTGCAGAAGGCATTCGGTCAGCATTCCTCCATAGGAAAGAAATGTTTACAAGTGGTATAAACAGTTCAAAGAAGGTAGAAAATGCTTGAAAGCGAAAAGCCTTTGGTAGACCCTCAACCTCAACCGACGAAACCCACGTCCAAAAAATTAATGATTTGGTTCTTGCAAACCGTCGATTTACAATTAGAGACCTTGGCTGCTGATGTCGGAATTTCAAAGGTTCAATAAATTCCATTTTGGACTTCAAACGCGTCAAATACCAATTGGTACCGAAAACACTGAATACGCCAGCCCATACTGCATTGATTCTTCATGAGTTTGTCGCCAAAAATGAAACCCATATCGTTCCACAACCATCGTAGTCACACCGTGCGACTTTCTGGCTATTTCCAGAACTCAAAAGACCACTGCGGGGACACCGTTTTGAATGGATTGAAAAGATTCAACGTGAATCGCCACTCGCTTTAAAGGCCGTCCTTGCCAATGACTTTTTAGCATACATTGAAGATTTTGGAAAAAAAGTTGGCATAAGTGCATTGTGTCCGGAGGGTTTTTTTTTTTTTTAAAGTAATGAAATAAATAAAGAGTTTTTGAAAAAAAAAAATTTCTTACTTTTTGGGCACAGTATTATGTGTGTTCTAAAAAAGAAACAGAAGTTTTGCTTTGGGTATAATATAACAATGAGATATTCTTCCAGGAATATATCGTTTACTTGATAGATTATTTATGATTTCGAAAAGCCTTCTCTCATAGTGAGAAACTTAACAAAAAAGTCTACAATTTATGAAAGTAAAAACAAAAAATAAACACATGGAAGTGAAAACATGACATAACAAAATAGAATGTATTAAAATATTGCCTTATAGAAGAGAATATAAGTTTTAAAATAAAAATAGTCGAGTTGTTGACATAAAATATCCTAGAACTGGAATGAATCTCATGTTTTATTCGATTGTTATAAAAATTTTAGATACTTTTCGGGAACTTTATTGAATCTTGTGCTCTTTTCTTATTTTAAGATTGAGTTTTATATAGTTGAAATATATATATGAAGATAATTATATATTATTTCTTTATTTAAAATAATTATTTATCTACTGATTGTGGTTTGTAAAGTTTTGTAAAGTTAATTCTAGTATTCATAAATTTGTAGTTTTTATCGTATTTCTTACTCCATTTCCAATTTACTCCATTTCAATCTTACTCCATCGAATTTACAATCGGTAATATTTTAGTGAGAGTAGAAACATATGGTTCAGGATAAAATTTCAATTTTTATAAAAAATATTTATTATAAATTAGATAAAAGATAACATTTCAGATTTTGAAAATATTGAATTCATATAGTTTTTAGGAGTGCGGGCCTGATGGATGAGTGGCTAGCGCTGTTGCTCTCGGTACCACAGGCTTCGGATTCGAGCCCCGGCGGTGGTGGTAGTGGTTTGTAGTGGTTCGGAATCCACTTTAAACAGTAGGCCCCGGTTTATCATGATCGTTGAGCGATGCAAGAGTATTTTATTACTTCGCGTCCGTAGCTTATCTTCAAGCTGCACGCACCTCCTGGGTAATTCTAAGTGAATAACGTCGGTGCAGCGCTTGCCTTAAGGCATCAAGGCCAACTGTCTCAGTGTTTTCCAGCTGCATTAGAAAAAAAAAGTTTTTAGGATTTCAATATTTTTAAGTATAAAATATCTTTTTAAATTTTACTTTTATCAAAAACGTAAATTGTTCTCATATTTGAATACTATTTAAAGCCATTATTTCAATTTTAATATATTTAGAAATAAAATATTTTGTATATTTGACATCATTTTAATGAAATTAATAAACTTAAAATTGGGGGTCTGATGGCCGAATGGCTAGCGCTCTTGCGTTCGGTACCGCAGGAATCGGGTTCAAATCCCGGCTTTGCCCATGTCCGTTGTGTAGTGGTTCGGAATCCACTTTAAGCCGTAGGTCCCGGTCCTAATAGGACCGTAGAGACTTGCGGGGGCAATGTTACTCTGTTTCCATGGCTTACCATCAAGTTACACGCGCCCCCTGGGTAATGAAAAGTGAGTAACATCGGTGCAGCCCTTATGGTGAAGGTCACTGTCTATTTGCCAGCTGCATTAGAAAAAAAATAAATAAACAAACTTCAAATTTTGAATTTTGTCAACACGTAAAAAACACAAAGCAAGGCAATATAGACAATATAAATATACAATACAATATATATATATATAGTTTTATTAAAGTAACGAAGATATAGTTCGGTTGTTGACATAAAATATCCTAGAATTAGAATGAAACTCATGTTGTCTTCCGTTGACTGTATAAAACTTTAGATATTTTCCATGAACTTAATTAAATCTTGTGCTCTTCTTTTTTTATTTATTAGGATTTATTTATTTTAAATGCATATATAAAATTTACATATTTATTTAAATTAAATGTTTATGTACTGATAGTGTTTTTGTAAAATTAATTCTTATTTTCAAAAATTTGAATTTTTTATCGTATTTCTTACTTCATTTCCAATTTAATCCATTTATCCCTTACTCCGTCCAATTTACAATCTGTAATTTTTCAATGAAGGTATAAGCATATGATTTAAGATATTAATTTACAATTTTTAAACAAAATATTTATTATAAATAAGATCAATATAGAATTTCCGATTTTTAAAATATTGAATTCATATAGTTTTAGAAGTTCAATACTCTGAAGTATAAAATATTTTTTCATTTTTATTTTTGTCAAATATTCATCAAACTAAATTGTTCTCATATTCGAATACTATTTAAAGCCATTATTTCAATTTTATTAGTGTTAGAAATAAAATATTTTGTATATTTGACATAATTTTAATGAAATTAATAAACTAAAATTTTGAATTTTGTTGACACGTAAAAAAAAAACGCAAAGCAAGTCAAAATATATACATATATATATATATATATGTGTGTGTGTGTGTGTGTGTGTGTGTGTATGTGTGTGTGTATATGTGTGTGTGTGTATATATGTGTGTGTATGTATGTGTGTGTGCGTATGTATGTGTGTGCGTATGTATATATGTGTGTGTATGTATATATGTGTGTGTGTGTGTATATGTTTGTATGTATATATGTGTGTATGTATATGTAGATGTTTTTGTATGTATATGTGTTTGTGAGTGTATGTGTGTATGTATATGTATATATTTGTGTATGTATATGTGTTTGGATGTATGTTTATGTATATGTTTGTGTATGTATATGTGTTTGTGAGTGTATGTATATGTTTTGTATGTATATGTGTTTGTGAGTGTATGTATATGTTTATGTGTATGTATATGTTTGTGTAGTGTATATGTATATG
The DNA here is from genome assembly GCA_021605095.1 of Caerostris extrusa. Classification (NCBI taxonomy): domain Eukaryota; kingdom Metazoa; phylum Arthropoda; class Arachnida; order Araneae; family Araneidae; genus Caerostris; species Caerostris extrusa. Next base: position 405,071 of record BPLR01007357.1, read on the forward strand.
TTTGTGTATGTATATGCTTATGTTTGTGTATGTGTGTGTATATTTTTGTGTATGGATTTGTGTTTATGAGTGTAAGTATATGTATATGTTTGTGTATGTATATGTGTTTGTGAGTGTATGTATATGTGTTTGTGAGTGTATGTATGTATATGTGCTTTGAGTGTATGTATATGTTCGTGTATGTTTGTGTATGTTTATGTATATGTTTGTGTATGTATATGTATATGTGTATTTGTGTATATGTATGTGTGTGCATGTATATATATATGTACATAGGGCCTGAATGGCCGAGTGGCTAGTGCTCTGGAGCTCCGTTACCACAGGTTTCGGGGGCGAGTCCCGGCAGTGTCATGGATATTTGTAGTGGTTCAGAATCCACTTTAAACTGTAGATCTCTGTCTAACGTGATCGTAGAGCTTTGCGTGGGTATTGTTACTCAGCGTCCGGAGCTTATCTTCAAGTTACATGCACCTCCTGGGTAGTGCTAAATGAGTAACATTAGTGCAGCGCTTGCCTTAAGGCATCAAAGACTATGTATATATATATGACTTTGATGACTGTCTTTGATGACTGGAATGAATCTCTTGTTTTATTCCATTGTATGAAAATTTTAGATACTTTTCGTGAACTTTGTTTTGTATTCGTTTTATAATGTTGAGATTTATTTATTTTAAAGGCATATATAAAATATTATTATATATTATTTATTTATTTAATTTAAATATTTATGTACTGATAGTGGTTTTGAAAATTAATGGTTATTTTTATATATTTGTAACTTTCATTGAATTCCTTACGAAACTCAGAAGCCTCTAAAAGGAAATATTTAATCTAACGTAAGCGTTTCATTTTGCTTGCGACTTTCATGGTTCGTTTAGTACTTCAACAAAAGATCTCAATGTAGTGCGTAATTGAATTTGAAGTCAATGAATTGAGAATGATCATTTGCTGATCCAAGCACTCCAGACCCTAAGGGGTATGCAAATTCATGGTTCGTGCTTTTGTATTTCCTTCGGTCATGTGTTTTTTGTTCATCAGATTAAGGCCGTTGTTACATCTGCGGAGTTGAGGATTGTAAAGGTAGATTCATATGAATTAGTTTTTTTTTCTTCTAATGCAGCTGGCAAATAGACCGTGATCTTTCGCCATAAGGGCTGCACAGACGTTACTCACTTTGTATTACCCAGGGGCCGTGTGTGACTTGATGGTAAGCCACGGACGCGGAGTAACAATGCCCCCGCAGCGCTCTACGATCCTATTAGGACCGGGACCTACAGCTTAAAGTGGATTCCGAACCACTACAACACCCATGGGCAAAGCCGGGATTTGAACCAGATACCTTTGATACCGAACGCCAGAGCGCTAGCCATTCGGCCATCAGGCCCTCCATATGAATTAGTAAACCTTTGACTTTGTATTATATAGCGCTTGATGACCGAGTGGCTAGCGCTCGGTACCACAGGTTTCGGGTTCGAGTCATAGTGGTGTCATGCATGTTTGTAGTTATTCGGAATTCACTTCACGGTCTAATAGGATCGTAGAGCGTTGTGGGTGTAATGTTACTCGGAGTCCATAGCTCATTTTCAAGCTATATGCACCCTCTGGGTAGTGCTAATGGAGTAACTTCAGTGCAGCCCTTGCTTGTGGCATAAAAGATAATTGTCTAAGTATAAGCTAGCTGGAATAGAATATATATAAATATATAAATTGTGTATGTGAGACAGAGAGAATGCTATATATATATATATGAGAGCATGGAGTTATGGTGTTCCATGAGAGCACGGAGCACCATAAAGCGACAAACCAAACCATCACTGAACAAACGTTCACTGATTCAAGTATAATTAGCTCTTTATTAATATTTATACTATTAAATGTTTTCTAATTGAGATTGACTCATGATTGATTTCTAAAGCCAAAATAATAATCTTTCCTTCTGAGAATTCTTATTTTGTATATTTTATTTTGTAAAAATTTTATAATCTAAATAAATTTATTTTATTGAAATGTTACATAGCACAATAAATAAAGCCTTTTATTTACAAGCAGGTAATGTTTATTAATAAGCTGCATCCATAAAAGAATTTTCAGGATATACAGCCGAGCCTCGATAATTCGAATCAACTACAGTCAGTAGTATACAGTAATACAAATTATTGATGGCATCCTAAGTGAACTACTCATTATACTACTGTGCACAAAAAGTAAAACCAATTTTTATTTTTTTCAAAAACTATTTATTTTTCCAAATTTATTTCATCGCCGTCAAAGTAATCCCATCAGGACACAATGCACTTATGCCAACGTTTTTTCCAATCCTCAATGCATACTGAAAAGTCATCGGCTGGGATGGCCTTCAAATATCTCGCCGATTCACGATAAATCTCTTCAATCGCTCAAAACGATGTCCCCGGAGTGGTCTTTGAGTTTAGAGAAAAACCAGAAGTCGCACGGTGCTAAGTCAGGTGAATACGGTGGTTGTGGAATTTCATTTTTGGCGAAAAAGTCACGAATAATCAATGCAGTGTGAGCTAGCTCATTATCGGGATGCAACAACCAAGAGTTGTCTTTCCATAAATGTGGCCTCTTTTTTGGGAATAGTTTCACACAAATGACGCATAACACTGAAATAATATTTCTTGTTGACAGTTTAGCCCAGCGGAAGGAATTCATAATGCACATCACGGTAATCGAAGAAAACAGTCAACATGACCTTGCTTTTGAGCGACTTTGGCGTGCTCTTTTCGGTCTTGCTTAACCTTTGTCACGATATTCGCTCGATGGACCGGTTGTTTCCGGTTCGCAAGCATAAATCCAAGTCTCATCTTCAGTTATGAGGCATTTCAATTTTCCTGATAGTCAGAAAGCATTGTTTCACTCACTTCAACGCGACGACGTTTTCCAAAAATTCGGTGTTTTCGGTACAAATCGAGATTTGACGCCCAAAACATCTTTTAAAATGGAATTGACTGATCCTTTTGAAATTCCAACATCATCAGACAAGGTCTCTTGAGGTTGATGGTCGGCCAGTGGGTTCTTCGTCTTCAACGCTTTCACTGCCTTCTTAGAACTGTTTGTACCACTTCTAAACATTTCTTTCCGATATAGGATTGCTCACCGAATGCCTTCTGCAGCATCGAATGCCTTTTACACGTTTCCTCAAACAAAATTTAATGCAAGTTCTTTGCTCAATGAATTCGGACATTTCAAAAATCGCCGGAATCAGTTTTAGCGTCTCACGAAGCCAAGCGTAACCCAAATACTAATGAATATTTTAAAGTGAAATTTCACACAGATGTCAAGGACAGTGCCCAGTAACCAAAAAAAAAGTTGAAATTCCATATGCTCGGGAATTTTAAATTGAAAATTGGTTTTGCTTTGGGGGCATAGTAGTAAAAAGAATACTTTGAAAATATACTGAAGTCCAAAAATTTATTAAAAATATTAACGATCTCACAGAATCGAAAATTAAAATTTGTCTAAAATAATACTACACTTTAGTGATTTCATGATAAAGAAGTCTATATTTATTTAATTTGGAGTCAAAATTCTCTTTCTTGGAGTGTTATTTCGTAAAATGATCAAAAAGAGAATATTTGAAGAAAAATAGGAATTTGTTTGCCGGCTGCTTTTTGTAGTATATCCCTTCCATCATCCTGCTCATAATTATATATTTTTATTCTATGAATTTTACATCATAACGAATTTGTTGATCACGATTTAACTAATAGGTTTAGGTTTAGTTTTTCGCTCTACGTTCACGTTTTGCACACTTTAGGCTAATTAAACCGGGACCTACATTTAAACATAGATTCCGAACCACTCACAAACATGGGCATCCAAACGCCAGGATTTGACCCTGAAGCCAGTGGTAACAAAGGCAAAAGTGCTTAACTGATAGGAGTCTTGATTGGCTGAAAATCCTTCAGGGACAACGCCAACTGACCCAAGCCAATCTTTCAAAAGAAGAAAGAAAAAATGAAAATTCCCTTTTCATGTTTCCACCCTATTAATTTTATATGTATCAATATTACCCTATTATTCTAATATCATTAATCTTATATATTATTGATTATTTAATAGGGGCAGATCACAATTCTGAGAAAAACTTTAAAGACCTCCTCAGAACAAAATTACTTTGTGAATCATTGCATCATCAATATCATCTAAGAAAAGCAAACCTGTGAAGAATTTGAAAATATTTTATTAAAAAATTATTATTAGCCTTCTTAGATTAAAGGGAATTCAATTTAAAAACTATATTTATACTCGATTTTGGACGTTTATCATGAATTACCGAAATGAGGCACGAGAGTTTACATACATACTACTTTATGCGTTTAACAATTAATATGTTTAAATAAATTGTTTGCCAAAACTCGTGACTCAGTGGCAACGAGAGCCGCTGGAGATCATTAGGGGTTGGGGGAGGTTCAATCCGCTGGCGGCTTTGTTGTAGTCACTGTTACAAAAAAAGAGGACACTCTATGGAATTTGTGATGTTTCAACATCTTGCCTAGTGAGTCGGACTACCTGCTGGGAGTTTTCCGGGTTTTATCACATAAAATAAGCAAATACTGGTAGTTCCCCTAAATGTCCTCCCGGAAGGCACTGCACTCAGACTTCTACCTATGGGTGCTTCATCTCAACAGAAACTGCCCCTCCTTTCCCTCTGCTGTCTGATGGCGAATTGGCTAGCGCTCTGGCCTTTGGTACCACAGGCTTCAGGTCCGATACCTGGCGGCGAAATGGATGTTTGCGAGTGGTTCGGAATCCTGTAGGTCTCGCTTTAATTAGCATAAAATGTGTATGAAACATAAAGCAACAAACCAAACACAACCTCACTTTCCATGAGACCACAAGGGTTCATGGACATAGTTTGCTGTCTACCAAGTGGGATAAGAAAAAGTAAATAAATTGCCTTGATTCAGAGTTATTAATTCGTTTTTAATTGTTATGGTTTAGAAATGTTTTAATGGCAAAAAAAAAAAATATTTGAAATTTAAAGTAGAATGTTAAATCTCAATTTACTGTAGCATTAATAAAACAGATATGTGTATTTATTTAAACTCCTTTTATATAATAAATAACTCATTTAATTTAAAATTACTTATTTTCTTAAACTTAAAAAAATTTAAAAAAAAAAAAGAATTAACTACAAATATTTAAACTGAAAATAATAACTTTGCTAAAAATTTTTAAGGAAGAAATAAACAATATCACTTCTAAAAAGGAAAACTTTTTTCCATTAGTAGGATTACTAATGGAAAAGTTTTCCGTATTTGAGGTGACCATCATACTTCAAGTTCAATAAAAGTTTTAAAAATTATCCGCTTATGCCCTGAAATATACGGTATTCTTTTTTTTCTACGTTACTTACATTTTTCTTACTGTAAGTACATTACTGAAACGTTCTTTTTATAATAAATAAACCTGTATTTTTTAACGTAAAATAGTGATACAAAAAGTAACTTATATTAATTTAGCATTAAAGATTCTAAAAGAAATCCCATGGGATTTTTTTTTCCCCATGTCGTGTTTGATCTTACCGTATATTGTTTATTAAATTAAGGAAATGGTCCTATTCTCGTAGAAAATTAGAAGAGAAGAAATTAAAAATTCTCTTCTAGGAAAAAAGATGAATAAAAAAAAAAAAAGAAATTAATCAGTTTTTTTATCGCCTTTATGATATTTTGTGAAAAACTCGAACTTAAGTTTTAAACTGAAATGGAATTACGTTTATGTTCATATTTATAGTATTTATGTTTTCAAGACTTATTCGGGTATTATAAAAAAATTTTTTTCGATCATATTGTTAAATTCTTTATACATTATGTATTATAAATCACAGGTTTGCCATGTTTGAAATAATAAAGTATAATTCTGAAAAATCTATTTTCACTGAGAATTTATAAGCAACAATCGGAAGAAACACATTTAATTTTAAAATAAAATCTTAAAACCAGTAAACTGTAGTTGCAATATGCAATATTTATATTAACAAAATAAAAAATGCATTTTAAAAATGTACGCTTGAATCTGACAAACTTCAATATATGTTGTACTTTGGCGTAATCGATATCTACCAGAATTTTTGGAGATGTATTTTTAGAAAATATTTTTTTTTAATCCATAAAGAAATTAAAATGTCAATGTGTCCGACTCGTGCCTCAATGGTAACGTGCACAGCTGATGAGCATTAGAGCTGACGTTCCATCCGCTGGCGACTTTGCTGTAAAAACTGTTTCAAAAAACGAGGAATCTCGATGGCGTTTGGGATGTTCAGTATCTTGTCTCGAGAGTCGGACTACCTGGTGGTAGTTTTCCTGTGTTTTTAACGCATACGATACGCAAATACGGGGTAGTTTCAACTTAAAGTCCTCCCGGAATGGAAAGTGCCTTCCTTCTTCAGCGACATAGAACCGAATTCTACCTACAGGTGTTCCATCACAACAAAAGCTGCTCCCCTTTCCCTCCATCCATGAGATGACATGGGTTCTTGGAGTGATCTAGATGCTGCTGTCGACCGAGTAGGATAAGAAACAACAATAAATGTTAATGTCGTAGAAAATATATGCGATATGTGATTTAATAGACATTTTATTTTGTAATGTGGGCCTGAATGGCCGAGTGGCTAGCGCTCTGGCGCTCGGCACCACAGGTTTCGGGTTCGAGTCCCGGCGGTTCCATGGATGTGTATAGTGGTTCGAAATCCACTTTAACCCATAGGTCCCGGTCTAATAGGATCGTAGAGCGTTGCAGGCGCATTGTTACTCCGCGTCCGTGGCTTATCTTCAAGTTACACGCGCCCTGGGTAATACAAAGTGAGTAACGTCTGTGCAGCGCTGCCTTAAGGCATCCAAGACCAAGCTGTATAAGTGTTTGCCAGCGGCATTAGAAAAAAATATCTTGTAATGTTTATGTAAAAATATATGGTTCCTTTTTTTTTTTTAAATGCAGCCCTATTTAATAGAAATATGAATAATAACGGAATATTAAATGTTTAAATATTGAAAGGAAAAATTAAGTTTTTTAAGTTTTAAGTGTTTTGTTACCGAGGTTTCAGTTTGTTACATGGATTTGTTACATATTTTATAGGATTATTAAAATCATGTTCCATTTTAAAATCACAGATTTGTGAGTCTAGTGAGCAGATTAGAGAGCCTATTCGGATCAACATTTATTTGTGAACATTTACAGGAATGTATATTAAAAATTGCGAAATGAAATATGGTACCCGTATTTTATGGCGAAAATAGCTTAATCAATAGTTAAATAAATCCCTAGATATTAAAAATAAGCCATGGTGTTTTCGGTAACCAGGTATTCTAATATAAAAATATTCGGTTTTCTAACCCCAGGATGTTAGGTGGTCCTACTACTTCGAGCAGTTATCAGTACTTGAACTCTGTAGAAGTTTCCGGCACTCTATAAGACCTTTAGTTATATAGAAATTGAATAAGTATATATGATAAATGCATTTCGTATTTTTTTTTTTCGTCTGTCAGTGTGGCTCACCATCAGTTTATGGTGATTATGTATCTGGTAATCTTTGTGTATCCCTGATCTAGATATATAAGATGTCCAAAAATTCTGAACGGAGTTTTAAAAAAATCAAAAAATAATTTAAATTAGATTTAACTTGGGTGCAACTTAGATTTCTAGAAAAATCATATATTTTAAATTTAAAAAAAAAAAACAAATTATCAAAATTATTACCGGTAGATGGTTCTGCATAGTTTTGTTTCTTTAATGCAAATTTAATACCTTTCCAGGGAGAAAGGTTTCAAAAACTAACTTATGAACACATTCGTCCTAAGTAATGTTTTAAAATTGAATTATTGCTGTTGTTGTTGTTGTCGTATCCTCTGAAGAGTAGAAGAATATCAAAGATCGTGGTGCTGCCGAATAATATTGTCTTTGTTGATTTTGAAATATAAATCCACTTCCGAGGGATGGTCCAGACGATGCATGGCGGTTGCAACAGCTGGGCAATCATGACATGATGAGGAGTCAACTCGCCATCAGGGCAGTTGCCACATTTTTGGTATTTGTTTACGCCATCAGAAAAACTTTTCATATATTTGTGATACTTCATCTTTTATCTTGTGAGAATAGTAGCTGTTTTTCTGTCTTCATTTAGTTACTTCTGTAATTTGTTATTTAGTTTTGATCTCAGAAGGAATCATGAGTTTAGATTTTGCCAATGCATTTGCATCTGCAAGGGAAGTAGGAATGACAGCCTTATTGATTCAGATTTCTGGCATTCTTCTTCAAAGAATCTGCACCCACATTAGCAGGGATCCATCGCAGGATACACATTCTGTGCAAGCAGTGGATTACTGCTGTTAAATTATTGCGTAACTACGGTGTTGGCACTGGTTATTGAATGGCTGCAATGTTAAAATGCTTTTTGATGAAGTTCTTTTATGATAGCAATGAAATCAGCAGCAGGAATGTTAAATTACTCGAAACGCAGATCTGCGACATTGTTACATTTATACAAAGTGTGGTTTGGAGAAGAACCCGCAATACGTAATAATGCATATCCCTAATGATCTCCATACTTGCCACTTAATGATTTTTTATTTATGTGGCATCAAATCTCGAGGGGTTTTTTTTTTTTTTTTACTCCATCTATCTTGTTTGAGCTGAAAGATGTCATATGATATGAGATCCTTATTGTTGACTCTGATATGTCTTGACGTAAGCAAACATAATTGTTTCTCACTTGATTATAGCATTCCGTCATTGTAATCATTAAATATTACAATATATGTTTTTAATATGATAAATCATTCCGTTTTATGTGACGAAGAAAACATCGAAAATTTATATAGATGTTGAGTCATATAGTGGTGATATCGGTCAAATATTTGACTTTATTTTTACTCAAGTCTACCAGGCACGTAATGCGGTACATTATTTTTTCAATTCCGTCTATTAGTTCACACTCTCCCTATAGATATCTTGTTCAAATTTTCAATCGTTCATAAAATACTTTTTATTCATCCACTCAAGTTCAAATGCATTTTTTTGAACTTGTAGTGGATAACACTGGATGTTAATACAGTTTTCTCAAATATTAATTCATTAATTAAATTTAATTAATTAATTTTAGTTTTTGTTTAGATTTAAGTTGCATATATCTACCAATAGATGGTGCCAAATAAACTTTAAAAAAATGAAGGAAAATTATTTATAGAGGACTTTCTGCAATAGAGTGAAAAAGAAGTTATGAATTGACTTAAAACCTTTTTTTCTATATTACCTGTTTTATATTTATTAATATTATTTAAATTTTTCCATTCGTTGAACATACTTCTTTTACATATTTAAATCTTGTATTGAATTGCTAACGTATCAGATTAAAGTGTTAAGTTTTAATGATTGTATTAATTAAATTGAAGTGTTAACGAACAAATGTGTCTTAAAATGTCTTTAAATGTTTTACGTCAAAAATGTCTGTAAAAATATTCAAATTATTTGATTAAATTTAATATAGTGTTTTACGATCAGATCTTAATTTATGTCGTTGTTAATTACTTTATTTCCATTCATTTTCTTTTCAAAATCTTTGTGGAATTTTATTAGTTAGGCAAACATTTACAACATAAAACATTACCACAACAAAAATCATTCATTATCCATACATTTATAACTAAATGTATTACTAATATAACACTTCTTTCAGTTTTAAATCAATATCATTTTGATGTTTAGTTTTTAATGAGACAAGAATCAGAGAGTGGCAAAAGTTCTACAACAATCGTTATCAAAACATTTCCACATTTGTGTTCTGAACAATCTGTCTCAATCTCGCCACACCCTGTCTGAAGACATCCACTTTGCAGTTTAAAATCTGAGCAATTCCTTATGCCATGACCACCTGCTCTGCTTTCAAATATTTCCCACAATTCCACCCAAGTCAGCAACCACAGCAAACTCCGAACACTTTTCTGATTGGCAGGCACATAAATGATGCATTGGAATGTATTGAATGGAAATTGCTCTTTTAAATATTAACAGATATACTAATACGTCTGTTTCGGAATTAAAATCATTTATTTTGTAAAACAGAGCAATTCGAAAAGGATTTTAAACATTTTTTGAGTTTAATAAACTCAAATTATTAAACTCAAAAAAATTATTAATTTTACAATGATTATTATTTATTTGTTTTACATTATTTAAAAAGTCTTTTGATACAATTGCAAAGGGATATTTTAAAAGCATTCCAGCAAAAATTATGTTTTAGTAATTTTTTTTGTTATATACTACCTTAAAAATTTAGCCCTCTATGATTTCATTAAATTAGAACTTGTAGAAAATATTAATGGGCCTTATGGCCTAGTGACTAGCTCTCTGGAACAAGTTTCGGGTTCGAGTCCCGGAGGTGCCATGGATGTTTGTAGTGGTTCGGAATCCACTTTAAATCGTAAGTCTAGGTCTAATATGACTGTAGAGCGTTGGGCAACCCAACCCCTTAAATAGAAAATATCTGTCTTTAAATGTGCTTGTAGGCATACGGCCTTGGCCCACCATGGGGCTATTGCACCAATGATAAAGAGAAGAAAATATTATAACTGATATAATCTTTTATAAATCCCTAAGAATATTTTTAAATGGGGTACAAATTTGTAACAATACTGTATACATTTGAAATTATTAAATTTTTATCTCCTATTTTTACCAAGCCTCCTTTTTGCATATGTTTTCTTTTACATGTGAGATTTGGCGACTTGATGGCCAGTTGGCTAGCACTCTGGCCTTTGGTACCCCAGGCCTCAGGTTCAAATCCTGGCGGTGACATGGATGTTTGTTAGTGGTTCGGAATCCACGTTAAACTGTAGTTTCTGATCTAGTTAACCTAAAAAATGTGCAGAATGACAGTAGAGCGACAAAACTGAATCACACTGAATGTATTACTTATTATTTCTAACTGAATATATTACTTTTGTAAAGTAAAACATTACCACAACAAAAATCATATACATCTCTAAGTGAATGTATTACTAAGATAAAACCTCTTTCAATTTTAAATCCACATCATTTTATTGTTTAGTTCTTAATGAGACAAGGATAAGAGAGGGGCACAAATTCTGCACCAATCGTTATCAAAACATTTCCACATTTGTGTTCTAAGCAATCTGTCACAATCTCGCCACACCCTGTCTGAAGACATCCACTTTGCAGTTTAAAATCTGAGCAATTCCTTCTGCCACTACCACCTGCTCTGCTTTCAAATATTTCCCACAATTCCACCGAAGTCAGCAGCCACGCCAAGTACCGAACAACACTTTTCTGATTGGCAGGCACACATGTATGATGCATTGGAATGCATTGAACGGAAATTGCTCTTTTTAAATATTCACAGATGCACATCTGTTTCCAGATTTATATAATTTATTTTGTAAACCAGAGCAATTTCTGAAAGGCATTTTAAACACTTTTTTTGAAATTAATAAATTTGTTTGTTTTTCAATGATTACCATTTATTATTTTTTTTTTTATTATTATTTAAAAAGATCTTTTTGCTACAATTGTAAAGAAATATTTTAAAAGCATTCCTGTAAAAAGTAAGTGTTAGGATTTTTTTTTTTTTTTGTTAAGTACTAACTTAAAATTTAGCAATGAGTTCTTGAAGTTAGTACTTGCAGAAATTATTAAAACTGATATATTAATTATATTTGATATTTCAATATTTAATATTTTCTTTTTATATTTCTATATTCTATTTATATATATTTATCTATATATATCTTTTAAATATTTAAATTTTTTTATTAGATTGAAGAGTTAACGAACAAAAATGTTTTTTAAGATGTCATGAAAATATTTTAAAATATCTTACTTTAAAAATATCTTAAATTGTCTTACTTTAAAAATGTAAATGTCTTATGTCAAAAATGTTTTTAAATGTCTTACGTCAAAAAATGTCTTCAAAAATATTCAAATTATTTAATTAAATTGAATATAATGTTTTTTATAATCAGATCTTAATTCATCTCACTGTTAATTTCATTTTTTCATTTATAACATTTCCTTCAATTTTAAATCGACATCGTTTTGGTGTTCAGTTTTTAATAAGACAAGAAACAGAGAGTGGCACAAATTCTGCACCAATCGTTATCAAAACATTTCCATATTCGTGTTCTAAGCAATCTGTCGCAATCTCGCCACACCCTGTCTGAAGACATCCATTTTGCAGTTTAAAATCTGAGCAATTCCTTCTCCCACGACCACCTGTTCTGCTTTCAAATATTTCCCACAATTCCACTGAAGTCAGCAGCCAAGTTCCGAACAACACTTTTCTGATTGGCAAGTACATATATGATGCATTGGAATGCATTGAAGGGAAATTGCTCTTTTAAATATTAACAGATGCACGTTTGTTTCCTGATTTAAATAATTTATTTTGAAAAGCAGACTTTTTAAACTGAATGTTTGTTTTGAATTTAATAAATTAGTTTATTTGTCAATGATTATCATTTATTATTTTTTTTTATTATTTAAAAATATATTTTGATCCAATTGTAAAAAAATATTTTAAAAACATTCCTGTAAAAATTATGTTTTTTTCTTTTTTTTGTTATATATTAAATTAAAAATTTTGCCCTTTATGATTTCTTGAAATTAGAACTTGTAGACGATATTAAAGGGCCTGATAGCCGAGTGACTTGCACTCTGGCACAAGTTTCGGGTTCAAGTCCCGGAGGTTCTATGGATGTTTGTAGTGGTTCGGAATCCACTTATAATCGTAAGTCTCGGTCTAATATGTCTATAGAGGGCTGGGCGTAGGTCTTACAATCTACCCCGTACATAGAAAACATCTGTCTCTAAATGTGCTTGTAGGCAGACGGCCTTGGACCATCATGGGGCTGTTGCACCAATGATAATGATGAGAAAATATTAAAACTGATAAAATCTTTTATAAATCCTAAGAATATTTTTTAAATGGGGCAAAAATTTGTAACAATACTGTATCCATTTGAAATTATTAAATTTTTATCTCATATTTTATCAAGCCTTCTTTTGCATATGTTTTCTTTAACATCTGAGATTTACACATAGTCTACCACGAACATTTCTTGGCGGATTAATGGCCAATTGGCTAGCTTCAGATTTAAATCCTGGCGATGATATGGATGTTTGTTAGTGGTTTGGAATCCACATTAATCTGTAGGCCCTGTCTAGTTAGCCGAAAATGCGCACAAAATGACAGTAGATCGACAAAACTGAATATATTACTTATTATTTCTAACTGAATATATTACTTTTGCAACATAAAACATTACCACAACAAAACTCATTCAATATCTGTACATTTCTAACCGAATGCCTTACAAATTATAACACTTCCTTCAATTTTAAATCGACATCATTTTGATGTTTAATTCTTAATGAGAGAAGAATGAGAGCAGCAAAAGTTCTGCAACAATCGTTATCAAAACATTTCCACAATTGCGTTCTAAACAATCTGTCACAATCTCGCCACGCCCTGTCTAAAGACGTCCAGTTTAAAATCTGAGCAATTCCTTCTGCCATTCCCACCTGCTCTGCTTTCAAATATTTCCCACAATTCCACTGATGTCAGCAGCTACGGCAAACTCCGAACACTTTTCTGATTGGCAGGCACACATGCATGATGCATTGGAATGCATTGAATGGAAATTGCTCTTTTAAATATTAACAGATATATCAGTACGTCTTTTTTCCGGATTTAAATAATTTATTTTGTAATACAGAAAATCGAAAAGGACTTACTTTTTTGAAATTAATAAATTTGTTTAATTTTCAAACATTATCATTTATTTTTTTTTTTACTATTTAGAAAGATCTTTGATACAATTGTAAAGAAATATTTTAAAATCACTCCTGTAAATATTATGTGCTATTATTGTTTTTTGTTATATATTACCTTAAAAGTTTAGCCCTTAATGATTTCTTTAAATTAGAACTTGTAGAAAATATTAAAGGGCCTGATAGCCTAGTGACTAGCTCTCTAGAACAAGTTTCCGGTTCGAGTCCCGGAGGTGCCGTGGATGATTGTACTGGTTCGGAATCCACTTAAATCGTGTTGCCGGTCTAATATGACTGTAGAGTGTTAAGGCCTAGGTCTGATAACCTTACTCCGTAAATAGAAAATATCTGTCTCGAAATGTGCTTGTAGCCAGATGGCCTTGGCCCACCATGGGGCTATTGCACCAATGATAATAATGAGAAAATATTAAAACTGATATAATCTTTTATAAATCCTAAGAATATATTTAATGGGGCAAAATTTGTAACTATTGTTACAAATTTTTTGCCATTTTTTCCATTTGAAATTATTAAATTTTTATCTCATATTTTATCAAGCCTTCTTCTTTCTTTATGTTTTCTTTTACATGTGAGATTTATGCATAGCCTACCACGAACATTTCTGGGCTCAACAGAAAACAATCAATTTCCACACATTTCTAACTGAATGTCTTACTAATATAACACTTCCTTCAATTTAAAATCGACATAATTTTTGTGTTTAACTATTAATGAGACAAGAATCAGAGAGTGGCAAAAGTTCTGCAACAATCGTTATCAAAACATTTCCACATTTGTGTTCTAAGCAATCTGTCCCAATCTCGCCACATCCTGTCTGAAGACATCCACTTTGCAGTCTAAAATCTGAGCAATTCCTTCTGCCATGACCACCTGCTCTGCTTTCAAATATTTCCCACAATTCTCCTGAAGTCAGCAGTTCCGAACAACACTTTTCTGATTGGCAGGCACACGTATGATGCATTGGAATGCATTGAATGGAAATCTGAATGAAAATTTAAAATGTTAACAGATGCACATCTGTTTACGGAATTTAAATCATTTATTTTGAAAAACAGAACAGATCGAAAAGGATTTTAAACACTTTTCTTGTAATTAATAAATTTGCTTATTTTTCATGATTACCATTTATTTTTTGTTTATTTTTCAAAGATTACCATTTTTTTTTTTTCAATGATTACCAGTAATTTTTTTTTATTTTTCAATGATTACCATTTGTTTTTTTTTTTTATTTTCATTGATGACCATTTATTATTTTTTTTGTTTATTTTTCAATGATTACCAATTTTTTGTTTATTTTTCAATGATTATCATTTGTTTTCAGGTTTCAGATTTGAGTCCTGGTAGTGACATGGATGTTTTTGAGGGATTCGGAATTCACTTTAAACTATAGGCCCCAGTCTAATATGATCGTAGAACGTTTGGGGGGTATTGTTACAACCCGCGTCCGTAGCTTATCTTCAAGCTACACGCACCCCTGGGTAGTACTAAGTGAGTAACGTTGGTGCAGCTCTTGTTTATGGCATAAAAGATAACTGTTTAAGTATTTGCCAGCTGCATTAGAAAAAAATTATTATTATTTAAATTTTTCCATATTTTAAATCTTTTTTATTAGATTGAAAGGTGTTAATAAACAAAAATGTCTTTGCCCTGTAAAAATATTTAACTTAACTTATTAAGTTGAATATAATGTATTATGATCAGACCTTAATTAAACTCGTCGTCTAATTACTTCATTTTCATTCACTTTCTATTTTCAAAATCTTTATGGAAGTTTTATTAGCTTGAATATATTACTTCTCAACAGGAAATATTACCACAGCAAATATCACTCAATATCCACACATTTCTAACTGAATGAATTACTAATATAAAACTTCCTTCGATTTTAAATCAACATTATTTTGGTGTTTAGTTCTTAATGAAACAAGAATCAGAGAGTGGCAAATTCTACAACAATCGTTATCAAAACATTTCCACATTTGTGTTCTAAACCATCTGTCCCAATCTCGCCACACCCTGTCTGAAGACATCCAGTTTGCAGTTTAAAATCTGAGCAATTCCTTCTGCCATGACCACCTGCTCTGCTTTCAAATATTTCCCACAATTCCACCGAAAGCCACGCCAGTTCCGAACAACACTTTTCTGATTGGCAGCCACACACACATGATGCATTCGAATGCATTGAATGGAAATTGCCCTTTCAAATTTTACATAGATGCATTTGTTTCCAGATTTAAATAATTTATTTTGTAAACCAGAACAGATCGAAAAGGATTTTAAACACTTTTTTTTTAATTTAATAAATTTGTTTATTTTTCAATGATTATCGTTTATTTTTTTTAAGTATTTAAAAAAGATAATATAATTCCTGTAAAAATGGGGTGTTAGTATTTTTTTTTTTTTTTTTTTTGCTGTTGTTGTTGTTAACTGTCTTAAAAATTTAGCCGTTCATGATGTCATGAAGTACATTAAAACTGATATGACACATTGAAAACATTAAAACTGATATGATCTTTTATAAATCTTAAGGGTATTTTTTAAATGGAGTGAAAATTTTTAACGTTACTCGATCTATTTGAATTTTTAAAAAATTGTCTCGTATTTCATCCAGTTTTCTTCTTGCATGTGTGCGACATGATGGCCAGTTGAGTACCGCTCTGGCCTTTGATCCAAAGGCTTCAGATTAGAATCCTGGTGGTGACGTGGATGTTTGTGAGTGGTTCGAAATCCACGTTAAACTGTATGTCCCATGTCTAAATAGCTTAAAGTGTGCACAAAATGACCATACAGCGACAAATTAAACTAGTCAATTAATAAACGAAAATTTGGATTTTCCTTGTTTATTGTTTGATTTTGTTTATTTTTGAAAATATTTTATTTGCCTTCGAAATGGATGCTCCAGCTGAAAACAGAGAATGCTAACCATCAAGTGCTCTAAGTTAAAACTTAATCAAATACAGATCTTCAAAAATTTCTTATTAAAAACCAAAAGAAGTTATTGTTATGTTAATTAAAATAAATCGATCTATAGAGCCTTCAGATTAACGAACTAGCAATTGATGGTTTGGGAAATTATGTTCGAAGCACATAATCAAATATAAACAAATTTTCTTTTCGTTTCGTCTTTGTTTGACATGAGTACAAAAGATTTGTAGAGTGAACAGTTCTTCAAATATTTGGTGTGGTTTCGTATCAGACTTGGTCAACAGTAACATCTTGACTTAGTCAATGAATCCGTGTGATCTCATGGCAGCTTCTGTTGTGATGGAGCACCGCTAACGAGATAAGATGCTGAAAGAAAGAGCAACCGTAGGTAGACGTCTGACTTGTCTCCGTGACGCTGAAGAAGGAGGAAGGGCCTACCGGACTTTCAGGGAAGTACCCCATTTGCGTATCATATGGGAGAGAACTGATAGTCAACTGAAAAAAAGGTAGTCGACTAATGAGACAAAAACTTTTCGGTTTTAAACATCTACAGCAAAAAGACGCCAGTGGACAGAATCTCAGCCCCTAATGATCCCCAGCGGCGCACGTTGCCACTGAGTAACGAGTCGGGTTTCAAATATTTTTGAAAATAAAAGAAGAGAATGCAAACTTTTCAGGTGCAGTTTCTGCAATTGATTATTGGGGCCTGATGACAGAGTGATTATGGCTCTGGGTTCAAATCCTAGTGGTGCTATGTATGTCTGTAATGGTCCGTAAACCACTTTAAACTGTAAGTCCCTATCTCATATGACTGTAAGAGCGTCGCAGAACCCAATCAGACTTCTCACCCCTCATCATTCCCAAACTGTAAAGGGGCAACTCAGCTCTAGTTACAGTGATGTAGTGTGTAATAGTAGAAGTAAAGGTGATTATTACAAAATATAGTGCGATCAGTGTTCAATGTTGGCCCATCAAATTGGTGATCCCATTGTATAGTATTCGGAGGAATTCTTAAGATCCTGGTTCGAGACTTCTCCCCATCCTTTATTCCAAATTCTTCAAAAATTAAAAGAAACATATTATATTTTTTAATTGTCAATCAAACTATATTAAAAGCTCTATCGTAAATTCAAAAGACAAAAATGCTATTTTTAAAATTAGCTAAACTATAGAAGAGCTCTAAAAGCTTTTGTTTATTCAAACATAGGTTTTTTTTTAAGCCTTTCAATCTTCTAGATAGGGGCCCGAATAGAGTTCGAATCCCAGGTTTAAGTGGTTGGAATCCACTTTAAATATTCCTAATAGGATCGTAGAGCGTTGCGGGGGCATTTTACTCCGCGTCCGTGGCTTATCTTCAAGTTACACGCGCCCCCTGGGTAATGCAAAGTGAGTAACATCTTTCTTACAAGACGTCCATGTCTGTTTGCCAGCTTCATTAGAAAGAAAAAAAAAATCTTCAGACAGGTTTAATGCAGTATACTGTTTGGCTAATTTCTTTATAAGAACTTTCTACAAAACGCCTGCATTATATTCAGCAATGCAATGTTTATCAATGCATTGTATGTTTTTTTTTTCAATTGATGCATTGTTGGAGCAACTGCTATTTTTCTTTGCTTTAATGGCAAGTTTCATAACAGGAAATATAATTTTTTATATTAATCGTATTACAATCATAATTAGTTTGACCGACTCGTGGGCCTGAATGGCCGAGTGGCTAGCGCTCTGGCGCTCGGTACCGCAAGTTTCGGGTTCGAGTCCCGGCGGTACCATGGATGTTTGTAGTTGTTCGGAATCCACTTTAAATTGTAGGTCCCGGTCTAATAGGATCGTAGAGCGTTGCGGGGGCATTGTTACTCCGCGTCCGTGGCTTATCTTCAAGTTACACGCGTCCCCCTGGGTAATGCAAAGTGAGTACGTCTGAGCAGGGCTTGCCTTAAGGCATCCAAGACCAAGCTGGTAAGTGTTTGCCAGCTGCATTAGAAAGAAAAAAAAAGTTTGCCCAACTCGTGGCTCAATGGCAACTTGCGCAATTGGTGAGCATGAGGGCTGAGGCTGGTGACTTTGTTGTAGACACTGTTTCTAAAAACAAGGATACTCTATGGCGTTTATGTTCAGCCTCTTGCCTAGTGAGTCGGATTATCTGGTAGGAGTTTTCCAGGTTTTCTCCCATTTGATACTCAAATGCAGGGTAGTTTCCCCATAAAAGTCCTTCCGGAGGCGCTGCCCTCCTTCTTCAGTGACTAAGAGCAAAAGTCAGACTTCTGCCTACGGTGCCCCATCACAACAGAAGCTGCCTCCATCTTACGTGAGAGCACATAGGTTCATGGACTTGGTGTAGATGTTGTTGTCGACTATGAGGGATAAGAAACATCATAATATTTAGTTTAAATATTTTGAACAATATTTAAATTACAAACTGGTTGCTTATAATATATATTTTTTTTGTCTTATAACCAGAGAATACAAATTATGGATGTATATGAATATATGCATTTGCTAAGAAAGTATCAACAAGTTTCAAAAACAAATTATACTTTTTATTGTTTATTATTTGTTTTGCTATTATGTATTAGACAAATAAAAGGATTCTATTAAAATTGCTTTTAAAAATTATTAAAAATCATTACAGAGTATTGAGAGTTTTATATATTTTTAAAATCCATTCTAAAATATGTAAATAGCGAATAAAAGCATTTGAAATTATCACTACATAATGATTACTAATATTAACTACTATTTATTAATATTACTACTAAGGATAATATATGGTGATATCAGTGATATGCAAAATAGGGTTATCATATTATACTTACCCTGATATCATTGATGTATTCCAAAAAAATATCAGTGATATCACCATATATCACTGATATCACAATATTTATTAGTATTACTACTATGTATAATATATGGTGATATCACTGATATACTTTATATTATACTTACCCTGATATCACGATGTATTCCAAAATAGGGTGATATCACCATAGTTTGGAAATCACCATATACCACTGATATGCAATATTTATTAGTATTACTACTAAGTATTTATTAGTATTACTACTAAGTATAATATCAAAAAGGTGTGATTTTTTATCACCATATACCACTGATATCACAATATTTATTAGTATTTACTACTAAGTATAATATATTATACTTACCCTGATATCACGATGTATTCCAAAATAGGGTGATATCACCATATACCACTGATATCACAATATTTATTAGTATTACTACTAAGTATAATATATGGTGATGTCACTGATATACTTTATATTATACTTACAAATCACCATATACCACTGATATCACGATGTATTCCAAAATAGGGTGATATCACTTTATATTTTTAAATCACCATATACCACTGATATCCCAATATTTATTAGTATTACTACTAAGTATAATATAGGGTGATATCGCTGATATACTTTATATTATACTTACCCTGATATCACGATGTATTCCAAAATGTATTCCAATCAATATACCACTGATACAATATTTATTAGTATTACTACTAAGTATAATATATGGTGATGTCAATGATATACATTTTATATTATACACCTGATATCACGATGTATTCCAAAATATGGTGATATCACCATATACCACTGATATCACAATATTTATTAGTATTACTACTAAGTATAATATATGGTGATGTCACTGATATACTTTATATTATACTTACCCTGATATCACGATGTATTCCAAAATAGGGGTGATATCACCATATACCACTGATATCACAATATTTATTAGTATTACTACTAAGTATAATATATGGTGATATCACTGATATACTTTATATTATACTTACCCTGATATCACGATGTATACCAAAATATGGTGATGCCATATACCACTGATATCCAATATTTATTAGTATTACTACTAAGTATAATATATGGTGATGTCACTGATATACTTATTTTATATATACTTTATATTATACTTACCCTGATATCACAATATTTATTAGTATTACTACTAAGTATAATATATGGTGATTCAGTGATAATATGGTGATATCGATGTACCAAGATAGGGTGATATGACTATATACCACTGATATCACAATATTTATTAGTATTACTACTATGTATAATATATGGTGATATCACTGATATACTTTATATTATACTTACCCTGATATCACGATGTATTCCAAAATAGGTGATATCACCATATTTGGAAATCACCATATACCACTGATATCACAATATTTATTAGTATTACTACTAAGTATAATATAGGTGATATCGCTGATATATTTTATATTATACTTACCCTGATATCACGATGTATTCCAAAATAGGGTGATATACCATATACCACTGATATCACAATATTTATTAGTATTACTACTATGTATAATATATGGTGATGTCACTGATATACTTTATATTATACTTACCCTGATATCACGATGTATTCCAAAATAGGGTGATATCACCCTATTTTGGAAATCACCATATACCACTGATATCCCAATATTTATTAGTATTACTACTAAGTATAATATAGGGTGATATCACTGATATACTTTATATTATACTTACCCTGATATCACGATGTATTCCAAAATATGGTGATATCACCATATATACCACTGATATCACAATATTTATTAGTATTACTACTAAGTATAATATAGGGTGATATCACTGATAGAACTTTATATAATTGCCCTGATATCACGATGTATTCCAAAATATGGTGATATCACCATATACCACTGATATCTGTATTTATTAGTATTAATACTATGTATAATATATGGTGATATCACTGATATACTTTTATATTCATACTTGCCTGATATCACGTGTTTTCAAAAATATTGTGATATCACTATATTTGGAAATCCTGTATATACCACTGATATGCAATATTTATTGGTATTTTCTACTAAGTATAATATATTAGGTGATGTATGATATACACATATTATACTTTACCTAGCAATACGTAACTT